>CM060309.1:96649458-96656958 GCA_030674185.1 Monoplex corrugatus | reverse complement strand
TCAACGCTAAGGGTATGTCCTTAGATTATGTGCGCAAATGCATTGATATGTGTACTTGATTTTCCTTTCCTTTCCTTTTTTTTTTTTTTTTTTTTTTTTTTTTTGTCCTTTTGAAACATTGTGTGTGTTTTGAAACGGTTATAGCCCTGATATGGCTGTATGCAGTAAGCTGGGCTTTAAACAAAACTAACAATAACAATAACCCAGCTGCTAGTTTGCGTAACTGCCAGCTCTTCCGTCTTTACTGTAGTCTCGACATTTAGCAGCCAGAAGCTTGCAGTTCAGTATTATTGCTGTCATTGAAACGATTGTCTGTGTACAGCATGTAACTGAGAGTGCCGACCCCACAGACGTGGTACAGGTTCAAGATGATGCCAACACACAGTCTGCCAACGAACAGGTCAGCCACTGCTCTCTCTCCTCTTTTTTATTTATTTTATTTCAGGTTTTTTTTTTTTCATTTTATTTGATTTTATTTATGTTTTTTTAAACTTATTTCATTTTATCTTATTTCATTTATTTCACTTCATTTTGTTTTGTTTTATTTTTATTTTGTTTTATTCTATTTTGTTTTATTTCATTGTATCTTTTTCATTTTATTCTATTTTTTTTTATTGTTTTTTTTTTTGTTCTGTTCTATTGTGCTCCATTCTAATCTAATCTGTTCTATTTTATTCTGTTCTGTTCTCTTCCAATCCCTTCCACTTCAATTTTTATTTCATTCTCTTCTGTTCTGTTTCATTTTAGTATATTTCATACTAGTCTGTTCTATTCTTTCTATTCTATTCTGTTCTATTTCGTTCCCCAATCTTTTGTGCTGCTTCTGTGTCAGCACCTACACATCGCTCATGTCAGCTGTCCAGCACACCTTAAAACCTACACCTACACGTCTCTCATTTCAGCTGTCCAGCACACCTTAAAACCCACACCTACACGTCTCTCATTTCAGCTGTCCAGCACACCTTAAAACCCACACCTACACGTCTCTCATTTCAGCTGTCCAGCTCACCTTAAAACCCACACCTACACGTCTCTCATTTCAGCTGTCCAGCACACTTTAAAACCCACACCTACACGTCTCTTATTTCACCTGTCCAGCACACCTCCAAACCCACACCTACACGTCTCTCATTTCAGCTGTCCAGCACCCCGCCAAACCCACACCTACACGTCTCTCATTTCACCTGTCCAGCACACCTTAAAACCCACACCTACACGTCTCTCATTTCAGCTGTCCAACACACCTTAAAACCCACACCTACACGTTGCTCATTTCAGCTGTCCAGCAACCTTAAACCCACTACATGTTCATTTCAGCTGTCAGCACACCTTAAAACCCACACCTACACGTCTCTCATTTCAGCTGTCCAGCACACCTTAATACCCACACCTACACGTCTCTCATTTCAGCTGTCCAGCACACCTTAAAACCCACACCTACACGTCTCTCATTTCAGCTGTCCAGCACACCTTAAAACCCACACCTACACGTCGCTCATTTCAGCTGTCCAGCACATCTCCAAACCCACACCTACACGTCTCTCATTTCACCTGTCCAGCACACCTCCAAACCCACACCTACAAGTCGCTCATTTCACTGTCCAGCACTCCTCAAACCCACATATACACGTCACTCATTTCAGCTGTCCAGCACCCCGCCAAACCCACACCTACAAGTCGCTCATTTCAGCTGTCTAGCACACCTCCAAACCCACATATCCACGTCGCTCATATCGGTTCTCCAACACACCTCCAAACCCACACTTACACGTCGCTCATGTCAGTTCTCCAACACACCTCCAATCCCACACTTACATGTCGCTTATGTCGGTTCTCCAACACACCTTCAAACACACACTTACACGTCGCTCATATCGGTTCTCCAACACACCTCCAAACCCACACTTACACATCGCTCATGTCTGTTCTCCAACACACCTCCAAACCCGCACTTACATGTCGTTCATGTCGGTTCTCCAACACACCTCCAAACCCACACTTACACATCGCTCATGTCGGTTCTCCAACACCCTCCAAACCCACACTTACACATCGCTCATATCGGTTCTCCAACACACCTCCAAACCCACACTTACACATCGCTCATGTCGGTTCTCCAACACACCTCCAAACCCACACTTACACATCGCTCATGTCTGTTCTCCAACACACCTCCAAACCCACACTTACACATCGCTCATATCGGTTCTCCAACACACCTCCAAACCCACACTTACACATCGCTCATATCGGTTCTCCAACACACCTCCAAACCCACACTTACACGTCGCTCATATCGGTTCTCCAACACACCTCCAAACCCACACTTACACATCGCTCATATCGGTTCTCCAACACACCTCCAAACCCACACTTACACGTCGCTCATATTGGTTCTCCAACACACCTCCAAACCCACCAAAACTGGGACACCACAGAATCTGAGGCAGTTTTGTTCACAGTGTTGCGATGGTGGTGAGAGTTAGGGATGATGGTAAAAATGCTACCTTCGTAACAGTGTATAACCTGGCGTCAGAGAGGTAAGGGACACTGCGGTTTTTTGGTTAAGACATTTAACCAACCACCCACAGTGAGACATGTGTAAAATGTTGGAGACTCAACTATGTGATCCCCGTCTTCCCATAGCACGTTGGACTATGGGTAGAACGTGGTCGGGACCAGAATAAACCCACAGTATTTTTTTGTTTTTTTACTGGTTGGGGTGCAAACCTGTGAGCTTCCAGTCGGTACTCTGTTGCTTTCCCCACCGGGCCACATCTACCGGTCTTCTTCTTCGTCTTCTTCTCCTTCTTCTTTTTTATCTTTCTCCTCCTCCTCCTCCTCCTCTTTCTTCTTCTTCTTCTTCTTCTTCTTCTTCCTCTTCTTCCTTCTCCTCTTCTTCTTTTTTTCCTCATCTTCTTCTTCTTCCTCTTCTTCTCCTTCTTCCTCTTCTTCTCCTTCTTCCTCTTCCTCTTCTTCTCCTTCTTCTTCTCCTTCTTCTTCTTGTTCTACTTCTTCTTCTCTTCCTCCTCCTTCTCTTCTTCTTCTGAAATGATTTACGGGTTCTTTAATGTGCATATTTGCTATTCTGTATGCGTGGACACAATTTTCTTTCTTCTGTATTCAAGACCGAACTAAAAGCCCATTTCTGTTTAACTTGACATTGTTATGCTGACCCTATCCTGTCCTGTTTTAGCGCTATCTTGCAGAAGCTTATGTATGGATGTTATTGAGAGTGTGTGCGTGATGGTAAGGGGTAAAATTGGTGAGCATGTGCTACATGTTCATATCACTTTCCTTTGTGTATTGTACAGTTGTCAGCGTCTTGAATGCTGTTGGGCTTACCTCAAATGTACATTGTTGTTATTATTACAATTATTATTATTTTTATTATTATTATTATTATCATTATATGTTATTGTTATTATTATTATTACTCTCCCCCATGGGGATGCCGGGGTTTCTTTCAGTATAAATAGTATCCCCACCTTCTCGAAATTCTGTGCTAGAAATTTGCTCTTTTCTGTTGCTCATTTTGTTTCTGGCTTGTTCCTTTGCTTTCTGTCATTTCTACCTATCATTTTCTGCCTTGCTGGTACATTCACCTGTGTGTGTTCGATAAAGTCTTACGTACTTTTTCGTTAGCATTGATAATTGGGTATATGTATTGATGCAGTTTTGGCTCTAGGGAGGTGAGATATGCGGAAGCAATTTCAGGTAATTTATGCCCTTTTTTTTTTTACATATGTTCTGGTGTCCTTAGGTATGTGTATATGTGTATTCAGGTGTGTTTTTTTAAATCCCCTGTGCGATGAATTAGACGGAGTGGTCAACGCCAGGGGCATGTCCTTAGATTATGTGTGCGAATACATTGATATGTGTACTTAATTATCTTTTCTTTCTTTATTCCTGTTGAAGTTTTGTATGTTTTGAGGCGGTTGTAGCCCTGATATGGCTCTGTGCAGTCGGCTGGGCTTTAAACAACAATAACAATAACAATATTATTATTACTTTTATTATTATTATCTTTATTGTTAGTAGTAGTAATAGTAGTGTCACGGCAGTTTTGTTCATCTTTTTATTTTTTCCCTGTTCTTCTCGTTTGGGGACAGGAGTGTTTTGTTGGGGCAAAGAGTGTGGAAGTTTGCCAAGTGGGGTAAACTCACCTGTTCAGTTATGGTTTACCTGTACCTGTGCGTGTGTTTCTTTTTTTTAAAGTGATTTTTGTATCTTGGCTGTAGATAGATGTTTCAGCCAACCCTTGTTTTTGGCCTAAGTTATGGTTTACGTGGGTCTGTGTGTGTGTGTGTGTAAATTTTGTGTTTTTGGTGCTGGTTTCTGTGAACAGTGTTCTGTGAGCTTGTTTGTTGGCTTTAAAAAATAAGAATTGTGGGTGTTAAGAGTCAGTGGGTGTTCGGTGCCCCTCTGCTATGGACGGTTTGCAGTTGGGTGGATAGGGCCAGTTTCTGGTCAGAGGCACCACTTGTAGATGGATTTCATGTCCTAGAAGTGGGTAGAGGTCTATGTTTGTTGGCATTTGACCAGGAGTGAATCGACGTCTGTTTTTCCTCTGCTACAGTTGGTATGCGGTGGGTGCAGTGGTCAGCTTTTCAGATTTTGTCAACGTTGTTATATGAAGTCTAGAGTGGCTGTGTCTCTGTTGGCATGTAACCAGGAGTGAATCTACGCCTATTTTCCCTCTGCTACAGTCAGTATGCAGTGGGTACAGTGGTCAGTCATTCAGTTTTATCAACATTGTTATATGGAAGTCTAGAGTGTAGGTGTCGTTGTCAGGCATGTAACCAGCAGTGAATAGTTGTCTGCTCTCCTGTGCTGTAGTTGATGTGTAGTTTGGTGGCTAGGTTGGGTATTGGTAGCTTGGTTCGTTGATATATTTACAAGTGAATAAGTTTTGCCACCGTGTCTAATCATAGCTGTTTATATACCTACGGATCAGTAGGGGAGGTTATGTTCTTAGTTTTGCCAGCGTGAGGGGAGAAAATCACCAGTGTCCTGCGCCAGTCGTCGTTGCTGTCCATGTTGGTCCTGGCTCTACGATGAGGTGCACGTGTCTGAACTCCGATAACGTTACGAGTACGAGCGTACGAGACAGGCACGACTAGCTGGGCTTCTACGGCTACGTCTTCCGGCAAGATCGGCGGTACTTCCATGCCTATGGCCCAGCCATTCTACTCGGCTCGTTTCCTTGGTGCTGCCCTTTGCAGGACTCCACGTTTGCTGTAGCAAGCATCTTCACGTCGTTCAGCGGTTGCTTCATTCGGCGCCTGTTCACAATGCCAAGCGTCAAGAGACTCGTTTGAGATTGGAAATCCTAGCATCGGAACGTCGTTATGGACCGAAATCGTCGCCCTTCGAGAAACAAAGTGTTGAAGGGACTGAGACAAGCGGAGTATATGTACGTGGTTAACTTAGGGGTTTATTGCCGGTGTTTATCTTCTGTGGGTATGTACGTTTGCAGACGTTCTATGTCAATTCAGGGGTTTTGAAGATTTAAAATGTATGTAATGTTGATTTTGGGGTGCCACCCCTAGTAATGCTATATTTACGTATGTGATCTGTGCGAATGAAGCGTCATGTTGTCTTGTTTGTTCAGTAAATAAACTTTGTGTAACCGTACTTTGTCCATGTATTTTTCTCATTTAGATCGTGAAAGGGGGTGTTATAGCTGATAGGTCTGTTTCTCTGTCTTTCCACTCCAGTTCAAGCCTTAGCGAGCTTGACAAGTAGTACTGTTGTTGACGTTGTTGTTATTATTATTAGTAGCAGTAGTATAGTGTCATTGTTGTTGTTGCTGCTGTTACTGGGCTGTAAGCAATGTGAACTAAACTGAACTGCTGCTGTTGCTGTTGCTACTTATTATCATCGTCATCGCCATCATCATCATCATCATCATCATCATTATTATTGTTATCAGTAGCAGCAGCAGAAGCAGCAGCATTATCGTCATCATCATCATTGTTTGTTTGTGTGTGTGTGTGTGTGTTTCTTTCGATCATTTGTGTGTGTTTGTGTGTGTGTGTGTGTGTTGTAGTTGCAGGGAAAACATTAAAAGAGGGTTATCAATCCAAAAAAAATCAAATTTCAGACATCCGAAAGAAAGAAGCTTCCAGATGATGTGAAACAGATCCAAGACATGAAAAAAATGGAATCGGAGTATCAGTTGATGAAACTGCTTCAGCGTGAGACGAGAAAACAAAAGCAGAAGAAGAATAGGAAGCAGTTGAAAAATTCCGGCAAAGCTGCCCGCAAACCCCCGAGGTGAAACAGGAGAGCAAGTGGTCTAGGCGCGTTAAGCGTGCCATTCCACCGAATCTTCATTTGTGGAAGAAGGAGATTATACCCTACGAAATGGATTTGAACCCTGGTAAGAATGACAAAAGAGATTGAGAGAGAGAGTGTGTGTGTGTGTGTGTCTGTCTGTGGCTGTGTCTATGTGTGCGTGTGTGCTTGCATGCGTGCCTGCTTGCTCGTGTGTGTGCGTGTGTGCTTGCATGCGTGCCTGCTTGCTCGTGTATGTGTCTGTGTGTGCGTGTGTGCTTGCATGCGTGCCTGCTTGCTCGAGTGTGTGTGTATGTGTGTCTGTCTGTCTGTGTGTGCTTGCATGCATGCCTGCTTGCTCGTGTGCGTCTGTGTATGTGTGTCTATGCGTGTGTGTGTGCTTGCATGCGTGCCAGTGTGCTCGTGTGTGTTATGTGTGTGTGTGTTGTGTGTGTGTGTGTGTGTGTCCTACAGTATTGTATCATGTTGTGTTGTGTCATGTTGTTTAAATGTGCTGACTCCTGTGTTCCTTGTCATGGAAACGAGACGTTCATTCGAAAGGCTAGTTTGTCTGGCTTGCCAGACACTGCCAACGTCCTGTTTCACACTGAAGTGCGGGTATGGGCCTGTTTCTATTTCTAGCTGAGGGATTTTTGTGAAAATATCACCGATGAACAAGTGCGCCAAACCATTAGGTAGCACACTCCCGTCGAGGGAAGGAGATGGAGGGGAAGACAAAAAAAAATTCAATTAAACAAAAGTCGGACTGACAACATTTCGAAATGGACAAAGAGATCATCTGCAGAGACCCAGGTTTTGGCACAGATCCGACAGCTAGAGGAATCCAGTGAACAGGTTTACAAGAAACATCTGAGGGTGCTGGATGGGACCCAGGGCAACAATGCCTCACCACGGACCGGACAGTCGCCTCCGGACTCCCGACACCCTACGGTAGCCATTTCACCATGCAGAGTGGAGCCATCCATGTGCTGCATGACTGGCTAGGACCCAGTCATCAGTTAACCTGTTCACAAACTGAATGGCAAAGAAGGGAGATGACAAACCCTGGCACCACACAGCACACACCTGCCAAGTCCAAGCCAGCTTAAGCTCGCCTAGTTCTTTAGTACAGCGTCCCTGTGACTCTCCATGGATTTAAGGAGGACGAAGCGGAAGAAGAAAAAGTAGAAGAAAGTTTGTGCTGGAAATACTGTTGTGTGC
>CM060309.1:96629458-96644458 GCA_030674185.1 Monoplex corrugatus | reverse complement strand
GGCGTTGTATACAGCCATCTTTGTCTTTGTGGTCAGCTTGGGATTTGTCCACACCCTTTGTGTGAGGCGGGCTAGTGTTGTGGCTGCCTTCCCGATCCTCTTTTCGACCTCTGTGTCAAGGGAGAGGTTATCGGTGATGGTGGACCCAAGATATGTGAATTGATGGATGGCTTCAAGCTTGTAGTCATCAATGGTGATGGCTGGTGGAGATGGCGTGTCTTGGCCCAGGACGTTTGTCTTCTTAAGACTGATCGTCAGACCAAAATCTTTGCAGGCCTGGGAGAAGCGGTCCATTAGTGACTGCAAGTCCCGCTGTGAATGGGTCACAACTGCGGCATCGTCGGCAAATAGCATGTCTCTGATGAGGGCTTCACGGACCTTTGTCCTTGCTCTGAGGCGGGCGAGGTTGAAGAGCCTGCCATCTGATCTGGTCCGCAGGTGGATCCCTTCTTGCGCTGTGCTGAACGCATGCCTCAGGAAGAGAGCGAAGAAGATTCCAAAGAGGGTTGGGGCCAGGACGCAGCCTTGTTTCACACCGCTGCGTACGTCAAAGGGCTTGGAGAGGTTTCCTTTGAATGCACCATCCCTTTCATGTTTGAGTGGAAGGACTCAATTAAGCTGTGCAGTTTGGGGGGCAGCCGATTTTTCGGAGAGCCCTGAAAAGGCCATCTCTGCTGACTAGGTCAAAGGCCTTGGTGAGGTCAATGAATGCCACATACAGGGGCATCCGCTGCTCTCTGCACTTCTCCTGGATTTGGCGAAGGGAGAAGACCATGTCTACCGTGGATCTCTCTGCTCGAAAACCACACTGTGATTCCGGGTAGACGTGTTCAGCCAGTTTCTGCAGGCGGATTAGGAGGACCCGAGCATAGACTTTGTCAACAATGCTGAGGAGCGAGATAACTCTGTAGTTGTTGCAGTCGCTCCTTTCGCCCTTGTTTTTGTACAGGGTGACGATCTTGACGTCCCTTATGCCCTGTGGTACAGCTCCCTCATTCCAACACTGACAGAGAACTGCGTGCAAAGGGTGCAGAAGAGAAGTCTTGCAGTGCTTGATGAGGTCTGGGGGAATTCCGTCGTTGCCAGGTGCCTTCCCTGATGCCAGGCTATCAATGGCCTTGCTGAGTTCGTCCACAGTTGGCTCTGCGTCAAGTTCTTCCATTACCGGCATGCACTTAATGGCATCGCGGGCTAAGGGGACACCATGTTCTGTGTGGAGTAGAGGTCGGAGTAGTGTTCCGCCCATCTTTCCATCTGTTGGCTAGGATTGCTGATTACTTCCCCAGTGGAGGATTTGAGGGGGGTGATCTTGCTCTGTGTTGGTCCCAGTGCCTTCTTGATACCATCATACATTCCTCGGATGTTGCCTCTTTCAGCAGCACTCTGTATCTCTTCGCTGAGCTCTGTCCAGTACTCGTTTGCGCAGCGCCTGGCGTTAAGCTGAACCTTACTTCTGGCAGCCCTGAGGATTTGCAGGTTCTTCTCACTGGGTGACCGCTTATACTTGGTGAGTGCGGCACGCTTGGCCTCAACAGTGGGAGTCATCTCTGATGATTTGGCCTCAAACCAGTCGTGGGACTTCACAGTTTTCTTCCCAAAGGTGGCCATAGCAATGCGGTGCATGGTGTCTCGTAGCGTTTCCCATCTCTCAGTGGCAGAGTCTCTGGGCTGCAATGCATCGTATTCTCTCTGAAAGGCCTCTTCGAACTGTTCTACAAGATCTGGCTGAGACATCTTGTTGACGTCAGTGCGAGGGTTCCCTTGTTTCTTTGAGCAGTGGAACTTCTTTGGTTGTAGCCTGATCTTGCAACATACCAGAGAGTGGTCTGTGTCGCAGTCTGCGCTGTGATAAGAGCGAGTGTGGAGAACGTTTTTGATAGTGGCACGTCTTACTAGGATCAAATCCAGTTGGTGCCAATGTTTTGAGCGGGGATGCCTCCAGGAGACTTTGTGCTGAGGCTTCGTCTTGAAGAAGGAGTTTGGCGATGCACAGTTCATGGCAGGCGCAAAACTCAAGCAGTCGCTGTCCATTCTCATTCATTTTCCCCACTCCAAAGGAACCGAGGCAGAAGGGCCATGAGTCATTGTCTGCACCCACTCTGGCGTTGAAGTCGCCCAGGAGAACAAGTTGTTCTGTCCTGGGGATGTTCCTTATGGTTGATGCAAGATTTTCGTAGAACTCGTCCTTGGTGTCTGGAGAGGCGGACAGAGTTGGGGCATAAACGCTGATGAGAGTGACATAGCCTTCGGTGGTGTTGAAGCGGAGAGTCAAGAGTCGTTCTGAACCGCCGCTGCCTGGTTCAATCATGTTCAGCAGGCTGTTCCTTACTGCAAAGCCTACTCCGTGCTCTCTTGGGGCATCAGAACTCTTTCCTTGCCAGAAGAAGGTGTAGTCCCTTTCCTTTAGTGTTCCTGAGTCAGCCAGCCGTGTTTCCTGCAGAGTGGCAATGTCCACATTGAGCCTCTTTAGTTCGCTGTTTATGACGGCGGTTTTTCTGGCGTCGCTGATGTCTTGCAGATCTTGGGAGAGCCCAGGCATCATTGTTCGGACATTCCAACAGCCCAGTTTCACTGCTGATCCTTTTCCTGATCCGTTTCTTGAATTTGAATTTTTCTTTTTGTTTGGTGCGGTAATTAACGACCTGCTTGTCAGATTTTCTCCTAATCTTCATGCACCCAATGAAGAAGGCAGGTCGTGGCGGGACAGCACCTAACTGGCTGGGGGCTGCCCAGCTTAGGTGGGCGGTAGCTGTCCAGTAAGACACGAAGGTCTCTCCCACCGTCAAAAGCAACCCCTGGCGTTAGCTCTACGCCAGTTGAGCAATGACTTATCACCGGTATCTGTTGCTTTCCGTGTTGTGCCGACACTAGTGTTAGTAGCGAGGCTGGAGTGTCATCTCCAGGTCGTAGGTGCAGTGTTTGTGGATGAATGAACGGATGTAAGCCTGGGCAGTGTAATATGGAAGACAGGCTGTTGCCCATGCAACTTGTCTCCCCTCTCCACCTCGCTGACAGATCCAAAGGAACAGCAGGGCTGTTACGTTTTGGTGCCAACGCGGCCGCAGGAGCTGCCGGAAAGTGACAAAGTTTGCCATCCGACCACCTTAGGGGCCCCACACCGGATTTACTGTCAGGGTTTACTCCCTTAGCTAGATGGCCGCGGGTAGCTCTCCAGAGCTGGCGCCCTTTGATGGATCTAATTTATTTCCACCAGGGTTTCTAGCCACCCTCCTCACCATTCTCCTGAGAGGACTGGGGGGTTGCTGGTTTAGTCGCCAGCAATTCGACCCTGTGACAGGGAGAGAAAGAGGAGGCAGCTGAGAAAGTTTCTGACGGGTGCCAATGAGGATAGCTTCTGTCTTGTCATCATTTAGCTGGTTTGTTGTATGTCATCCAATTTTTAATGTCCGAGTAACACTCAGTGGTGCGAGTCAGGAGGCGCTGTATATTGTCAGATGAGTCACTGTCTTGAAGTTGGATGTCATCAGCATAGAAGTGGTGTTTTATAGAGTGGGAGTTGATGATGGTGGACAAGGGGGAGGTGTAAAGAGTGAAAAGAACAGGGCCAAGGACAGATCCTTGTGGAACACCACAGGTCAGGTATGCAGGTTGAGAGTAAGTGCCATTGATGAGAACAGTTTGTTTTCTGTTTGATAGATAAGAAGTGAACCAGGAGAGAGCAATGTCAGAGATGCCAAAAGTATGATGAAGTCTAGAAAGGAGAATACCAAGATCAATGGTATCAAAGACTGCAGACAGATCAAGGAGTGTGAGGAGAGAGACTTTGCCAGTATCAGTTGCAAGGAGATTGTTGAGAATGTGTAGCAAGGCAGTTTCAGTGCTATGGCACTGGCGGTAGGCTGACTGGAAAGGATTGAGGAGATTGTTGGCAGACAGGTGAGAGTTCAGTTGGTTGAGGACAACTTTTTCGATGAGTTTTGACAAGAAAGAGAGATTAGAGATAGGCCGGTAATTTTTCAGTTCATTTGGGTCTAAATTGTATTTCTTGAGGAGAGGGTGAACAATAGCAGACTTGAAAGAATCTGGGACAGTTCCAGTTTGGAGAGAAGTGTTGATGATGTCAGTGATGAATGGGAGGAGAGTAGGGAGACAGTCAGAGTAGAGAGAACCTGGAAGAGGATCCAGTTCGCAGGTTTTGAACGACATGGATGTGATTGTGTTGAGAATTTCTTCTTGTGAGACTGGGGTAAGAGTAGTAAGAGGTGTGCCAGAGAAGGAAGGGTCAGGTGGGCATGGTTGACAGGGTGTCCTGTCGAGCCTGTCACGAAGAGTTTGTATTTTGGTGGTGAAATACTTGGAGAATACAGATGGGAGTTCTTCATTTGTGTGTTTTGTTGGGAGAGGTAAATCTTTTCGTGTGCCAAGGAGATGATTCATGGTTGTAAAGAGTTCTTTTGAAGAAGAGGCATTCAGGATTTTGGTTTGGAAATAGTTTGTTTTTGCTGATGCAATGAGGGTGGATACTTTTGTTTTAGAGGCTTGGAAAAGTTGCCTATGTACAGTGAGTTTGGATTTGCGCCAGCGGCGCTCTGCTCTGCGGCGGGCACGTCTTGCACAGGCAATCTCATGAGTGAGCCAGGGGGTAGGGGGGCGGTCAGGTAAAAGACGGGTTGTGGCTGGAGCATGAGTGTCCAGAAGATGGTGGAGAGTAGTGTAAAATTCATCGGCAAGGTTATGTGACTTTTCAGAAAGGAGACGGAAGGCATCAGACGAAAATGAGGAGAGGTCGATAGATTTGAGATTGCGTCGAGTCTCAAGTTTCATTCCTACTAACAAATTCAACAGATTTATACGTATTTCTCAAATTTCATGCATACTAACAAGCTCAACAAATTTACACGTATTTCTTAAATTTTATTCCTACTAACAATTCAAAAGATTTACACGCATTTCTCAAATTTCATGCCTGCTGACAAATTCAACAGATTCACACGTATTTCTCAAAGTTCATGCGAACTAACAGTTTGAACAGATTTACTACGTGTTTTTCAATTGTCACGCCGGCTAACGTATTTAACAGATTTACACGTGTTTCTCAATTTTCATGCCTACTAACAAATTCAACAAATTCATACGCATTTCTCAAATTTCATACTGCTAACAAATTTAACAGATTTACACGTATTTCTCAGTTGTCATGCTTGTTAACAATTTGAACAGATTTACACATGTTTCTCAATTTTAATGCCTGCTAAAAAATTCAACTGATTTACAAGTGTTTCTCAATTTTCTTCATGCCTACTAATAAATTCAACAAATTTACACGTATTTCTCAAATTTCATGTCTACTAACAAATTCAACAGATTTACACGTATTTCTCAAATGTCGTGCTTGCTAACAAATTCAACTGATTTACAAGTGTTTTTCAATTTTCATGCGTACTAATAAATTCAACAAATTTACACGTATTTCTCAAACTTCTTTCCCACTAACAAATTCAACAGATTTACACGTATTTCTCAAAGTTTCATTCCAAATAATATGTTTCATTTAATCGGCTCGATACAGTTGTGTGGTTAACTTTGTTATGAATAGTTGTTGTTGTTGCTGCTGCTGCTGCTGATAATGAGATGATGATGTATTTGTTGTTCCTGTTGATGATGGGTTTTTTGTTGATGATGATGATGATGACGACGGCGTGTGTTTATATGTGTGTCTGTATGTATGTGTCTGTGTTTATGTGTCTGTGTGTGTGTGTCTGTGTGTGTGTCCATGTCTGTGTGTCTCTTTGTGTGTCTGTGTGTGTTTGTCTGTGTGTGTGTGTGTGTCCATGTCAGTGTCTGTGAGTTTGTGCGTGTGTCTCTGTGTGTGTGTGTGTGTGTGTGTCTGTCTGTGTGCGTGTCTGTGTCTGTATGTGTGTGTCTATCTGTGTGTGTCTGTATGTGTGTGTGTATCTGTGTGTGTGTGTGTGTGTGTGTGTGTGTGTGTGTGTGTGTGTGTGTGTGTAACAGAACAGAGTCCTGGGGTTTCGCTTTGATGGGGAACCATGGCGGGCCAAAACAACAAGTGTCCTGTACAGGATGCGTAAGTTTCATAATGACGGTAACAACAACAACGATAATAACGTTAACAACGATAAATGCTGATTTTAATGTAATAATAATAATAATAACAATAATATGATAACATTAACAATTATAAATGTTGATTTAAGTGATAATAATATTGATAATAATATAACAGTGATATAATAATAGTACTAATAATGATAATAGTATAAATAGCAATAACAGTAATAGCAATAACAGTAATAGCAGTAATATTAATAATAGCAATGATATTAATAATAGCAATAAAAGTAGAAATTTTTGTGATAGTAGTGATGTAATGATCCTGATCAAATGATAATATGACAGTACATTATTATTATCATCATCATCATCATCATCAATACTGTTGTTATCATAATTTTTTTATTAGGCTAGGAGTGGTCAAGTCTTGATCTGAAGGAATTGACAGAAGTGGAAAGTCATCATATTGTAAAGAATATAGTGAATATGTGTTACAAACATACATACATGCATACATACATAATACGTACATACATGTATATATACATACACCCATACATACATACATGCGTATGTATATATATTGAGTATATTTGTTGTTGTTTGTTGATTTGTTTGTTTGTGGAATTGTAAACGTTTAGAGCACTGTTAGGCAGCCATAAATGTACGTTACTATCATTATTATTTATCATTATTATTATATTATCATTATCATCATACTCATAATTAGTAGTAGTAGTAGTAAATGTTGCCTGTCTTTTCCTAATCTTCCTTATGAGTAATCTTGTGTCTGCCTCTATCAAGACTGTCTCGTTTGTTTTCTTTGCTGTCCATGGAACTCTCAACATTCTTCAAAAATTAATCTTAGAAACCACATCTCGGCTGCCTCAATCTTGTTCTGGCTTTGCATGTTGACTGTCCACGGCTCACAACCGTATAACATTACCAGTTCCATATAACATTCAAGAACTCTCTTCCTCATGTTAATTGATAGGCATTTGTTGGTAAGAATGCTTTTCATCGTCTTGAATGCTGTTTTGGCTTGGCCGATTCTGCTGGCTATTTCTGATGTGCATCTGCCGTCTGGTGAAATGATCGTTCCCAGGCATTTAAACTTATCAACCTGTCTCAGGGTTGTGCCGTTTGCTGTTATTTTGCATGAGGGGATTTCCTGTTTTTTACTGATCACCATGACTTCAGTCTTCTTGCTGTTTAGTTCCAACCCCTTACCTTAGCTTTGCTTCCTATTTCTAGTATATTCACAAGGTTTTGTAGGTCCCTTTCATTTTCTGCAATTAGCACGGTATTATCTGCGTATAGAATGTTGTTTATCATTTTTCCTCCAACCTTTAATCCTGGGTCTTCCTCTAGGTTTCTCATGATGTTTTCGCGGTAAAGTGAAAACAGATCTAGTGACAAAACACAACCTTGTCTGACTCCTCGTCTGATATTTTGGGAAAAGCTTTATCGTTTTCTATTCTCATTGCAGCTGTTTGTTCCCAATACAGTCATATTTCTGATTATTCGTAGATCTTTTCCATCAATATTGAGTCTTTCTAGTTGATTGATCAATTCTTCATGTCTTACCCGATCGAAAGCCTTGGTACAATCAACAAAGCATACACGTAAATATAAGTCCTTATTCATCTCGATTGACCTCTCTCTATGATAGTTCTTAGGATGTATATGGCATTAATAGTTCCTTTCCCTTCGACAAATCCGCACTGTTATTCTGCTATTTTTCTTTTGATTCTATTCCTTATCCTTGTCATGATTATCCTGTATAGGATTTTTGTTACATGACTCATCAAGCTGATTGTGCGATGGAGTTCGCATTCTATAGCCCCTGTCTTCTTTAGACGTGCAATGAAAATTGATTTTGACGTATCTTTGGGGATTTTTCCAGTGTCATAAGTTTCATTTGGGAGGACTGTTATTTTTTCAATACTGAAAAATTCCTCCAGGGCTTCAATCATTTCTGTAGTAATGTTGTCTGGTCCTGGGTCTTTTCCTGGTTTCATCTTTTTCAGTGCTGCTCTAACTTCATCTTTCATTACAGGTGGTCCTTAAACGTTCTTTCTTATAATGTGTTCTTCGTTTCTGTCATCTTCAAAAAGGTCTTTATAATGTTCTTCGTTTCTGTCATCTTCAAAAAGTGTCTAATATTTTGTCTTTTTCCATGACAAGCATACCATCTTTCGATTTTAAGCAACCAGTTGGCGTGCATGTATTTTTCCTGTGGGCAATTTCTTTAATTCGTCTGTACATACCCTGAGGATCCGTTTTGTGTCGGTCTTCTAATTCTCTGCATTTTGTTTTCAGCCAAGCTGCCTTAGTTTCATCGCACCTGTTCCTGATTTCTTTGTTTATCTTCCTGTATATCTCATCGTTTCTCTTTGCCTTCCTGCGTTCCTCCATCAAGCCTAGAATTTCTTTTGTCATCCAATTCTTTTTTGCTTTTCTGTCTACTTTAGGGATAATATAATAATAATCATAATGATAGTGACATTTACACGGCACCGCCTATTGACACATAAATCAGATCAGAGCGGGCACTCTCATCACTCACCAAAACATTCACTCACATTGACAAACACCCAAGGGTACAAAACACACACAAACCGGGAGGGGGAGAACAGGAGGGGAATAGGACGAAAGGGTGGGCACGTAGAGGGGGAAATCACTGCTGGACAAAAAGGTGACTTGAAGGAAGACAGAGTATATAACTGTGGAATAGACAGGGGGAAACTCGCTCCAATTGTATGGACCAAACACAGAAATAGAGCGGCGACCGACTGTGGAACATCTGTACTGAGGAGCTTGTAAACGAGAAGTTTGACGTATGGGTCTTCAGTTGGGTGCAGAAACAGAAAAGGTGCAAAAACAACATGCAGGTGTACACACTGACAAGACAGGAACAAAAACAACATGCAGGTGTACACACTGACAAGGCAGGAACAAGAAAGCAGCATGCAGACACATCTAGATGATAAGATTTAAGATGTTGTATTTGTCTTCTCCTCCCCGTGGGGATGGCAGGGTCTCTTTCAGTATAAATAGTATCCCCACCTTCTGGAAATTCTGTGCTAGAAATTTCCTCTTTTCTATCACTCACTTTGTTTCTGCCTTGTTTCTTTGCTTTCTGTCATTCCTTCCTATCATTTTTTGCCTTGCTGGTCCACTTACCTGCATTGTTTCAATAAAGTCTTGTGTACTTTCTCTTAGGATTGATAATTGGGTACATGTATATGCGGCAGCGATTTTAGGTAATTTAGACCTGTTTTTATATTAAAAAAAAAAATGTTGTAGTACCCTTAGTTATGTTTGAATTTCTATTCAGGTATGTTTTTTTAGATTCCCTGTGTGATAAATTGGACAGAGTGTTGTTGTCCTTGGTTTCGTGTGTGTGTGTGTTGCTTGGGGGAAAGGACGTAGCCGTGTGTGCGTGCGTGCATGTGTACGTGTGTGTTTGTGTGTGTTGTTGTGTGTGTGTGTTTCTGCGTGTTCGTGTATGTGTGTATTTTTATGTGCATGTGGTCTTTTTTTAGCATATTTGTGATGAAATGCATTACCTGGATCATTTGTGTGTGTGTGTACGTGTGTATATGACCCGGGCGGTGGTGGGTGGGTGCGTGTGTGTGTGTCCGTGTGTGTAGATGAACTGTCTGCATGAATTTTGTCATACGACGGGACTCGACCACGAGCAGAAAGACATTAAGCTGGAGTTAATGCGCATCGATTGGATGAAAATCCCACTAGGTAAGCAGCTCATATACAGTATTCTTTAAAAAAATCTTTTTGTCCTATCTTCTACTCCACCTGATTGGCCACATGAGCTGGGTTTTTATTATAACATGATGATGACGATAGGATGAAAATCATGACGCTATGGAGTTCCATCTTGGATTGAGACTGCGTGACAGGGTTGTACTGTGCGCTCACTATTATAACCCTGGCGTCAACCAGTCCCAAGAGATACAGACTTCTACGGTGTTGGTCAGAAAATTTGTGCAACACCCTCCGTGACGCATCTGTGAAGTGGATGAGACTTGACTGTGTGATCCCAGTCTTCCCAATGAGCCCATAGCACGCTCACCTCGGGGGGGAAGAGCTGGTTGGAGCCGAAAAACCCCACACTGATTGTTGAAAGGACTGATGGGGATTCGAACCAACAACATTCCAGTCGATAGTTCTTTGCGCTAACGACTGCACCACGGATACTAGTTATATATACAGTATTACCATTTAGGTAAGCATGTTAAGGGCCGAAACACTTATGCTGCTGTATGTGTTCATTCAATTCATAATATGTTAAATGACCAACGATCTGCTGTGTGCTGCTCTTTCAGTTAAGCGATGATATTCCGTTCTTGTGTCAGCAATTGTATTTTTGTGGAATTTATTTTTGTTTTGACAAAAGAATTACCGCTAGTAGTAGTAGTGCTTCAAACAACACGCACGTACACACAGGTTCGATGATTATCTGTGTTACTCAGCTGTACCCTTACAGTCATCTTACTATCGATGTGTTGTTAGACGTCATCATCGTATTATACAGACTTGGTGATTATCTAAATTATCATCTTGGCTGTAAGCTCAGAATTGTCCTGATTATCTTGTCATCAGAACTTTCTTGAGTCTGTCATGATTATCTTGGTCATACACTCACAACTGGTTCATGAAACATTTATGATTATGTCTAGGTTTTTCACGCAATATTCTTGATGATTATTTGATTATCTTGGCTATATACTCACGATTCTTTTTATGTTCCGACAGTTTATCAGTCCGCCTACAGACTGTGGGATGTTTCGCTGGGCAAAAATGAGACAATCTACGATCCACATAATGCTCTGCATTATCCAGAAAACGTATATATAATACTAGTTTATTTATTTATTCATTTACCCCTGTGGAGATCGCAGGGGTGGGGTGGGGGAGCTCTTTCAGTTTTAATTATATTTCCACCTTCTGGAAATTCTGTACTAGAAATGTCCTCTTTTCTATCACTCTCTTTGTTTCTGCCTTGTCCCTTTGCTTTCTGTCATTTTTTCCTATCATTTTCTGTCTTGCTGGTTCATTCACTTGTATGTGTTTCGATAGTCTTACGTACTTTCTCTTAGGAATTATAATTGGGTACATGTATTAAGTGTATTTTTGGCTCTAGAGAAATGTGACATGCGGAAGCAATTTTAGGTAATTTAGACCCGTTTTTAAATATATTTTAGTTGCCATTGTTACATTTTAATTGGTATTCAGGTATGTTTTTAAAATCCCTTGTGTGATAAATTGGACAACGTGATCAACACCAGGGGCATGTCATTTGATTATGTGCCCGAATGCATGGATATGTGTACTTAATTGTCTTTTTCTCTCTTTTTTTTAATCCTGTTGAAGTATTATGTATGTTTTAAAACGGTTATATGGCTCTAGGCAGTCGGCTGGGCTTTAGACAAAAGTAACAAAATAATAGTTTATTTATTTATCTACTTACTTAGCTGTCCCATCTTCCGCAGCGCCTCTGTGTCGCTATCTGTCAGGCCACGTGTTTCAGTTCTGCAATACACGCTGAAACCCACAATGAGAGAGAGTCCTGAGGGGCCGCACAATATGGGACAAGTTTTCACAAAGATGCGCATTAGAAATAGCCAGCAGAATCGGCCAAGCCAAAACAGCATTCAAGAAGATGAAAGGCATTGTTACCAACAAATACCTATCAATTAACATCAGGAAGAGAGTTCTTCAATGTTATATAGAACCGATAATGTTATATGGTCGTAAGGAGTGGAAGTCAACACGCAAAACCAGAACAAGATTGAGGCAGCCGAGATGTGGTTTCTGAGCAGAATGTTGAGAGTTCCATGGACAGCAAAGAAAACAAACGAGACAGTCTTGATAGAGGCAGACAAGGCCATTGATAAGGAAGATTAGGAAAAGACAAGTAGCATTTACGGGCCATTTTATGAGCAAAGGGGAATTAGAGCACCTGGTCACAACAGGAAAGCTGGAGGGAAGAAAGTGTTGGACGGACTTGCAGGGTGGCTGAGGACAGAGAGGATGGAAGATGTGCTTGCAGTGACAAGGGATAGATGCATGTGGAGGGCCATGATCGCCAACGCCATGAGGCGGGGCACATGATGATGATGATGATTTTACAAAGCTATCGCACTGCACAAATAGTGAATGATAGCGATGGAGACCATGGTGTTCCCTTATGAGTTGAGACTTCTTGACTAGGCTCTGCCTGGCGTGTCCTTTCCAAAAAAGATATCCCTCACGTTGTCAGCCAGGCCCTTAAGATACAAGACACCTGCTGGTGTTCGTCGTCGAGAAAAATGAGCAACACCCTCCCGTTTCTCTGAAGCAATATAAGATTCGAGTTTGTGCGGTGACGATACTACCAACGGGACCGAGCAAGCTCAGCACCGGCTTAGGAGCCGTTCGAAGTTGAAAGCCCCCCTCCCTACCACCCCCCACCTGACAGTGGTTTGATTTGCCGAGGATTTGAACCCTCAACCACCATCTTCCCAGTCACCTCTCCGTTGAGCTGACTACTGTGCCTCCCTAACTGTCCCTTTTTTTTTTCTTTTTTTTTTGTTAGGATCATCGCACTCGGGAGTTTTTTGTGCTCACTTTTTTTTTTTTGGTCCCATTTTCTAGACCAACCCAATGCCCATAGAAGCTGGCACAGTTTTCACAATGCGATGATGATGATGTCGATGAGGTTGATACCATGATGCTATGGAGTTCCATCCAGGATTGAGACCGTGTGACAGGGCTGTACTCTACGCTTACTGTCATAACATATCCTGGCGTCAATCAGGCCCGAGAGATGCAGACACCTGCGGTGCTGGTCAGAAGATTTGAGCAACACCCTCAATGACGCATCCGTGAAGTGGATGAGACTCGACTGTGTGATCCAGTCTTCCCAATGACCCCATAGCATGCCCAACTCTGGGTAGGAGCCGGTTAGAGCCGAAAATTTCCACACTGATTGTTGAAGGGACTGATGGGGATTCGAACTCTAAACCTCCAGTCGGTAGTCCTTTGCGCTAACCACTACACCACGGCGACTGGTCCTGTAACTGTCCTGGCTAGCGGTTTTTGTTTTGTTTTGTTTCTTTTTTGTTTTTGTTTTTGTTTTTTATTCTTGTACGCTGTTCCTTTAATTTGGTTTTGTGCCGTCTGGCATATTCAGTCTACGTCTTCTGTTAAGCAGACACATCACTGGAATAAAGTAAAGTGCAAAGTAAAATGTATATGTTTTCTTATGCTACTGTTTTAGAATCGACATTTTGTTGACTCGGAACAAGCGCGTGCGTGTCAGTGTGTTGTGTATGTAGTGCACGTATCATTATAACATCTGTACCTGTATTTTTCAGACGTTCCCTGGTGGAGGACCAGAACTTATAATGTTGAACGACGACATTACCATCAGCCCATACAAAGGCAATGACAAATTCTTCCTTTTTAAAGAGATTGCTCAAGCCTACAAATGCGGTGGTACAATTTGCATTCAGTTCTCTCTCTCTCTCTCTCTCTCTCTCTCTCTCTCTCTTCTCTCTCTCTCTCTCTCTTTTCTCTCTCTCTCTCTCTTCTTTCCATTTCTTTCTCTCTCTCTTTCTCTCACTGACTCTCTCTTTCTCTTTCTTTCTCTTACTCACTCACACTCTCTCTTTTTCTTTCTCACTCTCTTTCTTAGTGTGTGTGTGTGCTGTCTCTCCTTCCCTCCCTCCTCTTCCTCCTCTCTCCCCTTTCCCTCTCTTACTTAGGTAGTTTCATTTGAACTCACATTTTTTCTGTCCCTTGCGGGGATGCTGGGGGTTCTTTCAATACACAATTTGAAAGTATCCCCATCTTCTGGAAATTCTGTGCTAGAAATTTCTTCTTTTCTGTCACTCTCTTTGTTTCTGCCTTGCTCCTTTGCTGTCTGTCATTTCTTCCTATAATTTCCTGCCTTGCTGATCCATTCACCGATATGTGTTCAATAAATCTTTACGTTCTTTCTCTCAGTATTGGTAAATGAGTACAATTAATAAATGCATTTTTTTGGTTCTTTAAGAAGTGGGCTGTTCAGGAGTAATTTCAGATGGTTTGAGCCATTTTTTGCGTATGATTTGGTGTCCTTTCCTTAGTTGTGTTTACATTTGTAATCAGGTTAGTTTTTTTAAATCCTCTGGTGAGAGATTGGACGGAAGGTTCAATGCGGGGGGGGGGGGGGGGGGGGGGGGCATATCCGTAGATTATGTGCTTTTCTTTTCCAACTAGATGTGTACATTTTGAAATGGTCACAGCCCTCATACGGCTCTGTGCAGTCAGCTGGACTTTGAACAGCAAGAATAAGGATGGACTCACACGTTGATCCGACTTGATGAGCAGACATATTGATCCTTTATCGCCTGGTGTAGTTCTTAATAATAGTAATAATTAACAATATTCATACGGCTCCAAATGTTGACAATTCAAATCAAAGCGCACTCATACACCAAACTTCTACATGCAGTCAACAACGACTACCTTCAATATATAATATATATATATATATATATATATATATATATATATATATATTTTATATATTATATATATATATATAAAAAGGCTACACAAACTGAGGGAATGAAGTGGTTGTAGAATTCATTGTTGAAGTTTTTAAATTGAATTTAAAATCAGAAAGTGTAGGCGTTAGACGAAGGGAGAGTTGAAGTCTCTTTAAGGCAGAAGAACCCGAAACAGCAAAAGAACACTGGCCAACACTTGATGGTTCAAGAGGCTGAGGGAAAAGTGTGTCTGAAGCTGAGCGCAAGGTGCGAGTTGGCGTATGAATATTCATGTGGTCACAAAGGTATGATGGAGCAGATTGGTGAATAGATTTGTAACATAAGGTATCCAGCTTACATTCAATTCTTCATACCCCAACAGTGTCCCCCCCCCCTCCCCACACACACACACCAACCCTGTCCCACA
>CM060309.1:96606958-96624458 GCA_030674185.1 Monoplex corrugatus | reverse complement strand
CCGACTCTTAAGTGCCGAGAACAACAAACTAAGGGGAGAAGAGCTGGCAGCTATGTGAGCTGACGGCTGGGCGTGCTGCCCAATTGAGAGATGAAGGCCCAGAATACGGCGAGAGAGGGCTCTTCCATTCTCGCTTGGTCTGGTAGCTGAGCTGGAACTGGTTGGTGCGGGTTGTGTGGCTGTGTCCCAGGATTTGTCATCTCCCCATCTTGCCATTCGGTTTGTCAACAAGATAATTGATGACTGGGTCCGAATGGGTCATGCAGCGCATAGACAGCCTCCGTCTGCATAATGAAATGGCTACTATATGTCGTCGGAAGCTGGGGGTGGGGTGGGGTGATTGTCTGCACAGCGGTTAGGCATTGGTGCTCTGGGCCCCATCCTGCAACCATGGGGTATTTGTTGTTGACATGTCAAGCGTGTGCGTGTTGGTATTTGGTTCTTTATAGTATGAAAGCTGCTTGCTGACTTCTTCAAAACACACACACACACACACACACACACACACACACACACACACACACACACACACGCACACGCACGCACATAAACGCATGCATACACATAAGCACACACACCCGCACACACACATACACATAAACGCACACACACAATCACGCACACACAATCACGCACATCACAGAACACACACACAACACACACAACACAAACCCACACACACACACAAACACACACACACACACACACACACACACACACACACACACACACTCATTTCAGTTTCAGTTTCATCTCCGCGGTGGGAACGAATTCCATATGCACTGACGTCAGTGGTGCTATATGATGGAAAAGATCCAAATTGATCATGGCACAAACGTTAAGTAAACCCCATGAGCTGGCTAGGTCCTGACGTCCTACCTAGCCTGTGGGTTGTGTATCTTAAACTAGTATTGTATCAGTCTCATTAGAAAAATCTTGGCTATATTGTAATGACATTTGTGTCTGTGTGTACACACACGCATGCGCGCGCGCGTACACACACGCGGGCACACACACACACAAGCACGCACACACAAGTACGCACACACAGACACACCGTATCAGTACCAATAACTGCTGCGGTATGTGTGTGTGTGGGTCTCTGTGTGTGTGGGCGCGTGGTGTCTGTGTGTGTGTCCGTGGTGTGCACATGTGTGTGCGCGTGTGTCTGTGTGTGTGTGCGCGTGTGTGTCCGTGGTGTGAACATGTGCGCGTGTCGTGTGTGTGTGTGTGCGTGTCTGTGTCCGTGTGCGTCCGTGTGTGCACGCGTATGTGTACGTGTGCTGTACACATGTGTCTGTGTGTATGTGCGTATGTGTCTGTGTGTATGTGCGTATGTGTTTATGTGTGTGTGCGTGTGCACGTGCGTGCATGTGCACATGTGATTGCAGACTTTACCATAGTCGAGGCCACTTACGGGAACGACTACAGTGGCACAAATCGCAGCTCGGCCACGACTTCGGGTAGCCCGCTGAGTGGCACCTTCAACAGCGAAACCATCCTGTACTACTGCTGCCGTAACGACAATGTCTGCGGCGAGCCTCTGGACCTGCCCAACACCGAGCCTTTTGCCCTCATTCCGGTTAACGACAAGTGTGACGAGGTTCGAGGTGAGTGAGTATATCAAAAAAACAAACAAACAAACAAAACAAAAAAACAAAAAACCGAAAAACCACCCTGGACGATGGGGTTTGTGTGGGTGTATGTGTATGTGCGGAGGGGTTGTTTATTTTGTTTGTTTTGTTGTTGTTTTAGTAAGGATCATCGCACTTAGGCAGTTTCCTTTCTGCTTGATTTTTTTGTTTTGCTTGGTTTTTTGTCCTATTTTCTACGCCACCTTAAAAGCCACAGATGCTTGAGCAGTTTTTACAATGCTGTGATAGTGATGATGATGATGATGATTTCGATGATGATGGTGAGAATGATAACCATGATGTTATGGATCCGTCTAGGATTGCGACTGCTTGACAAGACTGTACTCCACGCTTACTATCATGATAACATCCTGGGGTCAACCAGGCCTGAGAGAGACAGACACCTCGCCCTGTTGGTCAAGTGATTTGATCAACACCTGAATGATGCATCCGTGAAGTGGATGAGACTCGACTGTGTGGTCCCAGTCTTCCCAACGAGCCCATAGCATGCTCACCTCTGGGCAGGAGCTGGTTGGGGCCGAAAATGCCTACAATGAATTTTGAAGGGACTGATGGGGATTCGAATCCACAACCTTTCAAACGGTAGTCCGTTGTACTACCCACCACGCCACGGCGATTGGTGTGTGTGTGTGTGCGTGTGTGCATGTGTGTGTGTGCGCGCGCGTGCGTGTTTTTGCCGTTGGTGGATAGAGTGCGGAAGTCAAAGGGTTAATGTTCTGCATTCGTATACGTACGAAGAAAGATCAGGTGCTAGCAGGTCTGCACTCTCGTTGATCCGGGAAATGGGGAAAAAAATCTTCATCCTTACCCATCAGGCCTTAGATTAAAAAAAGTCTTCACCCTTACCCATCAAGCTTTGGATAAAAAAAACATCTTCACCTTTTACCCACCAGACCCTAGATAAAAAAAATTTCACCTTCACCCACAAGCCTTAGATAAAAAAAAATCTTCACCTTACCCATCAGGCCTTAGATTAAAAAAAAATCTTCACCCTTTACCCCAAGCCTAGATAAAAAAAATTTCACACTTCACCCAAGCCTTAGATAAAAAAAAATCTTCACCCTTACCCTCAGGCCTTAGATTAAAAAAAAATCTTCACCCTTTACCCACCAAGTCTTAGATAAAAAAAAATCTTCACCCTTTACCCACCAAGCCTTAGATTAAAAAAAATCTTCACCTTTTACCCACCAGACCTTACATAAAAAAATCTTCACCCTTTACCGTCAAGTCTTAGATAAAAAAATCTTCACCCTTTACCCGTCAAGCCTTAGATGAAAAAAAATCTTCACCCTTTACCCGTCAAGCCTTAGATAAAAAAAACTCTTCACCTTTTACCCACCAGACCTTAGATAAAAAAAATCTTCACCCTTTACCCACCAGACCTTAGATAAAAAAAATCTTCACCCTTTACCCACCAAACCTTAGATAAAAAAATCTTCACCCTTTACTCACAAGCCTTACATAAAAAAATCTTCACCCTTTACCCACAAGCCTTAGATAAAAAAAAATCTTCACCCTTTACCCCCAGACCTTAGAAAAAAAAAAATCTTCACCTTTACCCACCAAGCCTTAGATAAAAAAAATCTTCACCCTTTACCCACCAAGCCTTAGATAAAAAATATCTTCACCCTTTACCCACCAGCCTTAGATAAAAAAAAATCTTCACCCTTTACCGTCAAGCCTTAGATAAAAAAATCTTCACCCTTTACCCGTCAAGCCTTAGATGAAAAAAATATTCACCCTTTACCCGTCAAGCCTTAGATAAAAAAAATCGTCACCTTTTACCCACCAGACCTTAGATAAAAAAAAATCTTCACCCTTTACCCACCAAGCCTTAGATAAAAAAAAATCTTCACCCTTTACCCACCAAGCCTTAGATAAAAAAAAATCTTCACCCTTTACCCACCAAGCCTTAGATGAAAGAAATCTTCACCCTTTATCCACCAGACCTTAGATAAAAAATCTTCACCCTTTACCCACCAAGCCTTAGATAAAAAAATCTTCATCCTTTACCCACCAGACCTTAGATAAAAAAAATCTTCACCCTTTACCCACCAGACCTTAGATAAAAAAAATCTTCACCCTTTACCCACCAAGCCTTAGATAAAAAAAAATCTTCACCCTTTACCCACCAGACCTTAGATAAAAAAAATCTTCACCCTTTACCCACCAAGCCTTAGATGAAAAAAATCTTCACCCTTTACCCACCAGACCTTAGATAAAAAAAAATCTTCACCCTTTACCCACCAAGCCTTAGATAAAAAAAAAAACTTCACCCTTTACCCACCAGACCTTAGATAAAAAAAATCTTCACCCTTTACCCACCAGACCTTAGATAAAAAAAATCTTCACCCTTTACCCAACAAGCCTTAGATCCAGGGAATGGAAAGCTTGCGCTTAGACGTGCGACGTTTACCCATTTGATGAAGGCGCTGCGTGCTGTGTGTATGTGTTTCAGGTATGTTGTCCAAGATGGAAAAAATCCGCATGAAGTCCTCGACGTCCAAGGTCGTGTCATACAACACCTCCCTTCATCCGCGAAACGAGGCTTTCGATGGAGACAAAGAGATACATAACTTGTTTTGCTCGTACCGCCCAATCAATTACAGTAAGCAGCTGTCAATGTTTCTTTTTTCTTTTGTTTTTCTTTTGTTCTGTTTTGTTTTGTGTTAGAATTGTGACCCAAACTTCGGGGTTTGTTACAAGGGATTCACCGCGCACGGAACAATTCTGAGTGCACTCCATTTTTTTGTTGTTGATTGATTTGGTTCAGTTTTTACGTCGATAACCACCTCAGGTGATATGGCCGACGGGGATAACCATCCCAGGGAAGTGGGGGAAGGGGGCTTATCTAATCCTATACTGACACTACCAGAACAACAATGATGTTAAGATGGGACAGTGAGAAGGCCAGTTTTTATGTAGCGCATCCCGGGAGTCGAACCCACAACCACTAGCATGTGAATCGTCTAAAAGCATATATGTGAATAGACGGTAAAAGAAATAACGAACGAACGCAATCCGACGCTCAAACCAGCTGAGCTACTGGGGCACTCCCCCGAAGTCTTCTAGAAATAACCAGACAGACTCCGCAAGCCTGTACGCATGAAATCCTTTGACTCCCGCGCCCTGTCCACCTGCTGCAAAAAAAATTAACCCTTTGGTGCGGGAGTCGAAAGGTTTTAATCCCTCCGCGGGAGCAAGGTCTGAAATGGGTAATAAGGGATTGAAGGAGGAGGGAGAGAAGGAGACCCAGGAAACACTAAGTACACTAGCAGAATGATTGCGACATTAAGACAGGCGGTGAACAGGCCTGTTTTTGCTGCAGGGTGGGGTTTGAGCTCAGACATAGAGTCTTGAGTTCACGACCTTTTCGACAGAGCCAGCAAGCCCCATGCTCCCCCCGTGGGGACGCCCCAGGCTCTTTCAATATAGATAGTATCCCCATCTTCTGGAAATTCTGTGCCAGAAATTTCCTCTTTTCTGTCACTTTCTTTGTTGCTGCCTTGTTCCTTTGCTTTCTATCATTTCTACCTATCATTTCTGCCTTGCTGATCCATTCACCTGTGTGTGTTCGATAAAGCCTTACGTACTTTTTCTTAGGATTGATAATTGGGTACATGTATTAAGTGCATTTTTGGCTTTAGGGAGGTGAGTTATGCGGAAGCAATTTAAAGTAATTTATGCCCGTTTTTATATATGTTTTGGTGTCCTTAGGTATGCCTATGTTTGTATTCACGTGTGTTTTTTAAATTCCCTGTGTAATAAATTGGCCTGAGTGGTCAACGCCAGGGGCGTGTCCTTAGATTATGTGCGCGAATGCATTGATATGTGTCCTTAATTTTCTTTTCTTTTCTTCCAGTTGAAGTTTTGTATGTTTTGAAGCTGTTATAGTCCTGATATGGCTCTACGCAGTCGGCTGGGTTTTAAACAACAATAACAATGACAATAAAAAGAAAAGGCCCAGTGCTGACACAGCACGTCTCCAAAATGTCATAATGGCTGATTTTTTCTTGCGTGGAACTGTGGTTTATTAGAAGGCACCTGATGGCCTGGTACCGCTGACTTCAGCCCCCTAGGTTACGATAAGAATAATGATAATGTTTATAGGGTTCCAAATCTTCGTACAAAAATCAAATCAAAGCGCGCACTCTCGTCATTATCAAAGTATTGACTGACATTGACCAGAAGCGCGGGGCACAAAGCGTATTGACTGACATTGACCGGATGGGCATAGTTGGTGTGGGCACAAAGCGTATTGACTGACATTGACCAGAAGTGTGGGCACAAAGCGTATTGACTGACATTGACCAGAAGTGTGGAGCACAAAGCGTATTGACTGACTTGACCAGAAGTGTGGGGCACAAAGCGTATTGACTGACGTTGACCAGAAGTGTGGGGCACAAAGCGTATTGACTGACATTGACCGGAAGTGTGGGGCACAAAGCGTATTGACTGACATTGACCGAAGTGTGGGGCACAAAACTTATTGACTGACATTGACCGAAGTGTGGGGCACAAAGCGTATTGACTGACATTGACCAGAAGTGTGGGTCACAAAGCGTATTGACTGACATTGACCAGAAGTGTGGGGCACAAAGCGTATTGACTGACATTGACCAGAAGTGTGGGGCACAAAACTTATTGACTGACATTGACCAGAAGTGTGGGGCACAAAGCGTATTGACTGACATTGACCGGAAGTGCGGGGCACAAAGCGTATTGACTGACATTGACCAGAAGTGACCGGAAGTGCGGGGCACAAAGCGTATTGACTGACATTGACCATAAGTGTGGGGCACAAAGCGTATTGACTGACATTGACCAGAAGTGTGGGGCACAAAGCGTATTGACTGACATTGACCAGAAGTGCGGGGCACAAAGCGTATTGACTGACATTGACCAGAAGTGCGGGGCACAAAGCGTATTGACTGACATTGACCAGAAATGCGGGGCACAAAGCGTATTGACTGACATTGACCAGAAGTGTGGGGCACAAAGCGTATTGACTGACATTGACCAGAAATGCGGGGCACAAAGCGTATTGACTGACATTGACCAGAAATGCGGGGCACAAAGCGTATTGACTGACATTGACCAGAAATGCGGGGCACAAAGCGTATTGACTGACATTGACCAGAAGTGTGGGGCACAAAGCGTATTGACTGACATTGACCAGAAATGCGGGGCACAAAGCGTATTGACTGACATTGACCAGAAATGCGGGGCACAAAGCACACGCAAACCGGGAAGGGGAGGACAAAAGGAGAGTGGATGAAAGGTGGGGGAACTTAGAGAGGGAAATCTCCGCTGGACAAAGTGCTATGTCCTCAAGTTGGTCTTTTTTATAGACATTTTTTATTTCATTCAGGTGTTTTATTTGCCACACTTTAGTTTAGCTTTTTTTAAAACATTTTTTGTTTCACAACAGACATCTAATATACAATGTGGCAGCGAAGAGTGACAACAAAACAAAACAATTTTTTTTTTTACACAAAATGAAAAGAAAACATTGACACATGAACTCCACACAATATACAGAATATACACAATATTTTATACACTGGAAGTTTGAAAATGGACATTAAGATTTAATACATGTAAGCATTTCCCCTATGAATCCATTTCAGAACCCACATATCTTTGCTAACGATAATCGAGCATCATCTTACAATGTGGTAACAGAAATTATATCAATTTATACAAATAAGACAAATATTGTTCACATAAAAACAACATATAACTTACAAAACACGTAAGACAGTATTCTAATCAATGGTGGTTTTATTATGTACATCAATATTCAAGAAATGTCATAAAGAAATTCTGTTTTCTACAGGGAGAACATTGGCTTATTGTTGTTCCACTGAGCATTAATTAAAGTGGACAAGTGAAAGTTAGACTTGAAGGAAGGAAGAGGACGTAACTGTCGAACAGACAGGGTAAGCTCGTTCCAGTTGTGTGGGGCCGTTGTCATCATCATGTGCCCTGCCGCATGGCGTTGGCGATCATGGCCCTCCATATGTATCTATCCCTTCTTGCCGCAAGCACATCTTCCATCCTCTCTGTCCTCAGCCACCCTGCAAGTCCATCCAATATTTTTCCTAGGTCTACCTGGTGCTCTCTTTCCCTCCAGCTTTCCTGTTGTGACCAGGTGCTCTAATTCCCCTTTCCTCATAAAATGGCCGAGGAATGTCGCCTGTCTTTTCCTGATCTTCATTATGAATGATCTTCTTGTGTCTGCCTCCATCAAGACTGTCTCGTTTGTTTTCTTTGCTGTCCATGGAACTTTCAACGTTCTTCTTAGAAACCACATCTCAGCTGCCTCAATCTTGTTCTGGCTTTGCTTGTTGACTGTCCACGCCTCACAACCGTATAACATTATCGGTTCTATATACATTCAAGAACTCTCTTCCTGACGTTAATTGGGGCCAGGCTCAGAAAAAGAGCGGCAACCGTGGAAATGTGTATCGAGGTACCCGCACAATTCAGAAGCAAGGCTAGACGGGCAGGGATGTACATTCGGAAGGGGTCACAAAGATGAACAGGTGCATTACCACTGATGTACGTATAGCATAATGTCTTGAGGTAGTATGAAATTCTATCAGAAACAGGTAACTAGTGTTTTCCACAGGGATTACCCCAGCCCTGGCTCATGGCCAGAAGATCTACCATGTGAGGGTTGAGGGCTGGGGCTTCAGGTGAATCTTATCCGCCCGATGGCTCTGTTGTTGGACGCATAGGGTATTTTTATAGGTGTTGCTTTGGTAGGTGACAGCCTACCCCCGTTCTGATAGAAACCGTCTCCAGTTGGACAGAACTGCTTAATCGTCCAGATTATTTCACAGACAGCCTTCATATCTGAAAGCCACCCTCCACCTGCATGCAATCCGTGATGTGAATTGAGTCTCGACTGTGTGTCCAAGTCTTCCCAGTGAAGCCAGAGCACGCTAGACTTTAGTACATGTTAAAGAACATATGCTGTTCAGACTGCATAGTTCATATTCAGAAAATTATGAATTGACACGGATTTTTATTTTGCCTGGGACTCTGAAAGTTTTGCAAATATGTTTTGTAAAAAATGTCACCTTACTCACTCCAGGATGATTATAAACAAATCTGGAAGAGAGCTAGGGAAACCGCTAGTGAATGCATATTACATCGACATTTCAAAAACGAATTTAGAATAGAGAAATATACAGCACAGTTTCCAGACATTTCTGTTTTTCCTTTGATAGAATTTCGATGTAGCTGTCACGAGCTTGACATTGAGTTAGATAGACACAAAGGGGTTGACAGACAAAGCAGAATATGTCAGTTTTGTGATGACAGTGCTTCAGGTGATGAGTTTCACTTTATTTTCGAACATTGTAAATTCCGTGTTGACTGACAGAAGTTTATCCACAAAAATATCAGTCACTTACGTCATTGTTCTCATCGTGTAACTTCTTCCATGGAAGGAAAAAACACGGATTGAAATAAGCAAAATGTATCAAATTTTCTTATTGTGTAGTTACCTTTTGAATATTGAGTATCCTGTCGTAAGACAGTTTCAAACATACTTTTTTCTGTTGAACTAAGTTCTTTCTGCTTCATGTTATTATTTTAATTCCGTTGGATTTTCGTTCATTTGCTGTTACCCTCCGTGCCCCATTTGGGGCTTAAATGGTCCACCAAACACTGAACATTGAGGCCGGTTTGGGGCCGGAAAATCTCACTGAAACGTTTAGAGGACTTAATGGGATTCGAACCCAAAACTTTTCCAGTCGGCAGCCCGTTATGTAACAATACGCCACGGCGATTGGTTGTTAGGAGGCTATGCGATTGTCCATGCATTAAGTTTACGCGTGCGTGTGTGGTCTTGCGGACGTGAATGGATGTGTGTGAGTGTGCGTGGGTGTGTGTGTATGTGTGCATGTGTGCGTGTGCGTGTGTGTGTGTGTGTGTGTGTGTGTGTGCATGTATGTGTGTGTGTGCGCGCGCGCGTGTGTGTGTGCGTGTGTGCTGGCGTACAGATTGTGGGGATGTGATCTCGTTGACCGGTCACCACCACAATGTGACGATCACAACACCTAACTATCCCAGTGACTACAGCTCTGACCTCGAGTGCAACTGGTTTGTCAAGGTAGCTCACTCAGTTCGCCTGCCTGTCTGCCTGCCTTGCCTGTCTGCCTAACCTGTCTGCCTGCCTGCCTGCCTGCCTTGCCTGTCTGCCTTGCCTTTCTGCCTATCTGTCTGCCTGCCTGTCTGCCTCCTTGCTTGCCGGACGTGTGTGTGTGGCTGTCTGATTCCTTGTATGTGTGTGTGTTTGTGTCTGATTCTGTGCATTTGTGTGTGCGTGTGTTTGTCTGTCTGAGTGTCTGATTCTGTGTGTGTGTCTGTGTGTTTGCATGCATGTCAGTTTGTGTGTTCGTCTGTGTGTTTCTCTGACTCTGTGTGTGTGTGTGTCTTTTGTGTGTGTGTGCGTGCGTGTGTCTGTCTGTGCTTGTCTGACTGTGAGTTTCTCTGACTGTGTGTGTATGTGTGTGTGTGTCTTTTGTGTTTGTGTGTGTGTGTGTGTGTGTGTGTGTGTGCGCATGTTAAGAGTATGTCTGTCTCTGTTTGTCTGACTCTGTGTTTCTCTGACGCTGTGTGTGAATGTTTGCGTGTATGTCTGTGTGTGTGTGTTTGCGTGTATGTCTGTATGTGTGCGTTTGCGTGTATCACTGTATGTGTGTGTGTGTGTGTGGGGTGTGTGTGTGTGTGTGTGTGTGTTCCCTCGAATTCCATTGTCCAATTCCAGTTGTATATGTGTGTGTGTCTTTTGTGTTTGTGTGTGCGTCTGTGTGTGTGTGTGTGTGTGTGTGTGTGTGTCCTTCGAATAAAATTTTCCAATTCCAATTGTATGTGTATGTGCGCGCGTGTGTTTGTGTTTGTGTGTATATGCGTGTGTCTTTTGGGTTTGTGTGTGTGTGTGCGTGCGTGCGTGTGTGTTCCAGTCGCCAGAGAATTCGAGGATAACGCTGGAGTTCTTAGATTTTGATATGCACTCTTCTGACAGCGTCGAAATCGAAGTCTACATGTTGGGTATCGATGGCAAAAGGTACGTAAGCACTGTCAAAATCTGTCTGTGCGTGTGTGTGTGTGTGTGTGTGTGTGTGTATGTGTGTGTGTGTATGTGTGAGAGAGAGAGAGAGACCCTTGCATCTCCTGATTTTTCTCAGAAATTGTGATTCGTTTAAATTTATAGTGTCTTGATTTGTGGCATATTAAGAGTGTTGACATAGCATGTTTAATGTAAGCTCACTGTACGAATGCAGGTCTTTGGTTTGTATTTTGTAAAACTGTATTTGATTTCGAAGAAAAGAACATTCTGTGCAAGTGGTGGCGGGGGGGGGGGGGATAATCTGTCTCATCTTTTCTGTTTTGTCTTCCTTAATAAGACCGGAATGTTTGTTCCATTTCGACCGCGTACATGTGTCTGTATGTCTGTCTGTGTCCGTCCGTCCGTCCGTGTGCACGTTACGAAACCGTGATGGCAAGTTGTTTCTGTGGATACGCCCGGACATCGAAGGTGTGGGACCGTTGAGGACTATCCTGGAGGTCCCGTGCAGCATGCATTCTGAACATGTTAAAGATCCCTCGGCAACAGGGTTGAGTTGTCCATGGCAGAATTATGTAGGGAGAAAAATCAACCACATAGGTGAACAAAAAGAAATAGGCGAACACAGGAGAAAAAGGGAACAGAGAGAGAGAGAGAGAAGGTGATGCGATTTCTCCAGAGAGAGAGCTTATTCATTTATTTATTTCATTTTTGTTTAAAGCTCAGCCGACTGCGTAGAGCCATATCAGGAGTATAACCTGTATCAAAACATACATAATACTTCCGCTGGACAAAAACAAAATAGAAAAGAAAATTTAGTACACATATCAATGCATTCGCGCATGTAATCTAAGGAGATGCCCCCGGCGTTGACCACTTCGTCCAACTTATCACACAGGGGATTTAAAAAAAAAAAACAACCTGAAAACAAAGTTAAACATAACTAAGGACACTGAAACATCTATGAAATAGGACTAATTTAACCTTAAGTTGCTTTCGCATATGTCATTTCCCTAGGGCCAAAAATTCACTTAATACATGTACCCGATTATCAGTCCTAAGAGAAAGTATGTAAGACTTTATCGAACACATACAGGTGAATGGACCAGCAAGGCAGAAAATGATAGGAAGAAATGAGAAAAAGCAAAGGAACAAGCCAGAAACAAAGAAAGCGACAGAAAAGAGCAAATTTCTGACAGAATTTGTAGAAGGTGGGGATACTATGTATACTGAAAGAGCCCCCGGCATCCCCACGGGGTGGGGGTGGGGGGGTGGCACAGAGAGCTGCATTTCACATGGTAACTTTACGTTGTGACAATCGGTCAGTCAGTCAGTCAGTCAATCAGTGAATTGATCAATCAATCGGTCAATCAATCAATCAATCAGTGAATTCAATCCAACTCAGAATTCCAGCTCCTAGGAACGTTTTCTCAGTTGCGTTCCTTCACTTTGTTTTGATCGTTTGGCTAGCGCTATGCAGGCGATTATCGTGTTGCACAGTCTGCATACTTTGTCTTCGATGGGTTACCCAACCATGTAGTCATTATATTCCTTCTTTCGAGGGTTGGTCATACTTGGTAATTTCGTGTTTCCAAAAGTCTTCAGACACTGACGTGTGTTAACGACATATCAGTATTCTTAGCCCTATCAGTATGGAAGCAGGTGTTTCCCAGGCCATACCTCATGACTAACAACTCCTCCCCAGACGTATTTGACGTTGGCCTCAGTGCGTTCCTGGAGCCACATGTGTGAATTCTTGACAAGAAAGGCTAAGGAAGAACAGTGCAAACCAGATCTGTTGCATGTATTTCATCGCTGGCACTGGTGGTCAGCCAGCGCGCACAGCCGTGCAAAAATTAATACTTTCCACTTGATATTTCATGTACATTTCTTCTAGTTTTGAAACATCACAAACTTAATATATACATGTAGAATGAATTAAGAAGATATTTTCTTAAGTGCACATTTGATTGACATAGGACTGTCTACCGAAATGATGAAATGGCTGCAAACAATTTGTTGGAGTGCAGAAAACTGTATCACCGTCCACTGTGAAAGCTGACAAAACCAAAAGTAGGTCAAGACAGGGAGGCCAGATCGTACCGAGCAATTTTCAGAAAGTGCATTTGTAGCCTAATCGTGACCTTTTGCTTTTCATTATGTAAATGTTTATAATCTTCAGCTTTGTGTTTCGTAGATATTCCTGTGTATGCTGTTTTCAATGAAATATACCGGTAAGGCAAAGTATACCAATAAGGCGTTAACATGTGGCTTACGGAGTCTTCAAACAACCTGTTCAGCGTATACTGCGTGCGTATATACACGGAAGGGGTGTTCCAGCTCTGTATGTTATGGGGAAAAATTTCCAATCGTTTACTCATAGGCGCTTTCCAGACTGGGTAGTACCTTAAACCTTCTGACACCCCCTAGGGGTGCTGGGGGCTCTTTCAGTGTAAATAGTATCCTCCATGATTTATACTGAATAAAATATTCTTGACTTGACTCACCTTCTGGAAATTCTGTGCTAATAATGTCCTCTTTCCTGTCACTCACATTGTTTCTGCCTTGTTCCTTTGCTTTGTGTCATTTCTTCCTATCATTTTCTGCCTTGCTGGTCCATTCACTTGTAGGTGTTCTGTGAAGCTTTACACACTTTCTCTGGGGATTGATAATTGGGTATATGCGTTACCAGTATTTTTGGCGGAAAAGAGATGTTATATGCAGAAGCAATTTGAGGTAATTTAGGCCAGTTTAGCCCTCTGCATTCGGCTGGGTTTTAAACAATAAGAGCAAAGTCAGTTTTTATCTGTGTTTTAGTGTTCTTAAGTATTTTATGGTTGTGTTCAGGTTTGTTTTTATAATAGTCTGGTGATAATTTGGACGGAATGGACAACGCCAGAGCTATATCCTTAGATTCTGTGTGTGAATGAATTGTTACGTGTGCTTTTTTCCAGGCTTTTTTTAATTTTTTTTTTTTGGGGGGGGGGGGGGGGTTGCTTGCTTGCTTGCTTGTTTGTTTTTTCGGGTTCATCAAGTTGTGTACATTTTGCAATGGTTACAGCCCTGATAAGGCTCTGTGCAGTTGGCTGGGCTGCAAACATTAATGATAATGACTTTTGTTTGTGTAATCGTTTATTTATTTATTTATTCATTTAATTTATTTATTTATTTATTTATTTATTTATTTATTTATGTACTTTGTTGTGCAGATACAGTCAAACTACTCTAAGGACAGTGTATATCAGCGAAAGGAATAACATGAGAGTGACATTTCGTTCCGGTCTAGAACAAAACGCGAAGGGTTTCAAAGCCACGTTCACCGCACATTCTGGTAAGAATACCTTGCCAAATGAAGGACAGCACTGACGACATACTTTTGTTGTTGTTGTTTGTGGTTGTTGTTGTTGTTTCGTTCACCGCACATTCTGGTAAGAATACCATGCCAAACGAAGGACAGCACTGACGACATACTTTTGTTGTTGTTTTTTTAGGAACATTGAGCTGAGGGAGATTTACTGGGTGCTCACCTTTTTTTGTTTGTTTGTTAATTGGCCAATTTTCCACGAGACCTTGATGTCCACAGAAGCTGGCACAGTTTTCACAATGCGATCATGATGATGACAATGAGGATGATAATCATGATGTTATGGTGTTCCATCTAGGATTGAGACTGCATGACAGGACTGTACTCTACGCTTACAATCACCTTATATCCTGGTGTCCACCGGGCATGAGAGACACACAGACCTGCGGTGTTGGTCAGAAGATTTGAGCTACACCCTCAAAAACTCATCCCGGTGCAGTGGATGAGACTTGATTGTGTGGTCCCAGTCTTCCCAACGAGCCCACAGCACACTCAACTTTGGGTAGGAGCCGGTTGGAGCCGGAAATAAAAAAAACGTGCACTGGTTTTTGAGGGGATTGGTAGAGATGCGAACTCACAGCCTTCCAGTCGGTAGTCCGTTGTGCAAACCACTGCACGACGATGACTGGTCATTGATCACATACTTTTCAAGTGACTCGGGGTCAGAACGATTCTGGAGAAAAAAATGGAAGAATTGTTCTAGTTAAAATGTTGCCACTTGCGCAAATATCTGATTAACTGAGAACATCATCTTGTCTGGTGTTGCTGGAAATCCAGTAAAGGGTTAATGTTTGATATGATGATGATGATCGATGTCGTCGTGTCGTCGTCTCGCATGATCTAATGATCCTTCTAGAAAAAAATGTACAGTTCTGAAGGTACGCTTGAAACGTCTCAGCCGAAAGTATCTTGCAGCAAAGGACGGCACAGAAGTCTATAATGCAAGTTTCACGTGGAACTTGCACAATTTAGACAGAAAAAGGCTGCATTCTCTGCCACTGGTCTCTGAGAGATTTTAACGATTCCGTGATAAACCAGATATAAATGTTCTTAAGAAGCGACTACATTCAGGGTTCTTATTAGAAGAGTATAATCCCCCCCCCCCCCCCCCCCACCGTTGGGATGCCGGGGGCTCTTTCAGTATTAACAGTATCCCCACCTTCTGGAAAATGTGTGCAAGAAATGTCCCCTTTTCTGTCACTCTCTTTCTGCATTGTTCCTTTGCTTTCTGTCATTTCTTCCGATCACTTTCTGTCTTTTCTGCCTTGGTCCATTCACCTGTACACCTGTATGTGTTCGATAAAATCTTACGTACTTTTTCTTAGGATTGATAATTGAGTACATGTATAAAGTCAATTTTTGTTTCTGGGGAGGTGATATATGCGAAAGCAATCTTAGGTAATTTATTCCCGTTTTTATATGTTTTGATGTCCTTAGGTGTGCTTGATTTTGTATTCAGGTGTGGTTTTTTTAAATCTCCTCTGCAATAAATTGGACTGAGTGGTCAACGCCGGGGGCATGCCCTTAGATCATGAGTGCAAATGCATTGATATGTATGTTTAATTTCCTTTTTTTTCTCCTGTTGAAGTATTGTATGTTTTGAAGTGGTTATAGCCCTGATACCGTTCTACATATGAAACCAGTAAATTAAAGTGACTATTGATATGTATGTAACCAATAACTTTAAGTGACTATTGATATGTATGTAACCAATAAATTTAAGTGACTATTGATATGTATGTAACCAATAAATTTAAGTGACTTGATATGTATGTAACCAATGAATTTAAGTGACTATTGATATGTATGTAACCAGTGAATTTAAGTGACTATTGATATGTATGTAACCAATAAATTTAAGTGACTATTGATATGTATGTAACCAGTCAATTTAAGTGACTATTGATATGTATGTAACCAATAAATTTAAGTGACTATTGATATGTATATAACCTGTGAATTTAAGTGACTTGATACGTATGAAACCAGTAAATTTAAGTGACTATTGATATGTGTGTAACCAATAGATTTAAGTGTCTATTGATATGTATATAACCAGTACATTTAAGTGACTATTGATATTTATATAACCTGTGAATTTGAGTGACTATTATCTATGAAACCAGTAAATTTAAGTGACTATTGATATGTATGAAACCAGTAAATTTAAGTGACTATTGATATGTATATAACCAGTAAATTTAAAGTGACTATTGATATGTATATAACCAGTAAATTTAAGTGACTATTGATATGTATATAACCAGTAAATTTAACTGACTATTGATATGTATGTAACCATAAATTTAACTGACTATTGATATTATGTAACCTATAGATTTAAGTGACTATTGATATATTATGTATGTAACCAGTAAATTTAAGTGACTGTAACTATGTATGTAACCCTAAATTTAAGTGACTGTTGATATGTATGAAACTAGTGAATTTAAGTGAGTATTGATATGTATGAAACCAGTGAATTTAAGTGACTATTGATACGTATGTAACCAGTAAATTTAAGTGACTATTGATTTATTTATATGTAACCAGTAAAGTTAAGTGACTATTGATATGTATATAACCTGTAGATTTAAGTGACTTGATATTATGTAACCAGTAAATTTAGGTGACTTGATATGTATGTAACCAGTAAATTTAAGTGACTGTTACTATGTATGTAACCTATAAATTTAAGTGACTATTGATATTTTATGTATGTAACCAATAAATTTCAGTGACTATTGATATATTATGTATGTGACCAGTATATTTTAAGTGACAATTCATGTGTATGTAACTAGCAAATTTAAGTGACTATTGATATGTATGTAACCAGTAAATTTAAGTGACCATTGAGTGTACGTAACCAGTAGATTTAAATGACTATTGATATGTATGTAACCAGTCAATTTAAGTGACAATTGATATGTATGTAACCAGTAAATTTAAGTGACTTGATATTATGTAACCAGTCAATTTAAGTGACTATTGATATGTATGTAACCAGTCAATTTAAGTGACTTGATATTATGTAACCAGTCAATTTAAGTGACTATTGATATGTATGTAACCAGTCAATTTAAGTGACTATTGATATGTATGTAACCAGACAGTTTAAGTGACTTGATGTGTATGTAACCAGTCAATTTAAGTGACTATTGATATGTATGTAACCAGTCAGTTTAAGTGACTTGATATGTATGTAACCAGTCAATTTAAGTGACTATTGATATGTGTGTGACCAGTCAATTTAAGTGACTGTTGATACATTGTGTATGTAACCAATAAATTTAAATGACTATTTGGTGCATTGAATTGTGCCTGTTCAGAGAAATGAAAAGAATTTTGATAATTCACTGATCATTCACGACATATATATATATGTGGACTGATTGA
>CM060309.1:96546958-96601958 GCA_030674185.1 Monoplex corrugatus | reverse complement strand
CACCACCCCCGCCCCACACACTTCTTTTCCCCAACCCCCATCCCCTACCCCCACACGCATCGTAATAGTACCGGATTTAGAAGACAGACAAACATAGAGAGAGGCAGACAGACAGACGGAGCAAGAATGGTTGTGTGTTTGTGTGTGTGTGTGTGTGTTTTGGAGAGAGTTAAATTTCATACGATACGTATTGTGCCACCATGAGCTGTCTTTTGGAAATTTTGTTCTCTTCCCTTGTCTGTCTCTGACTCTGTCTCTGTCTCTCTGTCTCTCTCTTTCTCCCCCTCTTTCTCTTTCTCCCTCTTTCTCTTTCCATGTGTGTTCTCTCTCCTCCCTCCTCTCTCTCTGTCTGTCTGTCTGTCTCTCTCCCTCCCTTCCCCCTCTCTCTCTCTTTGTCTGTGTCTCTGTCTTGTCTGTATTTTCTTTCTCTCTTTCTTGTCTGTCTGTCCTGTCTGTCTGTCTCTCTAAATCTTGTCTGTATGTCTCTGTCTCTCAGTCTTGTCAGTTTCTGTCTCTGCCTCTCTCTCTGTCTCTCTCTCTCTCTCCACCTCCCTCTCTCCACCTCCCTCTCCTAGACACACGCACACACAACAAACACATACACCACACACACATACACACACAACACGCACACACACACACACACACACACACACACACACACACACACACACACACACACACACACACACACACACACACACACAGAAGCTGCCTGTCACACTTACTGGAAAAAAGTAACATCTTTCAGATACGACCAAAACGTGCTCCGCCCCCGTGATACCCTCGGATGCTGAAAACGTGTCGCTCAAAACCACGTACCATATAGGGGAAAAAGTCACCTTCACCTGCAATACCACCTCCATTTGGAAGAAAATCGTCACCTGTAATGGCGACGGCAACTGGACACCCCTCACTTCTGTTTGTAAAGGTGAGTGAGCGTCAACGGGTGCAGTTGTCGCGGTGGAATCGGGAAGGTTTGGGGTTCGATCCTGCCTGGGTACTTCCAGCCTTGGGGGTGGGGGGGGGGGCGAGGTTTGAGGGGAGGGGGGTAAAGGGTAGCGATTTTTTCAGGGGGGTAAGGGGTAGGGCTTTCTTCAGGGGTAGGGCTTTCTTCAGGGGTAAAGAGAGGGCTTTTTCTTGGGAGAAAGGTTAGGGCTTTTTCAGGGAGAGAGTAAATGGTAGGGCTTTTCCAGGGGGTTAAAAGGTAATACTCTTTCAGGGGGTAAGGGGTGGGGCTTTCTTCAGGGGTAAAGAGAGGGCTTTTTCTTGGGAGAAAGGTTAGGGCTCTTTCAGGGGGGGGGGGGGGAGGGGGTAAATGGTAGGGCTTTTCCTGGGGGTTAAAAGGTAATACTTTTTCAGGGGGGTAAGGCGTGGGGCTTTTTCCGATCAACCCAAGAAGACAGAAAACCACATGGAGAGACGACCTAGATGGATTTGACAAGAACTGGAAAGGAATAGCGCTGGAACGAAGTGAATGGAAGCAGCTGGGGAAGGCCTACGTCCAACAACGGCTGAAGGCTGATGGCTGAAGGATAGATAGGTCTACACGTGTGCGGATCTCGAGCGTTCGAATTCAATCCCACCCCCACCCCAGCTCGTGCGTGTGCACGTTGAAGATTCAGCAAGTCAGAATCAGTGTACGGTGGCTTACGGAAACGTGAAAACACCCAGCACGCACGCTTATCAAAGATAAGAGATCGCAGACTGTGCAGCAACATACCGTCTGCATAGGGTGGGGCAAAACTACGTGCGCACGCGCGTCCGAGAAAATTGGAAGTCTTAAAAGAAAAAGGTGGGCCCAGCATAAAAGTTGAAAAGTTGTTGTGTTCGCTGCCCAGTTTTAAGATGCTCACCTCGTATCGTTGTGCGGTCTCAGTGTTTTACAGGTCCTGTGTCCCCTCCCTTCCATCTCCCCCCCCCCCCCACTTCCTCTCAAGACCTTTCCATGGTATTAAATTTTTGCTCTGGCTCAATGAGCCTGCCAGGTAGCTGCAGTCAAACATAGGTGGAACGCATATGGACTTGCTAGAGTGCAAGGTGAGCGTCGTAGGATCGGGGACAGGGGTCGGGGTGGGGGAGAACAAGGGTGTGTTGAGTGTGAAGGTATGTTGAATAGTGTGTGTGGGGTTAACATAGTGTGGAGTGTGAAGGTATGTGGAATACGTGTGTGTGTTGGTGTTAACATAGTGTGTTGAGTGTGAAGGTATGTGTGAATACGTGTGTGTGTTGGTGTTAACATAGTGTGTTGAGTGTGAAGGTATGTGTGAATACGTGTGTGTGTTGGTGTTAACATAGTGTGTTGAGTGTGAAGGTATGTGTGAATACGTGTGTGTGTGTTGGTGTTAACATAGTGTGTTGAGTGTGAAGGTATGTGTGAATACGTGTGTGGTTGGTGTTAACGTAGTGTGTTGAGTGTGAAGGTATGTGTGAATCGTGTGTGTGTTGGTGTTAACGTAGTGTGTTGAGTGTGAAGGTATGTGTGAATACGTGTGTGTGTTGGTGTTAACGTAGTGTGTTGAGTGTGAAGGTATGTGTGAATACGTGTGTGTGTTGGTGTTAACGTAGTGTGTTGAGTGTGAAGGTATGTGTGAATACGTGTGTGTGTTGGTGTTAACATAGTGTGTTGAGTGTGAAGGTATGTGTGAATACGTGTGTGTGTTGGTGTTAACGTAGTGTGTTGAGTGTGAAGGTATGTGTGAATACGTGTGTGTGTTGGTGTTAACATAGTGTGTTGAGTGTGAAGGTATGTGTGAATACGTGTGTGTGTTGGTGTTAACATAGTGTGTTGAGTGTGAAGGTATGTGTGAATACGTGTGTGTGTTGGTGTTAACATAGTGTGTTGAGTGTGAAGGTATGTGTGAATACGTGTGTGTGTTGGTGTTAACATAGTGTGTTGAGTGTGAAGGTATGTGTGAATACGTGTGTGTGTGTTGGTGTTAACGTAGTGTGTTGAGTGTGAAGGTATGTGTGAATACGTGTGTGTGTTGGTGTTAACGTAGTGTGTTGAGTGTGAAGGTATGTGTGAATACGTGTGTGTGTTGGTGTTAACGTAGTGTGTTGAGTGTGAAGGTATGTGTGAATACGTGTGTGTGTTGGTGTTAACGTAGTGTGTTGAGTGTGAAGGTATGTGTGAATACGTGTGTGTGTTGGTGTTAACGTAGTGTGTTGAGTGTGAAGGTATGTGTGAATACGTGTGTGTGTTGGTGTTAACGTAGTGTGTTGAGTGTGAAGGTATGTGTGAATACGTGTGTGTGTTGGTGTTAACATTGTGTGTTGAGTGTGAAGGTATGTGTGAATACGTGTGTGTGTTGGTGTTAACATAGTGTGTTGAGTGTGAAGGTATGTGTGAATACGTGTGTGTGTTGGTGTTAACATAGTGTGTTGAGTGTGAAGGTATGTGTGAATACGTGTGTGTGTTGGTGTTGACGTAGTGTGTTGAGTGTGAAGGTATGTGTGAATACGTGTGTGTGTTGGTGTTAACGTAGTGTGTTGAGTGTGAAGGTATGTGTGAATACGTGTGTGTGTTGGTGTTGACATAGGTCGAAGGAAGTGGGGGTTGTGTGTGCGCGCGCGCGTGTGTGTAAATGGGAGGTTTGTATGTGAAAAACAGAACTAAGAACTCACAGCACATTTATTTGCCATAACAAGCCAAGGAGGAGCTATGTAAGACATGGACTGGTTGTAATAAGTGGATTGAACAATTTATCGAGTCATAAAGTTTTACGTTATCGTCATCATAATTTCAGTCTCGGTCCTGGGCCAACTTTTTCAGACCATTCTGCTGTTTTCGTTTTCTCTCAGTCTGCCTAAATCTGTGTGCCAGTAACGAACAGTGGCCGTCGTAACCTGAAATGTGTCAGAATTGAAACGTCCTCATTTGAAGTTCTAATTCGTCTTTCGTCTCAGTCAGATTCCTCTGACATTGCCCGTCACTGCAGTTCAGTCTTGCGCCAGCTTCTAGACAAGCAAGCACCCCCAACAATCCGCGTTCTGCCGGACCGCCCATCTGCACCCTGGTACACAGTGGGCTGGTTGGTAGAGCCATGTACTCCAGATCTGATATCTTGACTTCAATTCCAGCCTGTAACATGAAAGACTGGCCATTTTAATGTTTCCATCATTCAGGTGGTGTCAGTTTAGTGTTTCATTGGTCCCTTCTCCTCCTTCCCCATTTCAAAACCTTGCCAGTGCATAAGGTTTTGCGCATGCTGAGGAAGTCTGGCAGATTTGGGTGGAGCGCATATGGATTTGTCCGAACGCTGTAAATTCCTCTTGTACAAACGCCAAACACAAATGAAATAAGAGTAGCCAAACAAACTTGTAGACGTGCTGAACGCCAGTGGCAGTCCTCTAGCTCTACACCTGTACCTCGTACTGAGAATTTTCAAGGACATGTGAACAGAGTAACGACAACTGTCTCTAAAGCCACACCTAATTATCTCTCCAGGTCCCTGTATCTACAGCTAAAAATACTTGTTCTCTGTCATTTCTGATGTTTTTGGTACTATCAAGTCGTCTCTATTTCCTTCAGGCATCAGAAGGACTGAAATCCTTCTCTGTCATTTCTGATGTTTTTTCTGAAGTCCTTCAGATCTCCCTGAGGCTTTTTCAGCGTTTTTCTTTTCCATTGATAACGATCTCTGAGCCAAGCTAGATAAAACTTTTTTTCATCTTTCCCTTCCTGATCCACCTTTCATTGATTCCCCACTTACTAAACTTCAACCAGCATACAGAAAGAAATGTCATTCAAAACTTGAGAACTCGACCCCCATACCTGCTTTTCTCCTTTCACAAACGTTTCCTTAGTTTCTTCCATTCACAACGCATATCATACACACTGCTCCTCACTTGGCCTGTCACATCTTTCAAAACGGCCATTGTTCCGCCACTTAAAAGAACAGTTTCACTTCCGGCACTCTCAAAAGCTGTCATCATACGAACGATTTTTGGAAAGATGTTTTCAAAATATATGAAATATTTGGATACAGAATACAGCCTATATGTTCAGAAGATGTTCTCTCAGAACCCTTATTTTTCAATAATAATATCAAATTTGTGACAAATAGTGTAAAACATACTGATTGGATTAACAAAGGTATTTATCAAATCAGACATCTCCTCGATGATACTAGTCATTTTTATTCATATGAAGAATTCACTGAAAAATACAACATACATGTGAATTTCTTCAATTATTTCAGTTGCATAAAATCAATTAAAGATTATTTAAAGAAAATTAATATCTCAATTATTAATAATAAAACGCAGCTCGTTCCATGTTTTCTCAAAGCAATTAATGAAATATTAACCAACGACGATAAACGTACAAATTGTTGCAATAAATGGGAATTAACATTTGGAGAATAAATTAATTGGACGCGATGCTTTACAAACTTACAGAACATTAAAGAAATTAAACTTAAATGGTTTCAGATATGAGTCATCCATCGAATACTGGCTACTAACGTTGTATTCAAAGAAATGGGCTTAGTACAAAGCAATTAGTGTAATTTCTGCAATCGAGCAAGAGATAGTATACAACACTGCCTTTGGGACTGTCAGTATATACAGTCATTTTGGAATGAATTTGAAACGTATGTACAGACAAATTGCACAAATGTTAACAATTTAAAACTGTCAAAACAAATGATTATTTTGGGATTTGACAAAACTTTTAAAAGTGATAAAAAAAATTATTTTATTCTGCTTTTCGCAAAATATTTCATTTATCAATGCAAATGTGAAAAACTGATGCCAAATCTCCACATCTTTAGGAAAAAACTCAAACGGAGATATGATATAGAACTGTATAATCAAAAGTCGAGAATGACTGCATAAAAGTACAATATGGATTGGACGTACTACCGCCCAATTATTACTTTTTAATGATGACTATTTTTTTTTCTAATGCGCACAGCCAGATTCTGCAGACTATGACTTAACATACCTGCAGTATTAGTTAGATAAATAAATAAGATGTTATCTAAATATAATAACACCGCAAACAAACAATAGGTTAATTGTTGCTGTTGTTGATGTTTTTATCATTATTGTTATAAATATTATAATTATTACTATTATCATTTTTAAAATCATCTTCTCTGAAGAGTGTGTGCGGTTCTTTTCTTAAGACAGGTTTGATACACTCATGCCTTTTTGCTTTACTTTATTGTTCGTGTCTTTATCAAAATATTCAAATGTCAGCTTGAGAGTGAGTGTACATATGATTGTACGTCTTTGTGCAATCTGTATACACGTGTGTGTGTGTGTGTGTGTGTGTGTGTGTGTGTGTGTGTGTGTGTATGCGCGCGCGTGCGTGCTGGCATGCGGTCGTGCGTGTATGTGTATGTGTGTATGTGTTTTGATCATAAATGAGTGTACACACATATCTGTACATTTGGATTGTCATATTTAATATCCATTTAATTTGTGTGTTCTACAAAAATGAAGTTTATATTCATATTGTATGAATTTTTGCCTAAGTTGAAGAAAAAAAATCAAAACAAAACAGAAGTTCAAAAAGATGTCCATGGGTCTCAGACGCATTCTGATATTGAAACCATGTGTGAATCACTGAATATACTGTGTGTACCTCATTTCCATACCGTTCATGTTTTTCCAATGCTTGCTTGTTTTCCAGCTCTCATAAAGTTCTGTATACATGCATGGTGCGATATTTATTCTACCGTACCGTGTGCATATTTGTATGTCTGTCTGTATGAGTGAATCATTCATACACATACATATATGTGTGTGAGTGTGTATCCATATATGTATGTATAAATATATACATACATATGTGTGTGTGTACAGATAGACAGATAGATTGATAGACAGATAGATAGACAGATAGATAGATAGATGACAGATAGATAGATAGATAGACAGACAGACATATAGAGAGATAGACAGACAGACAGAAAGATAGATAGATAGATAGATATAGATAGATGGTGGGTGGGTGGGTGGATGGATGGATGGATGGACGGACGGACGGACAGATAGATAGATAGATAGATAGATGTGTGTGTATGTGTACGTGTGTATACATGATTTTTTTAAACAACATCAAGAAAGACACACAAATATACAACCTTGGTCCTTAAAAAAAATGTTTTTATTGTTGTTTGTTTATTGTTGTTGTTATTCCGACTTATTACTATTACTATCATTATTCAGTGTGTCCTTATGGCTGGTACTTGTTCAACGACAATTGCTTCTGTGCGTCTACGGAATCTGACACCTACTACGGAGCCATACATGAGTGCAAGGTTATGGGTGCTGAGTTGGTTACCATAGCCGACAAAGAAATGATGACCTTCCTCTTCCATCTACGGTTAGTGTGGGACCGCTGTCTGTTGGGTCGTTGGTTAGCTGTGGGGTGGCTTGTCTTGGCAACTTTTGTTTGCTGCTTATTTTTAATATCCATAACCCCCACCCCCCGTGGGGATGCCGGGGGCTCTTTCGGTATAAATACTATTCCCACCTTCAGGAAATTCTGTGCTCATGCTAGAAATTTCCGTTTTTCTGTCATTCTCTTTGCGTTTCCGCCTTATTCCTTAGCTTTCTGTCATTTTTTCCTACCATTTTCTGCCTTGCTGGTCCACTCACCTGTATGTGTTCGGTAAAGCCTTGAGTACTTTCTCTTACGATTGATAATTGGGTACATGTAATAAGTTTTTTTTATCCCCCGTTGGGGTGCTGGGGCCTCTTTCAGTATAAATAGTATCCCCATCTTCTGGAAATTCTGTGCTTGAAATTTCCTCTTTTCTGTCACTCTCTTTGTTTCTGCCTTGTTGTCTTGCTTTCTGTCATTTCTACTTATTTTCTGCCTTAATGGTCCATTCACCTGTATTTTTTCGATAAAGTCTTACGTACTTTTTCTTCGGATTGATAATTGGGTACATGTATTAAGTGCATTTTTGGCTCTAAGGAGGTGAGATGTGTGGAAGCAATTTTAGGTAATTTATGCCTGTTTTTATATATGTTTTGGTGTCTTTATGTATGCTTATATTTGTATTCAGGTGTGTTTTTTAAATCTCCACTGTGCAATAGATCGGACGGAATGGTCCTACGCCGGGGGCATGTCCTTAGATTATGTACGCCAATGCATTGATATGTGTACTTAATTTTCTTTTTTTTTCTTTTCCTGTTGAAGTTTTGTGTGTTTTGAAGCGGTTATAGCCCTGATGTGGCTCTGCGCAGTCGGCTGGGCTTTAAACAACAATAAAAGAAAGAAAGACAGTGCATTTTTTGGCTCTAGGGAAGTGAGATATGCGGAAGCAATTTTAGGTAATTTAGACCTGTTTTAATGTATCTTTTATTGTCCTTAAGTTATGTTTAAATTTGTATTTAGGTTTTTTTTTAATCCCCTGTGTGATAAATTGGACGGAGTGGTCAACACCAGGAGCATCTCCTTAGAATATTACGCGCGAAGGCATTGATATGTATACTTTTTTTTGTGCCTGTTGAAGTGTTGTGTATGTTTTGAAAAGACTATAGTCCTGATATGGTTCTACGCAGTCGCTGGGCTTTAAACAACAACAACAACAATTAAACAGTGAGTGGCAAGGGCGAGGAAAAAGTGTGCCATCAGACGGGCACTCAGTGGAAGCTGATTTTTACCAATGTAAAGCGCTCATTTTGCAATAGAAAGACGGAATCGTCCTGAAACACGAAGACAACTTGCAGACCGCCATCTTTGTCTTGCCGACAAAATCGTTTCCATGCTATATAGCCTTTACAAACCTAGCGAATGCCAAGCCACGCTTGCCGCTAGGTGGAGCAAAGAAACGTTCCTGCATAGTATATCTGGCCAAAATCTCGCTTACCTAGCGTATAAGAAACCTAGCATACCTGGCCAAATCCTCGCCTTACCTAGCGTATAAGAAACCTAGCATACCTGGCCAAAACCTCGCCTAGTTAACTGTATAAGAAACCTAGAATACCTGGCCAAAACCTCGCTTTGCTAACTGTGTAAGAAACCTAGCATACCTGGCCAAAACTTCGCTTAGCAGACTGTGTAAGAAACCTAGCATACCTGGCCAAAACCTCGCTCAGCTAACTGTATAATAAACCTAGCATATCTGCCCAAAACCTCGCTTAGCTAACCTTATAAGAAACCTATTTATAAGAAACCTAGCATACCTGGCCAAAACCTCGCGTAGCTAACTTTATAAGAAACCTAGCATACCTGGCCAAAACCTCGCTTAGCTGACTGTATAAGAAACCTAGCATACCTGGCAAAACCGCTTACCTAGTGTATAAGAAACCTAGCATTCCTTGCCAAAACCTCGCTTACCTAACGTATATGAAACCTAGCATACTTGGCCAAAACCTTGCTCAGCTAACCGTATAAGAAACCTAGCATACCTGGCCAAAACCTAGCTTGGCTAACTGTATAAGAAACCTAGCATACCTGACCAAAACTTCGCTCAGCTAACTGTATAATAAACCTAGCATACCTGGCCAAAACCTAGCTTAACTAGCGTATAAGAAACGTAGCATACCTGACCAAAACCTCGCTTAGCTGACTGCATAAGAAACTCGCTTGCTTAACGGATAAGAAACCTAGCATAACTGGCCAAAACCTAGCTTGCGAAGCGTATAAGAAACCTAGCATACCTGGCCAAAACCACACTTACCTAGCGAATAAGAAATCTAGCATACCTGGCCAAAACCTTACTTACCTAGCGTATAAGAAACCTGTCTTAGTATTTTAGGCGCTGGGCTGAACATACTAGATAACCACAAGTTTGTAGACTTCTCCTTCGCTCGAGATATCCACTTCACACAGTGATGTGTGTATGTGTGTGTGTGTGTGTGCGCGCGAGCGCGCGCACGTGTATGTGTATGCGTGTGCGTATGTGTGTGAGTGTGTGTTTACGTGCGTGCATGTATACTTATGTGTGTATTTGGATATATGCACACATGCGCCTGTGTGAGTGTGTTTGATCAGAAACGACGGAGCTAATAATGGGACGGCTGATCAGGGAAAGATTGTTTGGAGTTTGTTCAAGAGGCATTCATTGCAGTTGGTCAATTCCATATGCGCACCACCCAAATGTCTTGAAATAGGGGAGAGACGGGGAGAGGGACCAGTGGAACACGAAGCTGACACCACCAGGACAATGGAAACATTCATTAACCCTTTGACTCCCGCACCCTATCCACCGACTGCAAAAACTTAATCCTTTGATTCCCTCTCCCAATTGCAGGAAGCTGGTGGATAGAGTGAGGGAATCAAAGGGTTAAGTTTTTATTTTGCTAACATGGTTGACAATGCAGGATGATGGTGGACAGGGTGCGGGAGTCGATGGGTTAAAACGGGCAGCAAACAGGCCAGTTTTTAACGTTGCAGCCCCCCACCCCCACCCCGTGGGGGTGGCGGGGGCTCTTTCTGTACAAATAGTATCCCCACCTTCTGCAAATTCTGTGCAAGAAATGTCCTCTTTTTTGTCACTCTCTTTGTTTCTGCCTTGTTTCTTTGCTTTCTATCATTTCTTCCTATCATTTTCTGCCTTGCTGGTCCATTCACCTGTATGTGTTCGATAAAGTCTTACATTCTTTTTCTTAGGATTGATAATTGGGTACATGTATTAAGTGCATTTTTGGTTCTAAGGAGGTGAGATATGCGGAAGCAATTTTAGGTAATCTGATGCCTGTTTCCATATATGTTTTGGTGTCCTTAGTTATGTTTAAATTTGTATTCAGGTGTTTTTTAAATCCCCCTGTGCGATAAATTGGACAGAGTGGTCAATGCCAAGGGCATCTCCTTAGATTATGTGTGCGAATACATTGATGTATGAGAGCGAGTCAAAAAGTAATGCCTTTTTCTTTAGTACAGGAACAATTACCATTACAGGAATATGTATCATACATCAAAATGAAGCTGGTCCTCTGGGGATCACATCCCTACTTCTCAACATAGTCACCATGTCTCGCATTAGCAATGTTCCACCTTCGAATGAGGGCATGTATCCCTGCCTCGTAAAAATCTGCTGACTGTGCTTGGAGCCAACTCTGCACTGCAGTTTTCACTTTCTAATCACTGGCATAAGCTTTGCCTCTCAAACCCTATTTCATTGGGCCCTAGAGGTGATAGTCTGAACGCGCTAAGTCTGGTTAGTATGGAGGATGCAGTAAAGTTGTCCACCCGAATGAGGTGATTGTCTCCCTTGTCCTGATGCTTGTGTGTGTGGTCGAGCATTGTCATGCATAAGGTCATTATCGATTTGCAGGTTGGGTCTCACTCATCGGATTCTTGCTTTGAGCCTCGTCGGGGTCTTAATGTTTCTCCTCTTGGCAAGAAATCAGCCAGAATGACACCTTGAGCATCCCAAACGACAGTCGCCATGATTTTTCCAGCTGACTTTTCCGTCTTGAACTTTTTCGGTTTTGGCGAAGTAGGGTGGCGCCATTCCATTGACTTTGATTCTGGTTCATAATGATGAATCCATTTTTTATCACCGGTAACAAGCCTTCCAAAGAAAGTGTTGTCTCTCTGACTTTGTTCAAGAAGTTCAGTGCAGACGTTGACCCTGTCAGTCTTGCGTTCGGTAGTCAGCTCTCTCGGTACCCAATTGGCACACATTTTTGAAAACCTAAGTGATTCAACAATGTTATAAGCACTTCCATGGCTCACTTCGGGGTTTTCTGCCAACTCCTCAAGAGTTATGCGCCTATTTCTCTAATCAGAGCATCTGCTGCTTTATTGGCAGGATTCACGGAAGTGGACAGACGGCCAGAACAGGGTTTATCGGCTACGTTCGCAGTTCCCACCTTTTCATCATTCAGACGACAGACTCACCTGCGAACATTGCAATAATCTAAAATATTCTCCTTATACACATTCTGTAATCGTCTGTGAATGTTCACAGGGGTTTCCCCCTCAGCAACAAGGAATTCAATCACTGCTCTTTGTTTTTGACGCAGCTCTAAGGGGGCAGTCATTTTGAATTTTCCTCACGAGTCTATGAACCGGAAACATACCAAACAAAATATTTCAGTCTGTAACAGTTATAATCATTTGTAACTGAGCAACATTTCAGGTAATTTTATCAAAAACTTCGTCTGATATAAATAAAGTCATAGGTAATTTTATCAGAAACTTCGTCTGATATAAATAAAGTCTCCCTCTTATGCACTTAATTTTCTTTTCTTTTTTCCTGTTGAAGTGTTGTAAATGTTTTGAAACAGCCATAGCCCTGATATGGCTCTATGCAGTCGGCTAGGCTTTAAACAACAACAACAACAACAACGTTGCAGGCTGGAATTGAACTCGAGATGTCAAATCTTGATTCCATGCCTCTGCCAAAGGATCCAATCAACCTGCGACCGATCAGAAAGAACTTCGTTTGATTTGCTGATTTTTAAATGTCATGTGCCTGTGTGGGGTTTCAGGGTGGCTGAGGGACAGATTCGTATGGAGGGCCTTGATCGCCAATGCCATGTGGCAGGGCACATGATGATGATGTGTGTGTCTGTGTGTGTGTTTGTGTGTGTGTGTGCATGCACGCATACGCATGCTTGCACGCATGTCCTGGCATTTAGTAATTTATAATGGCGGCGTGTGTCTTTGCTTGCGTCCTTGCTTATGTATGCATCGTGGGTGTGTGTGTGTGTGTGTGTGTGTGTGTGTGTGTGTGTGTGTGTGTGTGTGTGTGTGTGTGCAGGGATGACGGACAGAGTACGTGGAGCGGGTTGAGAAAGAAGAAGAATGAGACGGCCTGGTTGACTTGCAATAATTCTGCGTCGACGTTCTATGCGTGGGATAGTTCTGGTGGGCGTCCACATGCACGGTCGTGCACATCCACAGACAAACGCGCACACATACATACACACGCACACGCGTGCGCACATACCATGCACCCATACACACCGACTTTTATTTGATGGGCGACCCAGTGGGGATGCTGGAGGTTCTTTCAATATGAATAGTATCCCCACCATCTGGAAATTCTGTTTGGCTTTCAGTCATTTGTTCCTATTATCACCTGCTTTGCTGGTTCATTCACCTGTATGTGTTCTTCATTGTAAAACGTTACTTTCTCTTAGGAGTTATAACTGAGTACATGTATTACGTGCATTTTGAGCTCCAAGGAAGCATGCATAAACAATTTTATGAAATTTAAGTCAATTAATATATACATGTTTTAGTTTCTTAGCTATGTTTACATTTGTATTCAGGTTTGTTTCCCCTTCGTTATGTTTACATTTGTATTCAGGTTTGTTTCCCCTTCGTTATGTTTACATTTGTATTCAGGTTTGTTTCCCCTTCGTTATGTTTACATTTGTATTCAGGTTTGTTTCCCCTTCGTTATGTTTACATTTGTATTCAGGTTTGTTTCCCCTTCGTTATGTTTACATTTGTATTCAGGTTTGTTTCCCCTTCGTTATGTTTAGGCTACATTTGTAGTCAGGGGTTGTTTTTTTAAACCCCTGGTAATAAATTGGACTGAATGGTCAACACCGCAGGCAAATCCTTAAATCATGTGCTTGAAAGCATTGACATGTGTGTTTGGTTTTCTTTTCCAGTTTTTTTTTTCAGCGAAGTATTGTGTACGTTTTGAGATAGTTGTAGGCTTGATATGGCTGTGCATAGTCAGCTGGGTTTTAAACAGTAATGATACTGTGAAATTCGGATCGCTGCCGGGAAATAGGACACGTCTTGTCTGTATTCATGTATTTTGGTCTATCTGTGACAGTGTAATGTTCCTAATTATAAGTTTCATTCATGCTCTCTCTCTTTTTTTCTGTCCTATTTTCTGCGCAACCTTAATGGCCATAGAATCTCGAACAATATGAATTTATCGTGCTGTGATGATGATGATGATGATGATGATGATGATGATGATGATGATCTGGAGTTTCATATATGATTGAGACTGTGTGACATTGCTGTACTCTGTGCTTACTCTCATATTATGCAGGGCTTGAAACGTTCCGCGTCTGGGCGGAATTCTGCGATTTCGGTTTGTCAAAAAAAAAAAAAGAAAGAAAAAAAAGAAAGAAGCAAGGCATCCGTGATTGGCTTTGCAAGCGTTCATAGCAGCGGCGCGCAAGTTACGGCCCCTGATTTTTCTTGGAAGAAGTTTCCGGTGTGTGTATGTTTTAGTGTCCTTAGTTATGTATAAGATTGTATTCACATATATTTTTTTCAAATCCCATGTGTGATAAAATTTATGTGTTTACAACCATTTTTATGCACTAAATATCTCTTGAAATTATGTCCAGAAAGCGCGAAATGGCATAGATTTACACTTGGTTTTTAAAAAATTTTCCCGTTTCAGTGTTTTTTCCTCCTTCTGTTTTAAGCCCTGATTATGCCCTGGCGTCAGCCAGGTGTGAGATATACAGACACCTGCGGTGTTAGTCAGATTTAAGCAACACACGCAGTGACGCATCCCTAAGTGGATGAGGACTCAATTGTGTGGTCCCAGCCTTCCCGATGAACCCACAAAACTGTGGGTAGAACCGGTTGGGGCCCAAAACTCTCACAATGATTTTGACGGGACTGATGGGGATTCGAACCCACAACTGTCCAGTTGTTAGCCCACTGCCTTAATCATTGTACCATGGTGACTGGTTATGAAAATGGATTTTGTGGCGGAATTTTGCCAAGGACAACACTATTGTCGCCAAGGGATCTTTAACGTGTGCTGAGTGCCTGCTGCCCACGGGACCAAGGGTTATTGTCTCATTCGAAATACTAACACCTGGGTCACCACTTAACCCTTTGACTCCCGCACCCTGTTCACCAGCATTCTGTATTGTCGACCACGCTAGCAAAGCAAAAAAAAATCAACCCTATCCACCAACTTCCTGCCTTATCCACCAACTTCCTGCAGGAAGCTGATGGATAGGGTGAGGGAGTCAAAGAGTTACATTTTTGCAGTTGGTGGATAGGGCGCAGTAACCAAAGGGTTAAGATCTAGCGAAGGGGAGAGGAGAGGGGTAGAGAGAAAAACATGTCCAGTCCATGATTCGAACCCCAGTTTGTGGCTGTCCGGGGCAGTGCTGGGTGCTTTAACCACTAAGCCACAAAGTTCACGACAGTCTGGGGGAGCGGCCCCCGTTTCACGCGGGGGAAAACTTCTGTTGTGACTTATCATCATCACGTGCCCTGCCGCATGGCGTTGGCGATCATAGCCCTCCGTACAAATCTATCCTTTGTCGCTGCAAGTGCACCTCCCACCCTCTCAGTCCTCAGCCACCCTGCAAGTCCGTCCAGTATTTTCTTCCTGGGTCTACCTGATGTTCTCTTTCCCTCCAGCTTTCCTGTCGTGACCAGGTGCTCTAATTATTTCTCTTTCCTCGTAAAATGGCCTATAAATGTTGCTTGTCTTTTCCTAATCTTTTTTATTGATGATCTTCGTGTGTCTGCCTCCTTCAGGAATGTCCGTTTGCTTTATTTGCTGTCAATGGAACTCTCAATATTCTTGTAAGAAACCACATTTTGGTTGCCTCAATTTTGTTCTAACTTTGTGTGTTGACTGTCCACGCCTCACAACCGTACAACAGTATGTGTTTTATATAACACTCAAGAACTCTCTTCCTGATGTTAATTGATAGGCATTTATTGGTAAGAACGTTTTCATTTTCTTGAATGCTGTTTTGGCTTGGCCGATTCTGCTGGCTATTTGTGATGTGCATCTGCCGTATGGTGAGAAGACCGTTCCCAGATATTTAAACTTACCAACCTGCCAGACAGTTGTGCCATTTGCTGTTGTATTGCATGAGAGGATTTCTTGTTGTTTACTGATTACCATGACTTCAGTCTTCTTGCTATTTAGCTTCAGCCCTTTATTTTGCTTTCTATTTCTATTACATTCTCAAGGTTTTGTAGGTCTTTTTTCATTTTCTGCAATTAGCACGGTGCTCATTTGCGTGACGAATGTTTATCAGTTTCCCTCCAACCTTTATCCCAGGGCATTCTTCTAAGTTTCTCATGATGGTTTCGCTGCAAAGTGAAAACAAATGTGGTGACAAAACGCGACCCTGCCTGGCCCCTCTTTTGATGTTTTGGAAACAGCTTAAATTGTTTTCTATTCTCATTTCTATTCTGTTGTGACTAAGAAAAAAACTGAACCCAGTGTAACATTCCCCGTTGGGATGCCGGGGGCTCTCTCAGTATAAATAGTATCCCCACCTTTTGACAATTCTGTGCTAGAAATTTCCTCTTTTCTTCCTTCTTTGCTTTCTGTCATTTCTTTCTATCATTTTCTGCCTTGCTAGCCCATTCATGAGTTCGATAAAGTCTTACGTATTTTCTCTTAGGATTGATAATTGAGTACATGCGTTTAGTGCATATTTGGCTCTAGGGATATGAGATATGCAAAAGCAATTTTAGGTGATTTAGGCCCGTTTTTGTATATGTTTTAGTGTCCTTAATTATGCTTAAATTTGTAATCAAGTATGTTTTTTAATCTCCTCTGTGATAAACTGGACGGAATAGTCAACGTCGGGGCATCTCCTTAGATCAGATAGATTAGATTATGTGTGCGAATGCATTGATATGTGTGCTTAATTTTATTTTCCTTTTTTCCTATTGAAGCAGTGTGTATGTTTTGAACTGGTTATAGCCCAGATATGGCTCTATGCAGTCGGCTGGGCTTTAAACAACAATAACGATAAACCCAATGTGACAGGCACAGTAATCGAGTGGGTAAACCTTGGACTCCCAATCAGGTTGTGCAGGTTTGGTCCTGTAGGGGTACCTGTCACCTGGTGGGTAAAGGATGGAGATTTTCCCTGCCTGGGTACCTGTCACGTGGTGGGTAAAGGGTGGAGATTTTCCCTGCCTGGGTACCTGTCACCTGGTGTGTAAAGGATGGAGATTTTCCCTGCCTGGGTACCTGTCACGTGGTGGGTAAAGGATGGAGATTTTCCCTGCCTGGGTACCTGTCACGTGGTGGGTAAAGGATGGAGATTTTCCCTGCCTGGGTACCTGTCACGTGGTGGGTAAAGGGTGGAGATTTTCCCTGCCTGGGTACCTGTCACGTGGTGGGTAAAGGGTGGAGATTTTCCCTGCCTGGGTACCTGTCACCTGGTGTGTAAAGGGTGGAGATTTTCCCTGCCTGGGTACCTGTCACGTGGTGGGTAAAGGGTGGAGATTTTCCCTGCCTGGTACCTGTCACGTGGTGTGTAAAGGGTGGAGATTTTCCCTGCCTGGGTACCTGTCACGTGGTGGGTAAAGGGTGGAGATTTTCCCTGCCTGGGTACCTGTCACGTGGTGTGTAAAGGGTGGAGATTTTCCCTGCCTGGGTACCTGTCACGTGGTGGGTAAAGGGTGGAGATTTTCCCTGCCTGGGTACCTGTGACCTGGTGGGTAAAGGGTGGAGATTTTCTCCCCGTCTCCTAGGTTAGTTTGTGTGCAGCGCTGTTCGTGCCTACACCCCCTTTTCCCTTCGTGTGTACGCACAAGCAGAACGTCAGGTATGCACGTTAAAGATCGTCAGTGGCTGGTGGCTTAGGGAAACCCGAAAATACCACAGCAAGCAGTGCAGACTGCGCAGCGAGCGTACCGCCTGCGCAGTGCGGGCAAAACGTCTTAAGAAAAACGAACGCTAAAAGAAAATGAATGGGAAGCAACCCGCCTCATTCCAATGATGCTTGAGTATGAAATATGTGTGCAGTGAATGCCAGTGATTCTGATAAGAATGTGGACCTCTGTGCTGTTGTTCACTTCACAAACACTTGGACCTATGAGCTGTGCGTCGAAACAGCCCATTACATGTGTCGCATGGTCTACCAAGGTTTGTTTAAGAGAGAACAAAATTCTGTCTGTCTGTCTCTCTCTCGCTCTCTTTTTCTCTCTCTCTCTCTTTTCTCTTTCTGTCCGTCTGTCTCTCTCTCTCTCTCTCTTTCTCTTATAAACAAAATTGGCACTCTCATTTAGGAGAAGATGCAAAATATGCATGGTATGTCTCCTTTAAAAATATTTTCCAGGCAGAAAAATATCTTTCAGTTGTTACAAATAGATGGCACCTGGTCTTGGTCTTGATGAGAGTCAAAGATGGTTTCAGCGGAGCAGTGAGGATGGTTTACTTTGTAGATTATGCCACCAAAAACAGGAAGACGAAAATCATTTTATTTTTGAATGTAAAGCTTATAGTACTGTAAGAAATAGATGTAATATATTTTCCTCCCCAGCAGCGTTAAGACATGATCTAAGGTCATTATTAGCATGTGAAAAACAGAGAATTTACAGTCAATCTCTAAATACATCGCGGAAGTACATGAGATACGAAGAAGAACATTGCTGCTTTAATTTCAATATGAAAAAGTTTTTTTGTTAAGACTAATAGCTTTTTCCTTAACCAAAATAGTGAAGGTCAATATTAGACATAGTTGGATGGTCACGCATGTCCACTTCTACTGTAAAACTGTTGTTTTGATATTGTAAATATTACTTTTCTGCTCTTTGTTTGAATTTTCTGTTTCCTTTATTTGTTTCCCTTTATTTACATTTGTTGCCAGCATGAGAGGGATGAGTTATACCCCTTGGTAATAAAACCATGTATATGGTTACGTCAATAAATGGCGCGCGTCAAGCGTCTCTCTTTCTCTCTCTCTCTTTCTTTTCTCTTTCTGTCTGTCTCTTTCTCTCTCTCTCTCTCTTTTTTCTTTCTTTCTTTCCTTCTCTCTGTCTCTGTCTGTCTCTCACTCTTTCTCTGTCTGTGTGTGTGTGTGTGTGTGTGTCTCTCTCTCTCTCTCTCTCTCTCTCTCTCTCTCTCTCTCTCTCTCTCTCTCTCTCTCTCTGTCTGATATGTTGATGGTGGTGTGTGTGTGGTGCGATGTACTCATTTGCTTTAATGTCATTTTTATTTAATATATGACTGAGTTGAGTTTATATTGCATGTTATGGTATTTCACGTGACCTTTGTCTTGGGGTATGGATGGGGCAGTAGGTAGTTTTTATTATTATTGTTATTATTATTATTACTATCTATTATTATTGTTATTATTATCATTATTATTGTTGTTGTATTATTATCATCATCATTATTATTATTATTATTATTACATGCAGACCTTAAGCTCCTCAGACAGGTCACAAATAGCGAAATCACAGTGTCATCACTCAAATTACAAATTTCCTAAAACAAAGAAAACTTAAATTCAAAATTTCAGTGAACAATTAAAGATAATCCTCTTCTGGACTCCTGTTGTTATTCTAGTTCCCACTCAACCCCCGCCCCCCCCCCCCAAAAAAAAACAACTACTGACAAACTCAACAAAACCCTTCCCCCCCCCCCCCCCCCAAAAAAAAAAAAAACCCCAACAACAACTACTGACAAACTCAACAAAAGTAGGAATAGGAAGTCATATTGCTGACTAGTTTAATGGAGGATGGAATCGTGGTCGTCCACGTGGCTGCCCAGGACGAGTCAGTTGAAACCCTGTCTCCGAGTCGTGTGGCCATCCAGGATCTGGGTACACAAACCAGCAACTCCCAATGGAGCATGGCCGGTTTTCACAGCCAGGTTAGCAGGGGGGCCTCACAGGTGGTTCTGCTGGTGAGATGTGCGCAATGACTGCATCGTTTACTCCCCATACAAAGTCTTTCCCTTCCTCGTTCGCTGAACCAGTATCAGTTCAGCCATTAACTTTTAGAGCACCACGCTAGACATTCCTGAACAGCGGATAATTCATGCCTCTGTCACTGCCACAGTCGCCCGTTTAGGAACATCGATTACGTGTCTCGGTCCTGCGGGGTCTCCACCATACCCTGTCATTAGGGCAGCTTGACATTTCCTGTAGGCTTTCCTAACGCTGGGACTTTGACTGAATGAACTTAGGGTTGGTGGGGTTGTGTTGTGGAGCCGGAATGAGCGGCATGGGCTCCAAACTGCTGAGGCGATGCAAAACTTGGGACAGAAAACTAAACTGTATTTAAAGGGCAACGTGATTTAGGTGATCGGAAAAGCTTTTTATCCAAAAGGGGAAAATGGACAGGCAAAAAATATAGACCAGTGATGTGAGCTACCAAGCCCATGCATTCCAGTGGAGTTTGGACTTCGTTCAAGAAAGATATACCATCGCTCTCGGACAATTCTATATGCGCTCCACACAAATCTGCCAGCATTTATCTGGCAGACTCCTTGAGCCTGGGTACAACCCTGTGCGCTGGCAAGGTCTGAAAATGGGGAGGGAGTGGGAGAGGGACCTACGTAACATTGAAGCCAACAGCACGACAATGACGGGAACAAAAACCAAGGTTAACGGTACAGTCTCAGTACGAGCCTGGTCACGCTGGCTTATCCAGACATTACCTGCCTAAACAAAGTTCCACACAGCCTGTAAGATGGGACGGGATGCAAGACTGGCGGTGAGACCAACCAGAGTGACGGTTAGACAGGAAGAGATCAGAGAGACGGCTGGAACAACACCAGGTCAACCGTTAACCCTTCAGGTTCCAAGATTGAAACTATCAACTATCGGTCAGCCTTCTTTGCATGTTTTGGGACCATCTGCCGGGAATAAATTTCTATTCTTCCTTAGCCTTACTCCAACCCTTTCTGTTTTTAAATCCAATTCAAACACCCACCTCTTTTTGCGACAATAAATTCTGCAACTTCCTGTTTCCATCGCGGTTTTCGTTTTTCTTTTCTTTTCTTTTTTTTTTTTTTTTCTTTTTTCTTTCCGCGTCTTGTAAAGTGGTCTGCGTTTATCGCGTGCCTATGTGTAGTGCGTGGGTGTGCCTTGCTTTGAATTGTCACGATGTGACGCCATATGAATATTGTTATTATCAACATCAAACAACAAGGGATCAAATGGTCGGCCACCAGCCCAGGATACTGGCAAAGTATCCAGCTTGGCGAGCTCACAGCACTAGATGCTAAGGTTTGGCGGCTAGAAGAAGATTACGGCAAGGCTGGGGATGGAGGGGGTGACCCATTCGTTACATACGAACATGACCGACGCCAACCTTCCCACCTAGCTGCGGAGCGGCAGTGTCGTCTCAGGGCGACACCTTGCAGTACAAGCGAACAGAAGGAAAAAAAAACATTAAGGTACAGGACTGACTTGTTTATTTTACAGAGAAACCCCCCAATAGTACCTACCCGGAAAAATGCACCGACGGTTTTTCCTCATGTTCGCCATGGGCTCGTTTGGGCTATTGTGAACACTCGTATGTAAGTTTTATGGAGGAGAACTGCAGGGCATCGTGCCAAACATGTAAGTATACATACACACGCACAAGCGCTCACAGAAAGAGAGAGCTCACACAAGCATGCTTTTAGTGCACACGTGTACACATTATGTCTGTCTGTCTGTCTGTCTCACTCTCTTTTTCTCTCTTTCACGTTATCTCTCTCCCGTGGGGATGCCCGGGCTCTTTCAGTATAAATAACATCCCCACCTTCTGGATATTCTGTACTAGAAATTCCTTTTTTCTGTCACTCTCCTTGTTTCTGCCTTGTTCCTTTGCTTTCTGTCATCTCTTCGTGTCATTTTCTGCATTGCTGGTCCATTCACCTGTTTGTGCTCTTTTAAGGTTTGCATACTATCTCCTAGGGTTGATAATAGGATACATGTATTGACTGCATTTTTGGCTCTAAGGAAATGTGATTTTCAGAAGCAGTTTTAGGTAATTTAGGATGGTTTTTGTATATGTTTTATTGATAAATTTGACAGAGTGGTCAATGCCAGGGCCATATCCTTGGATTTTGTGCGCGAATGCATTGATATGTGTACTTAAATTTCTTTTCCAGTTTTTATCCATTGAGACATGGTGTACTCTTTGAAATGGTTATAGCCTTGATATGGATCTGCGTAGTCTGCTGGATTTTAAACAACAATTTTAATTATGGCTGTGATGTACTCTGTTCTCCCTTTCATAATTCTGGCGTCAGCCAGGTCCGAAAGAAACAGAAACCTACAGTGTTAAGAAATAATTGATTAACTTCCTCAGTGACACATGAAGTTGTTGAGACTTGACCGTGTGGTCCCAGTCTTCCCAACCCGCCCATAGCGCGTCCTGTTGTGGGTAGGAGCCCGCTAGGAGCCGTACAATCCCACAGACATGAGATTTGAACCCACAACCTTCCAATCAATGTCCGTTGCAATAACCACGGCACCATGGCGATTGGAGTTTTGTGTTGCAGCATTGTCTTGACCTTGATAATGTGCATGTTATGGACGGCGCAGAAACCATCAATAATTTAAACGTGAGGGAAAAGTGAACTGCGCTTAATGTAACAAGACAAGTCAAGACAGGCATAAATTATCGGCCTTTGTCAAAGCGTAAGCAAAAGACAAAGTAACAGATGTGCAAAACTTAACAGAGAAAACCCAGTACTCAAAGAAGATCAGAACATGCAGACTGTGCAGCGTCAATCCGCCTGCACGGAAGCAGTTCAAAAAACTAACAGTCTCGTGTGGCTGCTGGGGATCGTAAGTGCCCAGCTGTTTGCGAACCGACAGTATGGAGATGGGGTTTTCTGTAGCACTGTCGATCAGTGTTTTTGGCGGTGATCTTGTCAGGTTTTTCTCTGCTGGTGTGAAGAAGGCATGAGCAGGAACAGGCGGCGCCAGCCCCTAAGCCACCTTGTACATAGAAACAATGGTGTTGAGTTTTCGATCTTGTCATCTTGAAAGTTAGCGAGTGGTCTTAAGGAGGCTCCACACCAACCACTGCCGGCTTCAGTGCCTTTATGAGCCTCAAGATGGAACTGACGGCCTCATCAACCCGCTCCTGCGGTCAGGAAGACCAAACAGCTGAACTCAGAGTGGCGCAGTGGTTCACACGTTCAGGCCTCGATTTTTCTCCCAGTTTGATGGGAAAATCAAACTAAACGTCTAGTCCTTCTGAAGGGGACGAAAAACGAGTCGGACCCTTGTGCCCTCAGGCCTTCGCACGCTAAAGATCCCACGGGCAGTTGGAAATCGTGAAAAGTAGGGCATTCACCCGGCTTCCCTGGTGGAGAGATAGGTTCATTTTCCAGGTCCCTCCACTTGAAGACCGATTAGCCTTCTTGCCTTTCTAAAGTCTTGGTTAAAAAGAAAGACGGTGCTGCAGCCCGAGTTTCACATGGTAAATCTATTGTAAAAAAAAAAAAAGAAACAAATATGAGAATAGGTCGATGTGGCCTCTGAGGAGTGGAGTGATTGGAGACATGGCCAGCTACAACTCCGTTGACGCCAAGTTCCATGGCAGCCGGCCGAAAATTACGTAGACAGCCAACGAAAGAAGAAGAGCTGGAAGTTTGTTCAAGAGGGATGAAATGCACTCGGACATTTCCATATGCGCTCCACCCAAACTTGCCAGCAATTATCTGGCAGACTCCCTGATCTTGCGCAAAGCACTATGTACTGGCAAGGTCTCGAAACGAAAGGGAACGAAAAGGGAACCTACAAAACAGTAAACCGCCATCACCAGAATGATGGAAACATCAGCCCTTTGACCACCGCACTCTGTCCACCAACTGCAGAAACTTAACCCTTTGACTCCCTCACCCTATCCACCCTGTTCCTGGAGGAAGCTGGTGGGTATGGTGAAGGAGTCAAAGAGTTAAGTTTGTGCTTGGCTAGCATTGTTGACGATGCTAGGGAGGGAGGGGGGGGGGTGCAGGGTATGGGAGTCAAAAAATTAAAGATGGACAATGAACAGGCCAGTTTTAATGGTCGGGTTATCGGATCTTGAGTGCACGGCTTTTACCAAGCAGTCGGCTAGAATCGCCAGGTTGGTTGGCTGGTTGGCTGATTGGTTGGTTGGCTGGTTGGTTGGTTGGCTGGTTGGTTGGTTGGTTGGTTTAATGCAAGACATGTTATCGGTAGCCGGCCATTTGGGTATGGTTACAGGACTGTTGAAAGACGTCAGCGGCTATAGATGTTAGTAGTTGATGGTCATCTGAGGGAAAGAGAGAGGGTATGAGAACTTGAGATCGGGGGGTGAGGGGTGGATGTGTGTGTATGTACGTGTATGTGTGTGCGTGAATGTGTGTGTGTATGTATGTGTGTGTGTGTGTGTGGTGACTGTTTTCTTTCTCCATTGTAGAACTACGTAAAAGGTTGATTTAGTTTGAGATGTAGTGTGTGTTTGCATGTACATGTATGTCTATATGTATATGTGTGTGTGTTGTGAGAGAGCGTGTGTGTGTGTTGTGATAGAGAGAGCGTGCGTGTGTGTGTGTGTGTGTGTATAAACACGCCAATGCATGCGGAGTCTTTTTTACTGTTTAGTTATGTAAATTATTTCATGAAACCGTGCGGATATGTTTGTATATCTGTGTGCATGCGCATATTTGTATGTGCCTGTGTACTTGTGTGTGCGCGCGCGCCTGTTTATGTTTGTGTGCGTGGATGCGTTTTCGTGCTTATCTGTTTGTGTGTGTGCGTGCATGTGTGTGTGCGAGCGGGTGTGTTTGTGGTTATGGGTTTGTGTGTGCATGTTTGTGCCTGTCTGCGCGTGTGTGTGTACGCGCGCGCGTGTTCCTGAGTGAGTGTGTTTGTGCGCGTGTGTTAATGTGTGTGCGCGTGCGTGCGTGTTTTGGTCTCAGGTCCAATGTTGTCGCCGATCCCTGTGTCATGCCGCCCAGACTTCAGATCGGACTGTCAGACCCTGAAACTGACAGAAAACTGTGAATCCGATAACATGAAGGCCAAATGTTCATGGACCTGCGGTCAAACCAGTAGGTCATGCACGCTTGCATGCACGCACACACTCACGCTTGCATATATAAGTTCATGAATAGATCGCATGTCAAATCACACCGCCCCTTCCCACGTGGGGATGCCGGGGTCTTTTTCAGTATAAACGGTATCCCCATCTTCTGGAAATTCTGTGGTAGAAATTTCCTCTTGTCTGTCACTGTCTTTGTTTCTGCCTTGTTCCTTTGCTTTCTGTCATTTCTTCCTATCATTTTTTGCCTTGCTGGTCCATTTACCTGTATGTTTTCGATAAAGTCTTATGTACTTTCTCTTAGGATTGGTAAATGGGTACATGTATTAGGTGCATTTTGGCTCCAGGGAAATGTGATGTGCGGAAGCAATTTTAGAGAATTTAGGCTTTTTTTCAATGTCCTCAGTTATGTTTAAATTTGTATTCAGGTATACTTTTTAAATCCCCTGTGCGATAAATTGGACGGAGTGGTCAACGCTAGATGCATGTCCTTAGATTATGTGCACGAATGTTCTGATGTGTGTACTTAATTTTCTTTTCCATTGGCTTTTTTTCCGCCTGTTGAAGTATTGTGTATGTTTTGAAATGGCTATAGCCCAGATATGGCTCTTCGCGGTCAGTCGGGCTTTTAACAAAAATAACAATAATCCATTGGGGTATGGTGCATTAATAAGATAGCTATAGCCCAGGTGTGACAGTGCGCAGTCGGCTGGACTTTGAGCAGCAGTAACAGTAGCAGTGCTGTCGTTTTTAAGACTGTCAGTAGTTTTGCAGTGTCTGATTCAGTCCTTGCATTTCAACACATTTAAACAGTTCTCAGTTCCATTGATAGTGTGTTTGGTTTTAAGCATTACCAACCTGAATTACGCACAAGTCATTACAACTTTTATGTTAACCTTTCGATAAAACGGGTTCACGATGATGATTATGATGATGATGATGATGATGATGATGGTGATGAATCATGCTCATATCCATGCTATTTTCCAAATTAATTTGGACTCATGATTTTTGGTAGTGGTGGTGATGGATTATGATGATCATAGTCATTCTCGTATAAATGCTGTTCTCTGGATTCATGTGGACTAGCTGCGCATAACACACAATAAAACTTTTTAGTGGAGCACCGAGAATTCCAGCTGTTCGGAGAGCTGACTAGTTCATAATGTTGTACAGTCTGCGTGTTTGGTGAGCCTGCCTGCTGGGTGTTTCCATGTTTCCCTAAGCCAAGGGACACTGACATGACTCACAGCATCTTCAGCATGCACATTTGATGTTCTGAATGCGTATTCACACGATAGAAGTCCAGACACCGGCAGGTCTGCACACATGTTGACCCGGGAGATGGGAAAAATCTCGACCCTTTACGCACCAGGTAGGAGGTATCCATCTACACAGGATCGAACCCCAAACCCTGTGATTGGATGTCGTGACGTATACATGTAGTCTCTTGACTACCATGCCCATCAGTGATGATGATTTGTGTGTGTGTGTGTGTCTGTCTGTCTGTTTTGTCTGTCTCATCTGTGCTTTTCCCCCTGTGGGGATGTCCGGTATCCCCACCCTCTGGAAATTCTGTGCTAGAAATTTCCTCTTTTCTGTCACTCTCTTTGTTTCTTTCTTCCTCCTTTGCTTTCTGTCATTTCTTCCTATCATTTTCTACCACATTCACATGTATGTGTTCGATAAAGTCTTACATACATTTTCTTAGGATTGATATTAGTTGGGTACATGTGTAAAGTGCATTTTTGGCGCTAGGGAGGTGAGATATGCGGAAGCAATTTTAGGTCATTCATGCCCGGTTTTATACATGTTTCGGAGTCCTTAATGTGCTGAAATTTGTATTTAGATGTGTTTTTTTTGAATCCCCTGTGTGGTGGGTTGGTCGGAGTGGTCAACACCAGGAGCACATGTCCTTAGATTGTGTGCGCAAATGCATTGATATGTGTACTGAATTTTCTTTTCTTTTTTTTTTTTCTTTTTTTTTTTTTCCTGTTGACGTTTTGTATGTTATGAAGCGGTTATAGCCTTGATTATGGATCTATGCAGTCGACTGGGCTTTAAACAATAATAACAATAACAATCTGTGCTTTGCAGGCCAGACGTGTGACAATACGGTTTGCGAGAATGCGCTATGCATCAAAAACGGCGAAAAGTGTGATTGCACGTGCCCATGTGGTAGAGGTGGCCCCGGTTGCTCCGGTAAGAATTGGGGGACGCTGTGCTGGTGGTTGTGTTTTGTTTTCGTTTTGTATTATCTTTTGTCTTCTGCTGAGTCAGGTCGGGTCGGGTATGTGTTGTTCTGTGGGTTTTGTATTGTTGTGGTGTGCTGTGGGTTTTGTATCGTTGCGGTGTGTTGTGCTGTGGGTTTTGTATTGTGTGCTGTGGGTTGGGTTGTGGTGTGCTGTGGGTTTTGTATTGTTGTGTGGTTTGTTGTGTTGTGGGTTTTGTATTGTTGTGTGTGCTGTGTGGTTTGTAGTATGGTTTGGTGTGTTGTGTGTGGGTTTTGTATGTTGTGGTGGGTTGTTGTGGTTGTTGTGTGGGTTTTGTATTGTGTGTGTTGGGTGTGTATTGTATGTGGTGTGTTGTGCTGTGGGTTTGTATTGTGGTGTGTTGTTGCGTGGGTTGTTGGTTTGTGCTGTGGGTTTTGTATTGTTGTGGTGTGCTGTGGGTTTTGTATTGTGTGTTGTGTGGTGGTTTTGTATTGTTGTGTGTGGTGCTGTGGTTTTGTATGTGTGGTGTGCTGTGGGTTTTAGTTGTGCGGTGGTTGTGTGTGGTTTTGTTTGTTTGTGTGGTTTGTTGTGCTGTGGGTTTTGTATTGTGGTGGTTTGGTGTCGTGATTGTGTTGTGGGGTTTTGTATTGTTGCTGTGGGTTGTGCTGTGGGTTTTGTATTGTGGTGTGCTGTGGGTTTTGTATGTGTGTGTGCTGTGGGTTTTTTGTATTGGTGTCTGTGGTTTTTGTTGTGCTGTGGGTTTGTATTGTTGTGGTTGTTGTGCTGTGGGTTTTGTTGTGGTTTGTGTGTGTGGGTTTTATATTGTTGTGGTGTGTTGTTGTGGTGGTTTTGTATTGTGTGTGTTGTGTGTGCTGTGGGTTTTGTATTGTTGTGGTGTTTGCTGTGGGTTTTGTATGGTGTGTGCTGTGGGTTTTTTTGTTGTGGTTGTGTGTGCTGTGGTTTTGTATGTGCTGTGGGTTTTGTTGTGTGTGCGTGGGTTTTGTATTTTGTGTGTGTGTTGTGGGTTTTGTATTGTGTGTGGGTTTTGTTGTGCTGTGGGTTTTGTATTGTTGTGGGTGTGCTGTGGGTTTTTATTGTATTGTGTGTGGTGTTGTGTGTGGTTTTTGTGGTGTGCTGTGGGTTTTGTGTGTGTGTGTGCTGTGGGTTTTGTATTGTGTGGGTGTGTTGTGCTGTGGGTTTTGTATTGTTGTGGTGTGCTGTGGGTTTTGTATTGTTTGTGGTGTTGTGTTTTGTTTGTGTGTGGGTTTTTGTTGTGTTGGTGGTGTGCTGTGGGTTTTGTATGTGTGTGTGTGGGTTTTTGGTGTGTTGTGTGGTTTTATTGTTGTGGTTGTTTGTGCTGTGGGTTTTGTATGTGTGGTGGCTGTGTTTGTATTGTTGTGTGGGTTTGTATTGTTGTGCTGTGGTTTTGTATTGTGCTGTGGGTTTTGTATTGTGTGTGGCTGGTGGGTTTTGTGTGTGTGTGTCTGTGGGTTTTGTATTGTGGTTTTGTGTGGGTTTTGTATTGGTGTTGTGTGCTGTGGGTTTTATTGTTGTGTGTGTGTTGTGTGGTTTTGTTTGTGTGTGGGTTTTGTTTGTTGTGCTGTGGGTTTTGTATTGGTTGTGCTGTGGGTTTTGTAGTGTGCTGTGGGTTTGTTTGTGCTGTGCTGTGGGTTTTATATTGTTGGTGGTGTGCTGTGTTTGTGGTTTGTATGTGCTGTGGGTTTTGTGTGTGTGCTGTGGGTTTTGTATGTGGTGTGTTGTGCTGTGGGTTTTGTATTGTTGCGGTGTGGTGTGCTGTGGGTTTTGTATTGTTGGGTTTTGAGTGTGCTGTGGGTTTTGTATGTGTTGTGGTGTGCTGTGGGTTTTGTATTGTGTGTGGGTGGGTTTTGTATTGTTGTGGTGTGTGGGTTTTGTGTTGTGGGTGGATTGTATTGTTGTGGTGTGTGGGTTTTGTATTGTGTTGTGGGTTTTGTGTTGTGGAGTGGATTGTATTGTTGTGGCGTGTAGGTTTTGTATTGTGTTGTGGGGTGGATTGTATTGTTGTGGCATGTGGGTTTTGTATTGTGTTGTGGGTTTTGTATTGTGTTGTGGGATGGATTGTATTGTTGTTGGCGTGTGGGTTTTGTGTTATGGGGTGGATTGTATTGTTGTGGTGTGTGGGTTTTGTATTGTGTTGTGGGGTGGATTGTATTGTTGTGGTGTGTGGGTTTTGTATTGTGTTGTGGGGTGGATTGTATTATTGTGGTGTGTGGTTTTGTATTGTGTTGTGGGTTTTGTATTGTGTTGTGGGGTGGATTGTATTGTTGTGGCGTGTGGGTTTTGTATTGTGTTATGGGTTTTGTATTGTGTTGTGGGTGGATTGTATTGTTGTGGTGTGTGGGTTTTGTATTGTGTTGTGGGGTGGATTGTATTGTTGTGGTGTGTGGGGTTTGTATTGTGGGGTGGATTATATTATTCGGATGTATTGTGCTGTACTGAGGTGATTTTTGGGGAGTGGAGGAGGACTTTATGTTTGACTGAGTTGACTCGACTTGTTTTATGTTTTTGTGGTGTTCGTTACATTGTGTTACATTGTACTGTTAATATTACACTGTGGTGTTCGTTACACTGTGTTACATTGTGGTGTTTGCTACATTATGTTACATTGTGGTGTTCGTTACGTTGTGGTGTTCGTTACGTTGTGTTACATTGTGGTGTTGGTTACATTGTGGTGTTCGTTGCATTGTGTTACATTATGGTGTTTGTTACATTGTGTTAATTGTGGTGTTCGTTACATTGTGGTGTTCGTTACATTCTGGTGTTTTTTACATTGTGGTGTTCGTTACATTGTGGTGTTCGTTACATTATGGTGTTTTTTACATTGTGGTGTTCGTTACATTGGGTTACATTATGGTATTCGTTACATTGTGGTGTTCGTTACATTATGGTGTTTTTTACATTGTGGTGTTCGTTACATTATGGTGTTTTTTACGTTGTGGTGTTCGTTACATTGTGGTGTTCGTTACATTATGGTGTTTTTTACATTGTGGTGTTCGTTACATTGGGTTACATTGTGGTGTTCGTTACATTGTGGTGTTCGTTACATTATGGTGTTTTTTACATTGTGGTGTTCGTTACATTATGGTGTTTTTTACATTGTGGTGTTCGTTACATTGTGGTGTTCGTTACATTGGGTTACATTGTGGTGTTCGTTGCATTGTGGTGTTCGTTACATTGTGGTGTTCGTTACATTGTGTTACATTGTGGTGTTCGTTGCATTGTGGTGTTTGTTACATTGTGTTAATTGTGGTGTTTGTTACATTGTGATGTTTGCTGCATTGTGTTACATGGTGGTGTTCGTTACATCGTGTTAATTGTGGTGTTCTCTACTTTGTGTTGTTGTGGTGTTCGTTACATTGTGGTGTTCTTTACATTTTGTTACATTGTGGTGTTCGTTACATTGTGGTGTTCGTTCCATTGTGTTACATTGTGGTGTTCGTTCCATTGTGTTACATTGTGGTGTTCGTTCCATTGTGTTACATTGTGGTGTTCGTTCCATTGTGTTACATTGTGGTGTTCGTTCCATTGTGTTACATTGTGGTGTTCGTTCCATTGTGTTACATTGTATTACACTGTGGTGTTCGTCACAGTGTGTTACACTGTGGTGTTGATTACATTGTGGTGTTCGTTATATTGTGTTACACTGTGGTGTTCGTTTACATTGTGTTACACTGTGGTGTTCGTTAAATTGTGGTGTTCGTTACATTGTGGTGTTCGTTCCATTGTGTTACATTGTGGTGTTCGTTACATTGTGTTACATTGTATTACACTGTGGTGTTCGTCACAGTGTGTTACACTGTGATGTTGGTTACATTGTGGTGTTCGTTACATTGTGTGTTCTTTACATTTTGTTACATTGTGGTGTTCGTTACATTGTGGTGTTCGTTCCATTGTGTTACATTGTGGTGTTCGTTCCATTGTGTTACATTTGTGGTGTTCGTTCCATTGTGTTACATTGTGGTGTTCGTTCCATTGTGTTACATTGTGGTGTTCGTTCCATTGTGTTACATTGTGGTGTTCGTTCCATTGTGTTACATTGTATTACACTGTGGTGTTCGTCACATTGTGTTACACTGTGGTGTTGATTACATTGTGGTGTTCGTTATATTGTGTTACACTGTGGTGTTCGTTACATTGTGTTACACTGTGGTGTTCGTTACATTGTGGTGTTTCGTTACATTGTGGTGTTCGTTCCATTGTGTTACATTGTGGTGTTCGTTACATTGTGTTACATTGTATTTACACTGTGGTGTTTGTCACAGTGTGTTACACTGTGATGTTGGTTACATTGTGGTGTTCGTTATATTGTGTTACACTGTGGTGTTCGTTTACATTGTGTTACACTGTGGTGTTCGTTAAATTGTGGTGTTTATTACGTTGTTTTAGTGTGTTGTTCGTTACATTGTGTTGTTCGTTACATTGTGGTTACACTATGTGTCGTACTGTTGTGTTAGTTGTGGTGTTCGTTAAATTGTCGTGTTCGTTACATTTGTATTACATTGTGTGTATTTATTACGTTTGTTGCATTGTGGTGTTCGTTAGATTGTGTTACATTGTGATGTTCGTTACATTGTGTTACATTGTGATGTTCGTTACGTTGTGTTACATTGTGTTGTTCGTGTACGTTGTGTTCATTGTGTGTTCGTTACATTGTGTTACATTGTGATGTTCGTTACATTGTGTTACTACTTGATGTTCGTTACATTGTGATGTTCGTTACATTGTGTTACATTGTGATGTTCGTTACATTGTGTTATATTGTGGTGGTTCGTTACATTGTGTGTTACATTGTGATGTGTCGTTTTTTGTGTTACATTGTGGTGTTTCGTTACATTGTGATTGTTCGTTACATTGTGTATGGTTCGTTACATTGTGTGTACATTGTGATGTTCGTTACATTGTATTACATTGTGGTGTTCGTTGTTACATTGTGTTACACTGTGGTGTTCGTTAATGTGTAGTGTTGTAATATTGTGGTGTTACACTGTGGTGTTCGTTTACATTGTGTTACATTGTGATGTTCGTTACTGGTTTGTTGTACATTGTGGTGTTCGTTCGTTACATTGTGATGTTCGTTATCATTGTGTTTACACTGTGATGTTCGTTACATTGTGTTACACTGTGTGTTCGTTACATTGTGATGTTCGTTCATTGTGTTGTACATTGTGATGTTCGTTACATTGTGTTATATTGTGGTGTTCGTTACATTGTGAGTGTTCGTTACTTTGTGTTACATTGTGGTGTTCGTTACATTGTGTTACATTGTGATGTTCGTTACATTGTGGATGTTCGTTACATTGTGTTACATTGTGATGTTCGTTACATTGTATTACATTGTGGTGTTCGTTACATTGTGTTTATACACTGTGGTGTTTCGTTACATTGTGTGTGTTCGTATACATTGATTGGTTACATGTGGTGTTCGTTTGTGTACATGTGGGTGTTCGTTAACATTGTGTTACACTGTGGTGTTCGTGTGGTTTATATTGTGTTGTTGTATGTTCGTTACATTGTGTGTTGTCTTTGGTGTTAAATGTATCATCACGCTCTGTGTGTGATGTCGTGTTGCTATGTCACTGTTACGTATGATGATATTGGTGATATTAGTTACGTGTGGTGATTGTGAGATGACGTTGATGTGTTACATTGTGATGTTCGTTACATTGTGTTACATTGTGATGTTCGTTACGTTGTTTACATTGTGGTGTTCGTTACGTTGTGTTACATTGTGATGTTCGTTACATTGTGTTACATTGTGATGTTCGTTACATTGTGTTACACTGTGATGTTCGTTACATTGTGATGTTCGTTACATTGTGTTACATTGTGATGTTCGTTACATTGTGTTATATTGTGGTGTTCGTTACATTGTGTTACATTGGATGTTCGTTTCTTTGTGTTACATTGTGGTGTTCGTTACATTGTGATGTTCGTTACATTGTGATGTTCGTTACATTGTGTTACATTGTGATGTTCGTTACATTGTATTACATTGTGGTGTTCGTTACATTGTGTTACACTGTGGTGTTCGTTATATTGTGGTGTTCGTAATATTGTGTTACACTGTGGTGTTCGTTACATTGTGTTACATTGTGATGTTCGTTACTTTGTGTTACATTGTGGTGTTCGTTACATTGTGATGTTCGTTACATTGTGTTACACTGTGATGTTCGTTACATTGTGTTACACTGTGATGTTCGTTACATTGTGATGTTCGTTACATTGTGTTACATTGTGATGTTCGTTACATTGTGTTATATTGTGGTGTTCGTTACATTGTGATGTTCGTTACTTTGTGTTACATTGTGGTGTTCGTTACATTGTGTTACATTGTGATGTTCGTTACATTGTGATGTTCGTTACATTGTGTTACATTGTGATGTTCGTTACATTGTATTACATTGTGGTGTTCGTTACATTGTGTTACACTGTGGTGTTCGTTACATTGTGGTGTTCGTAACATTGTGTTACACTGTGGTGTTCGTTACATTGTGATGTTCGTAACATTGTGTTACACTGTGGTGTTCGTTACGTTGTGGTGTTCGTTACATTGTGGTGTGCTTTGCGTTGTAAATGTAATACATCACGTCCTGTTGTGTGATGTCGTATTGCAGTGCACTGTGTAACGATGATGATGATGGTGGTGATGATGATGACGATGGTGGTGATGATGATGACGACGACGATGATGATGATGATGATGATGATGATGATACCCATAACACCTACAACCCTGAACAGAGATCATAATAAGGTCGACAATACGCACTACAGACGATGCTTTGCGGATCTAAAAAGACATAAATAATAAACACATTTCCACGTTGAAGTAAAGTCATTGACTTTGTGTCTATTACGGACAGCATCTCTAGATTTTTTTTAAACTTGTACATTCAATTTTTTAAAAAGACAAGATCTGTGTAGATTTTTTTAAAAACTTGTACATTCAATATAAAAAAAAAGATTTTTTTTTAAAAACTTGTACGTTCAATTTTTTTTTAAAGTATAAAGTGTGTGATTTTGTGTGCATTCCAGTCGAGCTCTGAGCGGATCAGCGCAGTGACTGCAGTACCCTGGTTGCAAACGACACAGACTACTGCCAGGACGAGTTGAACAAATGGAACCTCTGCTGCCAGTCGCGTAGTTAGCTGGTCACCCCCCCCCCCCCTCCTCCCACCATCATCCCTTCCACTACTGAGCGACGTACAGGCTGAAGCTGAAGAACTGTAGACCCTAAAGATCAGTTATGGACCTCGAGGTTGAATACAGCTGCTATTACGTTCACTTCTTCACCTTGAAGACTTTTATTGTTGTTTTGATTGGATTTTTACATGTAGTGTTTTTGTTGTTGTGTTCAGAGCATGAAAATGGGACTTAAATTCCACGATTTTTTTTCTAAAATTGTGGATTTTTATATGTAATATTTTTTGTTGTTTTCAAAACATGAAAATGGAACTTAAATCCCTAGGGTTGTTTTTTTTTTTTTTTTATCCAATTGTGGTTTAAAGCACGTGATGCTGATTTTTTTCTTCCCCTTGTTGCAAGCAAGAAGTTTTGAGCTTTGGGCAGTCGTCTGCAAAGAACCATACGTACACCTTGAGTTTAGTTGCATTTGTATTCAGAGAACGAAATGCGGACCTTGCAAGTGCATCAACTTCGTAACCTTAAGGCTTGAAGTATAGGCTTTAACTTTTTATGGCATTTTGTAGCCACAAATGGACATCCCAGTCAAAGTGTTGTTTTATTGCGGAAAGTGTAGGGTGTGAGTTGGGAGCATGGCTCCATCTGTGACCCCAAAGCGTTAGACAGGGATTTCAAGTTCCATTCTTTCTGTGAATCAGTGCAGTCCAGTTGAACGATTATTGATGGCCAGAATCTCTTCTGTTGTACTGAATTTGTACATCGAAGCAAAAGGTATGGATCATGGAAATGAATGGAATAATTCTAGTGTCTCACAAACAGCGAGAGGGGGGATTCAAACAGGGGGATCATGAAAAAGAATAATTCTAGTGTAACAGGGAGAGGGGAAATTCAAACAGGGGGATCATGAAAATGAATAATTCTAGTGTAACAGGGAGAGGGGAAATTCAAACAGGGGGATCATGGAAATGAATAATTCTAGTGTAACAGGGAGAGGGGAAATTCAAACAGGGGGATCATGAAAATGAACAATTCTAGTGTAACAAGGAGAGGGGAAATTCAAACAGGGGGATCATGAAAATGAATAATTCTAGTGTCTCACAAACAGCGAGAGGGGAAATTCAAACAGGGGGATCATGAAAATGAATAATTCTAGTGTAACAGGGAGAGGGGAAATTCAAACAGGGGGATCATGAAAATGAATAATTCTAGTGTAACAAGGAGAGGGGGAATTCAAACAGGGGGATTAGGAAAATGACTGGAATAATTCCATATCTCCAAAACAGGGTAGAGTGGGAATTCAAACAGGGAGGAAGGACCATTCAAACATGGAGGGGGGATAGTTCAGAGAGGAGAGAGAATTCAAACAGGAAGGGGGAATTCAAACAAAGCGTGAAGTACAGATTATAGTGTTAACTGGGCAGTTGATGTTTTTAAGAGGGGTGGGGAGGGCTGGAGCTCGTGAAGAGACGATAAAATACATATAAAGAAAATAGTCAAGTTTGACGATTTTTAGGGGTGGGTGGGGGGGTCTCAAGTTTTGTTTTGTTTTTGACCAAAGCATGAAATTTGGACCCAAGTTGAAGGTTGATGTTGTGGGCTACAAGTTCGTGGCGTTGCCTGTCGTTGCTGACCTACGCATGAATTACGGACCGTGATTTTGTCGCCCTCTGCTGTGGCGCTGGTTTCAGTTTGGTGTGCGTGTCGGAGAAAGACGATATCAATAGAGCACTTAGTTTCCTTCCTCACTGCCTGCCTTGCCTTTGGCATTGCGGGTAGGGGCAGCAACAATCCTTCTCCACTCTTGTCTGTTCTGGGCCAGCCTCTGTGTAGTACCCCGGGTGTGTTTCAAGGCTTTGAGATCTCCTGATGTTGTTCATCGCCAGGTGTTCCTGGGTCTTCCTCTCTTACATCTTCCTTCTGGTGTCCAGTGAAGGGCAGTAATGTTATGCTGCTGTCTTTGATAATGATCAATGCTAATACTAATACTGTACTGTACTAGGCTGTACTATGCTATACTATACTACACTATACTGCACTGCACTTTACTAGTACTACTACCATACTATACTTACTACTATACTATACTATTCTAATACTATACTATACTATACTATACTATACTATACTATACTGCGCTGCACTACACTACACTACACTACACTACACTATATTAATACTTATACTACATGTACACTATACTGTACTATACTATACTAATGCTAATACTTACACATATCATATGCTATACTATACTGTACTACTATACTATACTAATACTATACTGTACCATACTGTACTGTACTATACTATACCATACTATACTATACTATACTATACTATACTATACTATACTATACTATACTATACTATACTGATTGATTTTGCTCTGCGGAGTAGGTATCACAAAAAAGTAGATGTTTCAAAAGGGTTAACTGTCCTGAAAACAGGTAACGGACAGAATATCAGTTATTTCTGTAACGCGTGTTATTCTTGGAAAACATTTAGACGTTACAATATGTAACCCTTGATATTCTTGGAAATAATTCAGACTTTAACAATGTAACCCTTGTTATTCTTTGAAGATATTTAGACGTTACAGTAAGTAACTTTTATTATTCTTGGAAAACATTTAGACGTTAACATGTGTAACCCTTGTTATACTTGAAAATCGTTTAGACGTTAACATATGTAACCCTTGTTATTCTTGGAAAACATTTAGATGTTAACATGTGTAGCCCTTATTATTCTTGGAAAACAGACGTTAACATGTGTAGCCCTTATTATTCTTGGAAAACATTTAGATGTTAACATGTGTAGCCCTCATTATTCTTGGAAAACATTTAGACGTTAACATGTGTAGCCCTCATTATTCTTGGAAAACATTTAGACGTTAACATGTGTAGCCCTTATTATTCTTGGAAAACAGACGTTAACATGTGTAGCCCTTATTATTCTTGGAAAACATTTAGACGTTAACATGTGTAGCCCTCATTATTCTTGGAAAACATTTAGACGTTAACATGTGTAGCCCTTATTATTCTTGGAAAACAGACGTTAACATGTGTAGCCCTTATTATTCTTGGAAAACATTTAGATGTTAACATGTGTAGCCCTCATTATTCTTGGAAAACATTTAGACGTTAACATGTGTAGCCCTCATTATTCTTGGAAAACAGTTAAACGTTAACATGTGTAGTCCTTATTATTCTTGGAAAACATTTAGATGTTAACATGTGTAGCCCTTATTATTCTTGGAAAACAGATAACATGTGTAGCCCTTATTATTCTTGGAAAACAGATAACATGTGTAGCCCTTATTATTCTTGGAAAACAGATAACATATGTAACCCTTATTATTCTTGGAAAACAGATGTTAACATGTGTAGCCCTTATTATTCTTGGAAAACAGATGTTAACATGTGTAGCCCTTATTATTCTTGGAAAACAGATGTTAACATGTGTAGCCCTTATTATTCTTGGAAAACAGACGTTAACATGTGTAGCCCTTATTATTCTTGGAAAACAGATGTTAACATGTGTAGCCCTTATTATTCTTGGAAAACATTTAGACGTTAACATGTGTAGCCCTTATTATTCTTGGAAAACAGACGTTAACATGTGTAGCCCTTATTATTCTTGGAAAACATTTAGACGTTAACATGTGTAGCCCTTGGAAAACATTTAGACTTTAATTAACATATGTAACCCTTGTTATTCTTGGAAGACAGAAATGCGTGCAAGTGTTTGCATAGGCGGTAATGAAAGGGTTAATCTATTAACATATACAGCCCTCGTTATTCTACACACACAAAAAAATCATTGGGGTGCATGGCTGTCGTCATTCTTTGGCTTGTACAAGTGTTTGCGTAGCCAGTAACGAAAGGGTTGACCACCGTGTACAGCCCATATTGTTGTAGGAAAACATCTGGGTGTTTGTCCGTATCGATCTTTCTCCTGCCACCCCACTCAAAAAGACTGACCAGCTTGCTAACAGCAGAGTTTTTTATTCTTCTCTATCTTTCTCTGTCTCTGTCTCTTAACCCCCCCTCCCCAGTCTTCATCCCTCTCTCTCTCTCCATCTCTTTTGCATTTGCTCACTGCATCATGTGTTTACTACAGCTGTGATTCTGCGTTCGCAGTCTCTGAGTGAAAATAAAGCATGTGCATGTGATGTCTTCTTGTTTGTGGAAGTGTGTTCCTGTGGCATGATTCTGTGTGTTGTTGTGTGTCTGTATGTGTCGTTTTGTCTGTCTGTCAGGGTTTTTTTTTTCTGGCTGTCTGTCTTTCTGTCTCTGTCTCTGTCTTTCTTTTGTCTCTTTCTCTTTCTCTTTCTCTCTCTCTCTTCTTCTCTCTCTCTCTGTCTCTCTTCTCTCTCTCTCTCTCTCTCTCTCTCCTCTCTCTCTCTCTCTCTCTCTCTCTCTCTCTCTCTCGTTTCTTTCCATCCCTCTCTGTCTCTTTCTTTGTCTCTGTCTTGCTCTCTCTCTACATTTCTCCCCCCCCCCCTCTCTCTCTCTCTCTCGCTTCCTCCAAGAATGATAAAGTGTGTGTTATGTGTGTATGGTGTGTTTGTGCGTGTGTATGGTGTGTGTATGTATTTTCTGTGTTTGTGTGTGTGTGTATGTATGTGTGTATAGATGCATGTGTGTATGTATTGGTGTATGTGTGTGTATGTATGCGTGTGTGTGCATGGGCACAGTGCGCACACGTACTTCTCACAGTACCAACGACAGCAACACAAAAGTTAACAAACGCTAATTACAATTACGCTTTGTTCAAGAGGGACTCAAGACAATGGCACATTAGTCTGCTGTCACTTTTCTTCTGTTTAGACTTGATGTGGCAGACCCTCTGAGTGCGGTCGAAACATACGCTGGCAAGTTTTTGAAACAATAATAAAAATGATAACAACATTAACAATTACTTTTTGGTATTATTATTGTTATTATTATTATTCATCATGTGCCCTGCCGCATGGCGTTGGCGATCATAGCCCACTATATGCATTTATCCCTTGTCGCTGCAAGTACATCTTCCACCCTCTCTATCCTCAGCCACCCTGCAAGACCGTCCAATATTTTCTCTGGGTCTACCTGGTGTTTTCTTTCCCTCCAGCTTTCCCGTTATGACCAGGAGCTCTAATTCCCCTTTCCTCATAAAATGGCCTATAAATGTTGCCTGTCTTTTCCTAAACTTTTTTATCAATGATCTTCTTGTGTCTGCCTCCATCAAGACTGTCTCGTTTGTTTTCTTCTTCTATTATTATTGTTGTTATTATTATTATTATTATTGTTGTTGTTGATGTTGTTATCATCATTATTATAATCTTTATCATTATTATGAATCATTCTTTTATAGAGGTATTCTTCAAACTCGTTTGCACTCACCGCTCATTACACGTAAAGAGACATGTATATGTAGTGGTACGCGGAGACCTGAAGCTGTCAGGCGAGCTGACCACACTCCATAATGTTGTCGTACCCCTTTGGTGGACGTGTGTGTTGGGTGTTTTCTTGTCTCCATAAGCCACCAGGTACTGACATGATTCACAGGTTAGTTAACACGCGTACTTGATGTTCAGCGTGCGTTGACACACGAAGCAAGTTTTAAGACACTAACCATGCGCTGACTGCATGTTTGGCTCCAAGGCAATGTGCTGTGCAGGAACAATTTTTCAGGTACTTCAGACCACCTTTTTATGGATGCTTTAGTGTCTTTAGTAATTAACTAAGCAACATAACTCTTGAGAATCACGGAGTTATCTCCCATGTAGAATGTCTCAAATCCAACACAGTTTACGCTTACAACTTTATGCTTTGTGGCTGCGTCTATGCCAGCTGAATGGGTAGCGCAAACTGTGCTGGATTTCATACACACACTCAAAATGACAACGTCCATATGCAACACAATACAAGAACGCACAAGAACAGGATGGGTTAGGGTTAATATAACAAAGTTAATTTAAACAGAAGGATTCGCGTAAAAAATGGGCTTCAATTTGGGCCTTAAAATGGAAAGATTAGGCAAACTAGTCATACTAATGAAAACTTACATAGCACTGCAGCCCAGAATGCAAATCTCATGTGCTTTGCACTTTACGTAACACAGTTTTGGAAAAAAAAATTTAGAATCGTGGTGTTCGGTGAGATTTTCTTTATGCTCACCTTTTTCTTTCTTCATTCACACATACACACGTATACATGCATGCACACATGCACTCACACGTACTTACACACACGTACACACACACACACATACTTGCACACACATGCACGCACACAGACACAAACATACACATAAATACCTCAAATATACACAGACACATACACATACATGCACACACAGATACACATATACATACATACACTTATATGCACACACATACAAACACATTTACCTATACACACACATATATATATATATATGTGTATATATATATATATATATATATATATATATATATATATACATACATACATAAGCACACACACACTCACACATGCACGCGCACATACTCACAAATACACGTATATACTCAAACACACACACACACATACATATACACACACTGATACACATACACTCACATACAAACACATACATCGACATATATATACATACATAAGCACACACATATACACACTCTTATACATGCACGCGCACACACTCACACATGTACTCAAATACACACATACACAGACACGTGCACACACATACACACATATACACACAGCTACATACACATACATACACACATACACCCGCATGCACATACAAACATATCTATACACATATATAGCCTACACATACATAAGCACACACACACACACATATACACATATATACACACCACACACACACTCACACATGCACACATATATTCAAATATACACAGACACATGCACACAGATATACAAACACGCACACACATACATACATAAAGACACAGATACACACATACACTCACATACATATGTATACATACATAAGCACACACACACACACATACACTCACTCTTACATACACGCGCACACACTCACTCATACACATATATACTCAAATACACACACTCACACACACACACACACACACACACACACACACACACACACACACACACACACACACACACACACACACACACACACACACACACACACACACACACACAGAAGGTAAGCAGACAGATCGACGAAGCACACACAAAACACAAGTAACATTTTCTCGCAGAACCATTCATAGTAACACACACTCTTTGAGGCAAAACTGGTTGGTTCTGTTGATAGAGCCCCGGATTCAAGACCTGGATCTCGAGTTCAATCCCAGCCCACAACACAAAACTGGCCTACCTCAAGACCTTTCCAGTGAATAGTTTTCCGCAGGCTCGAGGTGTCTACCAGGTAATGGTGGGCAGGTTTGGGTAGAGCATATATGGAATAGTCTGAGTGGGCCGATTCTCTCTTGAACAAACTCCAAACTCGTATTTTTTCTTTCGCGAGTTCGTTGGTTCTTTTGATAGAGCCGTGGATTGATGATCTGATATCTGGAGTTCAATCCCAGCCTGCAATATTAAAAAATTGGCCTGTTAGCTGCCCATCTTAACGTTTCCATCATTCTGGTGGTGTCAGCTCGGTGTTTCAAAAGTCCCGTTTTCACCTCCCAATCTCCCAACTCCCACCTTTCATATTTCAAGACTATTGCCAGTACATGGGGTTTTGCGCAGGCTCGAGGAGTCTGCCAGATAATTACCGACAGATTTAGGAGGGGTATATATCGATTTGTCGCGAGCGCGATGAATCCCTGTAGAACAAACTCTGAACTCCTATGAAGAGGGAGGGAGGGAGGGGGGGGGGGACGGAGAGGAAACAAGAGAAAAGGTGAGAGCACTGATACCGTCTGAAGTGATGAGTTATTAGAGATCTCTTTAACTCTTTGACTCCCGCATCCTGTCCACCAGCATCCTGCATTGTCAACCACACTAGCAAGGCGAAAACTTGACCCTTTGAATCCCTCACCCTATCCACCAGCTTCCTGCAGGAAGCTGGTGGATAGGGTGAGGGATTCAAACAGTTAAGTTTTTGCTGTTGGTGGATAGTGTGTGGGAGTAAAAGCGTTAAAAGGAGACAGTTTGGAGTTTGTTCAAGAGGGATTCATTGCACTCGGATAATTCCATATGCGCTTCATCCAAACCTGCCAGCAATTATCCCTCAAGATTTCCTGGCCCGCGCAAAACCTTATGCGCTCGAAATGTGGAATTGGTGGGGGAGAGGGAGGGGCGAGGGAAATTACGAAACACTAAGCTGACACCACCAGAAAGATGGAAGCATAAAGATGGGCAGTTTTTCAATATTGCGGGCTGGGATTGAACTCGAGATATCAGATCTTGAGTGCAAGGCTGTGTCAAAGGACCCACCCAGCCCGGGTCAAAAGAAGACAGAATGGGGAGAGAGGAGGGGGGGACCGAGCGTACATTTATCAAACACTATGTCACCAGGTAGACCCAGGGAGAAAATGCTGGACGGACTTGCAGAGTGGCTGGGGATGAGGAGGGTTGGGGGAGATGCTAGGGGCAACGAGAGATAGAGAAGTCCATGGTCGCCAACGCCATGCGGCAGGGCACCTGATGATGATGATGATGATGATGATGTCAACGCTGCTTACTGCACTGGCTTCCACTCAAAACACGAATCCAGTCTAAAGTTGCCACACTTCGCTGTCAGTGTCTAGTTTTCATTCCATTTCTACTTGATCGATGGTCTACTCTTGTCCGTCAGATCATGCATCAGTGGCGTCAGTTCATACGGAATTCATTCCGTGAGCGGAGACGTTATTTTAAGAAACTGAAACTGACGTGTCGCGTCAACACCTACCTCAGGTGATATGGCCGACTGTGATTATCACCCAAAAATGTATGGAGACACCCGTGGTGTAGTGATTAGCGCAACGGACTGCCGACTGGAAGGTTGTGGGTTCGAATCCCCTTCAGTCCCTTCAAAAATCATTGTGGGATTTTCGGCTCTAACCGGCTCCTACCCAGAGTTGGGCGAGTTATTGGTTTATCGGGAAGACTGGGACCACAGGGTTGAGTCTCATCCACTTCACGGATGCGTCATTTAGGATGTTGTTCAAATTTTCGGACCGGCACTGCAGGTGTCTGTATATCTCGGGCCTGGTTGACGCCAGGATATATTATGATAGTAAGCGTAGAGTACAGCCCTGTCACACAGTCTCAGTCCTAGATGGAATTTCAAAGCATCATGTTTATCATCTTCATCGACATTATCAATATCGCTTTGTAAAATCTGTGCCAGCTTCTGTGGCCATTAAGGTGGCGTAGAAAATGGTACAAAATAAAAGGTAGATAAGTACAAAGGTGACCTCCCTGAGTGCGATGATCCTACACAAAAAAGGAATGCATGTTGACTGGATGATGGACGAAAATGAGCGATCAGATATTGACATGGTATAAATTTGAACACCATACCAAGATACATGTCAGGACTTCTGCCCCACAGACCTTCCAGATCACTCATCATCATCATGTGCCCTGCAGCATGGCGTTGGCGATCATGGCCCTCCATATGTACCTATCCTTTGACACCGAAAGCACATCTTCCACCCTCTCTGTCCTCAGCCACCTTGCAAGTACGTCCCATAGTTTCTCCCTGGATCTACCTGGTGTTCTCTTTCCCCCAGCTTTCCTGTCGTGACCAGGTGCTCAAATTCCCCTTTCCTCATAAAATGGCCTATAAATGTTGCTTGTCTTTTGCTAATCTTCTTAAATAATGATTTTCTTGTGTCTACCTCTATCAAGACTGTCTCGTTTGTTTTCTTTGCTGTCCATGGAACTCTCAACATTCTTAAAAACCACATTTCGGCTGCTTCGATCTTGCTCTGACTTTGCGTGTTCCAGATCACTAGGATCTCAAAAAGCTTCTCCTCTGACAGTACCTTGGTTCTCTTTAACCACTTGTGGAAAAAAATCCTTCTCTGTTTCTGGTACAACAACATGGAACTCTCTTCCAGTATCATCAAGACAAAGCAAAATGTCTGCTCACATTCAAAGCACACACCAAAACCTATCTTTATCAAAAACATCTTCTAACATTCAAAGCACACACTAATACCTATCTTTACAAAAACTTTTTTTTTAATCCACTAACGTTCAAAGCACACACCAAAACCTATCTTTATAAGGAACATCTACTAACATTCAAAGCACACACCAAAACCTATCTTTATAAGGAACATCTACTAACATTCAAAGCACACACCAAAACCTATCTTTATAAGGAACATCTACTAACATTCAAAGCACACACCAAAACCTATCTTTATAAGGAACATCTACTAACATTCAAAGCACTCACCAAAACCTATCTTTATAAGAAACATCTACTAACATTCAAAGCACTCACCAAAACCTATCTTTATAAGAAACATCTACTAACATCAGCACTCACAAACCTATCTTATAAGCACTCAAATCAAGCACAACAAACCTATCTTTATAAGGAACATCTACTAACATTCAAAGCACTCACCAAAACCTATCTTTATAAGGAACATCTACTAACATTCAAAGCACACACCAAAACCTATCTTTATAAGGAACATCTACTAACATTCAAAGCACACACCAAAACCTATCTTTATAAGAAACATCACATAACATTCAAAGCACACACCAAAACCTATCTTTATAAGTAACATCTACTAACATTCAAAGCACATACCAAAACCTATCTTTATAAGGAACATCTACTAACATTCAAAGCACACACCAAAACCTATCTTTATAAGGAACATCTACTAACATTCAAAGCATACACCAAAACCTATCTTTATAAGAAACATCTACTAACACTCAAAGCACACACCAAAACCTATCTTTATAAGAAACATCACATAACATTCAAAGCACACACCAAAACCTATCTTTATAAGGAACATCTACTAACATTCAAAGCACACACCAAAACCTATCTTTATCAGAAATATCTACAAAACTGAATATTAATGTTTATAATTTTGCTAAGTCGCGTCATGTTGCAACTAGTGTGTGTGTGTGTGTGGGCGGTGGTGATGGTGGTGGTCATTGATCTAACATGTATTAAGTGATTGTAGGCATGAAAAATAAAGTTGAAAAAAGGAAAACGGGAATGGGAGTAGTGATGGTGGTGGAGGGAATGCAACGGGGGATAACTGTATATAGTCAGTCTCGAGAGAGAAGGAAGAAAAATGCAAATGGAAGAGGGGAGGGAAAAACAAACAAATGAAGTGACTTACCATCACTAACTCTTTTAAAGTAAATTTAACAGCAAACACGTAAATCACAACGAATTATACATAATTAGACATTGCAGTTTTCAGCAGGCTGACAAACAATGGGCATGTTAATGGTGTTGATTCAAATTTGTCGGCAACTGTAGATGTATTCTTAGAAAGTATAAGATTGTGCCATTTTATCCTTATTCTTATCGTTCAGCATATCACAGTTATAACCATTTCAAAATATACACAACACCTGGATGGAGAGAAAAAGCAGGAAAAAAATCAAGTACACATATCAGTGCATGCGCGCACATGATCTAAAGATATGCCCCTGGCGTTGACCATTCTGTCCAATTTATCACTCAAGGGATTTCAAAAAACAAACCCGAATACAAATGTGAACATAACTTAAATATGTGAACATAACTAAGGACACTAAAGCGTACAAATATTTTTAAATGGCCTAAATTACCTCAAATTGCTCTGCACAGCACATTTCCTTGGAGCCAAACATGCACCCAGTTACCAATATTATGAGAAAGTATGTGAGGCTTTATACAGGTGAATGGACCAGCAAGACAGAAAATGACAGGAAGAGATGACGGAAAACAAAGAGGAAGGAAGAATCAAACAGAGTGACAGAAAAGAGGAAATTTTTAGCGCAGAATTTCCAGAGGGTGGGGATACTGTTTATACTGAAAGAGACCCCAGCATCCCCACGGGGAAGCTTTATCCTAATGCAAGAGGTATTTAGAGTAGAACTAGTGCAAGTAGTATCCTAATACTAGTAATTTTCTATCCACAAAGATACTTAACATTCCTGATTACATGTATTTTGTTCTGAATGCGTCAAGTTTCCTCCTGTATGTAAGGGGTTGTATAATTTTGCTCACATCAAACGGCATAGTTACTGTGGTGATTTCAAATTTCATGTTAATGTTATTGCATTTTTTTTCTGATTATCTTGGAACTTCTTCCAAACATAGGTGTCCACGACGGTCTAATCTTCATTCGTGTGTGTGTGTGGTGTGTGTGTATGAGTGTGTGTATGAGCGTGCGTGCGTGCGTGTCTGTGTGTGCGCACAGTATGGGCAAAAGACCGTATGCACACGCATCCAAGAAAAATCAGAGCTGTAGCTATAAATGTGTAAATACTTAGACAAATAAATGAACAGGTGAACGAAAAAGTAAATATAAATGAATAAACAAGTACATTAATGAATAAAAACTGCGCGTGGTGTAATCATGTGCTGTGATTGACGTGACGGATGTGACTACATCTAGGTCAGTGCAAGCGCGAGCACTCCCTGTGGCGCGTGCAGTACGTGCATGCCGCCACGTGGCAATGGTCATAAGACCATTCTTCTCCGTGACAGAGTCCAGTTCACTGTGATTTTGGCCCAGTGCAGGTTGTTGTTTTCAAAGTGCTGAAATGTCTTGGATACTGACCGAACGGTGCATGATGCATGTCTCGCAGCGATGCAGTGATACTGTTTAATGGCAGTTTGAGGTAGGCCTACTGTCCAAGGGGGCATGCGTAAACTTTAGCACTCCATTTTTTCTACGCATCGGAAATCGGGCTGTTCTGCCTACCTCTCGCAAGACTACGTACAGTGATCAGTCACTACAACAAACATCTTATATATATGTATGATATCTAGATAGATAGATGGATAGATAGATAGATAGATAGTTAGATAGATAGAGAGAGATTTATATGAGATGTGTGTGATCACTACACTAGCGCGGGCCCCAGTAGTTCAGTTGGTTTGAGCATCGGATTCACATGCTAATGGTTGTGGGTTCGAATCCCGGGGTGCACTACATTAAAACTGGCCTTCTCACTGTCCCATCTTAACATCATTGTTGTTCTGGTGGAGTCAGTATAGGATTAGATAAGTCCCCCTTCCCTCACTTCCCTGGGATGGTTATCCCCGTCGGCCATTTCACCTGATGTGGGTGCCGACATAAAAACTGAACTAAATCAGACCAAACTACACTAGCCCTACCCCTGACCTTCACCCTTTAAAGGGCTTTGTGTACCCAACGTATCAATGAATCCCTGTATTGGGAGTTACATGAAACAGCTTGTTATGGGAAATATGCGCCAGGTGCAAATGGGGTGGAAAAGTTTACATTCGCCGTTTTTATGTATGTTTTTGTGTACTTAGGTATATTGATGCATTTGTATTCAAGTTTTGTTTTAATGCACCCTGGTGATGCATATGTAGTAGTAGTAGTAGTAATAGTAGTAGTAGTAGTAGTAGTAGTAGTTGAGGGCTGGCTCGAAGCCTAGGCCTTCCGGCCTTTTAACGCCTTATCTTTTTTGTGTTTACGCTTTCTTCTTTGGGGTCTGAAAAGCATGCCTTAATATTATTTATACTTGAGCAAATCTGCTTCAGTCTATTTTTTTAAATAAAATTTTGAATTCTGCGTCATCGTCCAGGAAATTTTTGAATTTGTTAATGTTGTTAGTAAATTTAATTTCAAAAGGAATTTTATTCCACAATTTAACGGTGTGGCCAACGCTAGGAGCATATGTCCTTATAATGTTTGCGTGAATACAATGATGTACTTCATTTTCCATGTCTTCTCTTTTTGCTTCAGGGTCATCGATGTGTTAACATACGTACTTTGAGATGGTTATAGCCCTGATACGGCTCTGAACAGTCATCTGGGCTATAATTTCTAATTATTATAATAGTAATGATGATGATGATGATGACGATGAAAATAATAACAATAATAATATATGATGATAACAAGGCGTATGTAAATGGATTGGAACATGGTGCAATTTGACTTTCATTCTCTGTCTGTATCTGTCTGTCTGTCTCTCTCTCTCTCTCTCTCTGTCTCTCTCTCTCTCTCTGTCTCTATGTCTGTCTGTCTTCTCTCTCCTCTCTCTCTCTCTCTCTCTCTCTCTCTCTCTCCTCTCTCTCTCTCTCTCTCTCTCTCTCTCGTCAGAAACTTGGTTTTATCTTTCAGCCATCGAAAGTCCGTTATTGGACGTAGGCCTTCCCCAATTGCTTCCATTCACTTCGTTCCAGCTCTTTTCCCCTCAGTTCTTGTCAAATCCATCTGGGTTGTGTCTCCATCTAGATTTCTGTCTCTTCTTCTATTGCGAGTGCCATCTTATGGTATACAGAACGTGGTTTTTGTTGTCCAACGATTGTCCTTTCTCCGGGTTAGATGTTCTGCCCAGTTCCATTTCAGTTTGTTGATGGTTTCCAGGATGTCTCGCACTTTTGTTCTTTCTCTGATCCACTGAGCCGTTTTTGCAATCTTTCCAGATGATACCAAGCATGATTCTTTCGTGTGCTTGCTGCATGGTTCTCAGTTTCAAAGCGAGTTGTTATTTTCTCTCGTTAGTTTCCTCGTTTCTTAGGTGACTGTGGGAAGAATGCATTGGTCGTAGATTTTTCGTTTCAGGACAATTGGAATTTTGTCATTCTTGAAAACCGAACATGCTCTTCCAAACGCTCGCCAGCCAAGGGTTATCCTACTTTTGATTTATTCCTCTTTGGAGATGGATTCTGCGGAAATGCGTTGGGCTAAGTAGATGTTGTGGTCAACCGTTTCTAGCTCTTCATTTTCGGCGTTTACTTTTTCGTAAAGGTCTTCGATGTAGTTGTTGACCATAATTTTTGTTTTCTTCAAGTTTACTGGGAGTCGAAAATGAATAAATCGTCTGAAGTCTGAACTATCTGTCTCTCTCTGTCTCTTGTTTCTGTCTCTCTGTCACCCTCTCCCTCCCTCTCTCCCTCCCTCTCTCCCTCCCTCCCTCTGTGTCTCTGTCTGCCTCTCTGTCTCTGTCTCTCTCTCTCTCTCTTTGTCTCTCTCTCTCTCTCTCTCTCTTTGTCTCTTGTTTCTGTCTCTGTCACCTCTTCCTCTCTCCCTCCCTCTCTCTGTGTCTCTGTCTGTCTGTCTGTCTGTCTGTCTGTCTGTCTCTCTCTCTCTCTCTCTCTCTCTCTCTCTCTCTCTCTCTCTCTCCTCTCACGGATTTTGTGTACGGGCTCGACGTAATCAGTCCTAGTCCAAACACTATCCCACCCCAAACCCTCGCCAAAGAATGTTTTCTTCCTGAATTGCTTGCCGACCCAAAGGCTGAGGGCAAGGGTTAGAGTAAAATATTTTGATAAGTAATGGAGTCTGCCCTACGTGTATATGCCCGAAATGTGCAGGAGCGAGATGCACAACTTGTTCATCATGTCAGAATATATTTCCCATTATTTCATGAAACTGTCGCGAACCGGAAACGGTCCTTATTGTCGAGTGATTGAAGAAGGAAGGGGTGGGGGAGGGGGGGGGGGCGACGTTGTCATGCGGGACAACATACGACTATGAGAAGTTGCCAACACCAACGGAAATAGGGTCTGATTGACTGTGTCATTTCTGGCCACCATCTTGATTTTATAAAATGATAAACAACATTCGTTACGCAGGTGACACCGTGCTAATTGCAGAAAATGAAATGGACCTACAAAACCTTGTGAATAGAATAGAAATAGAAAGCAAAAATATAGGGTTGGAGCTAAATAGCAAGAAGACTGAAGTCATGGTAATCAGCAAAAACATGAAATTCCGTCATGCAAATTAACAGCAAATGGCACAACTTTGAGACATGTTGATAAGTTTAAATATCTGGGAACGGTCACCTCATCAGAGGGCAGATGCACAGCAGAAGTAGCCAGCAAAATCGGCCAAGCCAAAACAGCATTGAAGAAGACGAAAGGCATTCTTATCAACAATCGCCTACCAGGAAGAGTTCATGAATGTCATATAGAACCGATAATGTTATACGGTTATGAAACGTGGACAGTCAACACGCAAAGCCAGAACAAGATTGAGGCAGCCAAGATGTGGTTTCTAAGAAGAATGTTGACAGTTCCATGGACAGCAAAGAAAATAAACGAGACAGTTTTGATTGAGGTAGACACCAGATCATTATTAAGGAAGATTAGGAAAAGACAAGCTGCATTTATAGGCCATTTTATGAGGAAAGGGGAATTAGAGCACCTGGTCACAACAGGAAAGCTGGAGGGAAAGAGAAGACAGGTAGACCCAGAGAGAAAATTTGGACGGACTTTCAGGGTGGCTGAGGACAGAGAGGGTGGAAGATGTGCTTGCGGCGACAAAGGATAGATGCATATGGAGGGCCATGATCGCCAACGCCATGCTGCAGGGCACATGATGATGATGATGAGTGTACAGGTGCTGTAGAACGGGAGAAGAAAACATCCGTGCAGAACCAGATCAAAGGAAAGAAGGGGCGGCGGCATCTTCCGAAGAGCCAATCAGAGCCTGGTGTAGGCAGCTCCAGACAGTCACGTGTGGCGGGACACACCGCGTTAACTTATCAGTGTTATTGTTATTGTTATTGTTGTTTAAAGCCCAACCGACCGCCTAGAGCCATATCAAGGCTGTAACCGCTTCAAAACATACAAAACTTCAACAGAAAAATAAAGAACAGAAAAGTACACATATCAATGCATTTGCGCAAATAATCTAAGGATATGCTCCCCGGCGTTGACCACTCCATCCAGTTTATCACACAAGGGATTTAAAAAACATACCTGAATACAAATTTAAGCATAACTAAGGACACCAAAACATATATAAAAACAGGCATGAATTACCTAAAATTGCTTCCGAATATCTCACCTCCCTAGAGCAAAAAATGCACTTAATACATGTACTCAATTAGCAATTCTAAGGAAAAGTACGTAGGACTTTATCGAACACATACAGGTGAATGGACCAGCAAGACAGAAAATGATAGGAAGAAATGACAGAAAGCAAAGGAACAAGGCAGAAACAAAGAGAGTGACAGAAAAGAGGACATTTCTAGTACAGACTTTCCAGAAGGTGGGGATACTATTTACACTGAAAGACTCGGAAAACCAGCCAGCCAACTTCCAAGAACCTCTCCATGCAACAAACATAAAACCAGGACGTGTCCTTTCGTGTGCTCAGCCACCACAGAGGCCCCAAATCTCATATGAAAATTACAAAACATTAAAACTGTCAAACCTATAACATTGTCTACGTGATCAGCTGCTCTAAATGTTTTCAACTGTACATTGGTGAAACTGGACGTACCCTTGATACACGTTTCAAAGAACACTTGGCTGATATCCGACATCAAAAAGACCAATTAGATCACTCAATCAACAACATCCAAGTGAAAGGTCTGTGGCTTCTATACAGTAACAGCACCATAGACAGGAAAGGCAGAGAATCCCATCTGAGAGATAAACTTGGAACATGCAAGCCACATGGCCTCAATTACAAACCATAAAGATTTCTTCAACCGAATTCAGTACACTGTCATTTCATTTACTTTTATCCGGACATAGTTCTTTGTGCATGTACTTTTCACCTTGGTGTTTGTGTGTGTGTGTGTGTGTGTGTGTGTGTGTGTGTGTGTGTGTGTGTGTGTGTGTGTTGTGTGTGTTCCCTCGAATGTATAGGTATTAACTTCCTTGTCCTTCACGTATAGTTTATGTTTATACTGCTTGGATTAATTTATGCACACAATCTTCTTTCAATGTGCCCTTGAATCCATGTATATTTTATCTCGATGATAATTTTCTGTCCCCCTCACCATATTTTATCGTACTGAAATAGGCCATATTATCGCCATTTTCCAATCTCAGTGAGGTCTTGGCTTTGCGGCTGTACATATAGTCCTTTTTTTTTTCTTTATACGTCTGTTTTAATTCTCTTTTCACAAGACGAGCCCAGCCGCGTCTGACGAAGTGTTTTGGTTTTTTTCCTCTACGAGCACTCCAGTTTTCCCTTAAGCCTCTTGACTGTTGGTTTATGATGTTTTTCTCCCTATTCCAAGGACAGACTGGATCCGTTGCACTAGGCACGATCCATTTGCATGAGCCATACCTCTTGATTACATGTTTTTTCCATTCAGTCGATCATAAAAAATATGCTTATATTTTCTCTTATTTATTTTTTGTTTATATGGGGATTTTTGTGCATCCATGTGTATGCATGTTGCAGAGATATGTATCTGTATATGCAGATGTATATACGTATATATGTATATGTATGTGTATGTATGTATATGTATACATGGATATGTGTGTGTATGTATGTATGGATGTGTATGTCTGTCTATGCATTATTCAATAGTAAGATACTTTACATTCCAAAAAACTACTCTTAGCTAGTGCTCATAGTTTTCATAGTATTAGCCCTCGAACTTCTTCAGGATAAAACAATACTATTATGGCATGACCACTTTTCAAATTGCGTAATTCATCTCACTTCCCCTCTGACATCATATTTGCCTCCCATCTCGCTATTTTTCACCATTACTCTCGAACACATTTTGATTTCATTTTAGTCCTTTTCTCCTACTGAGCGAAGCCGGAGGAAAGTTTTAGTCTTGTTCTCCTAATTTTTGTATTTGGTGTTTGTTCGTTTGTGATCTTACGTTTACGCTTGACAAAGATCAGTTGGGTTCGATTTGGTGTTTTCGTTCGCCTTTTCGTTCGGTTGGTTGGTTGGTTGATCGACTGGTTAGTTGGTTGGTTGGTTGGTTGGTTGGTTGGTTGGTTGGTGGGAGGGTGGTTGGTTGTTGATTGGTTGTGTTCGTTCCGACTTATGTTTTCGCGGATGTGTATACGCAGGTTGTATGGCCCTCACTGCGCAGGCATTTAGTTGCTACATTGTCTGCATATTCCGTCTTCAGTAGGCGTGCACATTGGCTTTTTACCTATTTCAATAAACCACCGAACATTGACATGACTCAACGGGAGATTGTACGTGCATCTTGGTTCTCTCTCTCTCTCTCCTCTCTCTCCTCTCTCTCCTCTCTCTCTCTCTCTCTCTCTCTCTCTCTCTCTCTCCTCTCTCTCTCTCTCCCTCTCCCTCTCTTTCTCTCCCTCTCTCTCTCTCTCTGTCTGTCTGCCGCTGCTTTTTTAAGAGAGAGAGAGAGAGGGTGGGAGTAAAAGAGAGAGAGATGGAGAGAGTGAGAGAAAGAAAGATGGAAAGAGAGAGAGAGAGATGGAGAGAGTGAGAGAGATGGAGAGAGTCAGAGAGAGAGAGAGAGAGAGAGATGCATTCTAAGGGGTTTCAGGCACTGGCAGGTCTGCACACATGTTGACCTAGGAGACCAGGAAAATCGGAACCCTTTACCACCTGTAGTACCCAGGTCGGCTCGAATCCAGACCTCCCAGCTGGAAAACAAGAAAACCGTCCACTTAGATATGGTGATCGTCATCAATGTTGTGTTACCCAGCCACCCACCCACCTCACACACACGCCTTTTCCATTCCCGTTTCAAGAGTTTGCCGGAGCATAGGGTTTTTGCTGAGGGTTGGGGTGTCTGTCAGATAACTGCTGGTAAATTTGGGTGGAAGCATATGGAATTGCCCCATTGCTGTGAATCCTTTCTGGACGAGTTCCTAAACAAACCCCAAACTTTCCTCTGTGTGTGTGTGTGTGTGTGTGTGTGTGTGTGTGTGTGTGTGTGTGTGTGTGTGTGTACGTGTGTGTGTATGTGCGTGCGTGTGTGTATGTGTGTGTATGTGTGTGTGTTTGTGTGTGTATGTGCGTGCGTGTGTGTATGTGTGTGTGTATGTTTGTGTGTATGTGTGCGTGTGTATGTGTATGAGTGAGTGTGTGTGTGTGTGTGTCTGTGTATTTGTATATGTTTATGTTGCGTATTTGTGTTTATGCGCACGTGCACATGCGTGCGTAGATACTTGTGTCTGTGTGTGTGCGTATGTACGCGTGTGTGCGTATGAGTGTGTGTGTATTTGCATGCGTGAGTAGATACGTGTGTGTGTGTGTGTGCGAGTATGTGTTTGCGTGCGTACGTATGTACATGTGTGTGTATGAATGCGGGTGTGTGCGTGCGTACAAACGTGTGTGTGCGTGCACGCGTGCGTTTGTGTGTGTGTGTGTGTGTGTGTGTCTGTGCCAGTGTTTGTGTGTGTCCTGTGCCAGTGTTTGTGTGTGTGCGTGGACGCGCGTGCGCACAGTTTACCCAGCTGTGAATGGGCACCTGGTCTTGTTCAGGTTTGGGAAAAACTGAAGCAACAGTTTGCAGGCGGGGGGGGGGGGGGGGGAGGAAGGAAAAGATAACGGGCGACGCTTTCGTGACTCCAGCCCCAAGTTTAAAAGCCGAGAACTCTACCACCACACTCCTATCTCACAATCTTCCCCTATCCTATTCAAAGCGAACCGACAAAAGCATCAATATCTCACAATGCTTCTAAAAAATTTAAAGGCTTCTTAGAGCAATTTTTTGCTAGTCCTCGTGTACTCTGAAAGTGGCAGGACTTTAAAATCTACAGAACAGAACAAACACCGCACTCCCCTTCCCTGTAAACCTTTACCATTATAACGCCCTATGGGTTATCTACCCTGTGGGCAGGACGCGGGACGGGCCGTGAGAACGCGCAGTCTGCGCAGCGCGTGCTTGTCTGATCCAAGCCCTGGAAGAGGTATTCGGTGAACCTTTGTGTCGGTTGTATCATAACATTTGGTTCGGTCATGAGTAAATAGATAAGGTGCTTTTTGTTTGTTTGTTTGTTTTGTTTGTTTGTTTTTCTTTCTTGATTAATAGTTTCACTCAGTTACGCCGTCTACTACAACTTTCCTGCCGCTGCTTTTTGTAAGAGAGAGAGAGGGAGGGAGTAAGAGAGAGGGAGAGAGAGACTAGGGAGGGAGTAAGAG
>CM060309.1:96524458-96539458 GCA_030674185.1 Monoplex corrugatus | reverse complement strand
GGGATATGATGTATAAGTTGGCAGGGGGAGTGATACAGGAGGTGGGGGGACATGATGTATAAGTTGGCAGGTGGGTGATAAGGGAGGTGGGGGGATATGATGTATAAGTTGGCAGGGGGGTGATACAGGAGGTGGGGGGACAGGATGTATAAGTTGGCAGGGGGAGTGATACAGGAGGTGGGGGTACAGGATGTATAAGTTGGCAGGGGGAGTGATACAGGAGGTGGGGGGACAGGATGTATAAGTTGGCAGGGGGAGTGATACAGGAGGTGGGGGTACAGATGTATAAGTTGGCAGGGGGGTGATACAGGAGGTGGGGGTACAGGATGTATAAGTTGGCAGGGGGGTGATAAGGGAGGTGGGGTACAGGATGTATAAGTTGGCAGGGTGGCGATACAGGAGGTGGGGGGATATGATGTATAAGTTGGCAGGGGGGTGATAAGGGAGGTGTGGGGACAGGATGTATAAGTTGGCAGGGTGGTGGTGCAGGAGGTTGTGTGGACACAATGTACAAGACACTAAACCGAAACCACGGGAGCATTAAGATGGACAGCCACAGTGGGGTGCTGTGGACGCAGAAATTAAGAGTCCCATTTTGTTTTGAAACCACATCAGTTACCTAGTTTGCTTTTACTACTAGATAGTTAGGGGTTCCTCTTTCCTGTCATACTGTCTTTTCCTTACAAGACTCTTTCTTATTTCTGCCTTCCAGTTCATTCACCTGTATTTCTTCAACGTTCTCTCCTTAGCTCCCCAAAGGCATAGTTTAACTGCCTTTAAGGTCGGATAAAGAGCGAGCGGTCATACAGGGAGACATCCGCTCCCTCCGCTTGGTAGGTAGGTAGGTTAGTACAATTTTGTATGCTTAGATAGGGAGTGCTCGCATAAGAAGAAGGAGACAGCGAAGGGGTCATTTTTTGTGTAGCAAGGTGGGACTGCACTTTAGACATCAGATCTAGACTGATGTGTCTCTGTTACAGGAACTTCAGCCCTCAATGTTAGTGGCCGCTGACTTCAGGGAATCAGGCCTTATGATCGCCGGAGAAGACCTGCTGGCAGCTCGGAAACACAGCAAACTTGGGATCCCTTTCGGGGCATGTCAGACCAAGCTGAACAGCAAAAATTGCTGAGTCTGGAGCATCATGTCTGGTCACTTTTGCGGCCGTTCGAATACCCCCTGTGGTGTTGTAAAGCAATAATGGGAGCATCCGACTGCTTACTGTCGAGACTGTAGAAATGCGAAAAGAGCCGGCAGCTATGCGAGCTGTTGACAGGGCGGGTTGCCCAAAAGAGATGAATGCCCAAATTAGGGTAAGAGAGTGCTCTTCCATTTTTTCTTGGTCCGGTGGCTGGGCTGGACTTGGTTGGTGCACGTTGTGTGGCTATGTCCCGGGGTTTTGTCATGTTCCCACCTTGCCATTCGATTTGTAAACAAGGTAACTGATGACTGGGTCCGAATGGGTCATGGAACGAACGGACAGCCCCCCCCCCCTCCCCTCGCTTATTTAGGTGGCTGTCGAGTGGCGTCGGGAGCTTGGGAGGTGATTTTTCTGGAGAGTGGTGAGGCATTGGTGCTCTGGGCTCCGTCCAGCGCACTCAGGTGTTTCTTCTTAACTACGTATCAGATCTACAGTCACAGTGCTGTGTTACAGGAACATCAACCCGCAGTGTTATGTGAAGATAGTTATATTGTAACTGTAGTTAGTGCAGGTCTCTGAAGATGTCTGAGTAACATGGCAGCGAATGTAGCCAGACCGTATTACCTTCACACAGGAATAGTTTGATATTGCTGGGTTTCTGAAATCCTCACACTGGATATCGTTTTGTGTATGCTGGCTAGCACTTTTGATAGAACCACAGACTCGGGATCTCCATGCATCAAGTTCGTTTGCAAACTGCAATGTGGAACCTGGTCTGTTCGCTGACCATCTTAAAGCTTTAATCATTTTGATGGTGATAGTGTAGTGTTTCATTGGTTCTGCTACTTTCTCCTCTCCCCATTTCAAGACCAAGATTTTGTATTTATCAGGGTCAGCATGACCTTGAAAACGTTTCAACTGAATCAAAACATGACGTGAACTGAGGACAGGGGCGAACAGAAAATAGACAATAAATATTGTCAGACGTTCCTGGGTACTTGCTGTTCACCATACCTGCTGGTTTTTGATCCAGTCTTGGGAGGGGATGGAGTGGTTTTCCCCGTTGGGCTCTTTCAGTATAGATGTTCCCACCTTTTGGAAACACTGTGCTAGAAATTTCCTCTCAACTGTCGCTCTGTGTTTCCACCTTGCTCCTTTACTTTCTGTCATCTCTTCCCTGCTTATTTTCTGCCTTGTTGGTCCATTCATCTTCACGATTTCCGTACATCCTTAAACACTTTCTGTCAAACAGGTATGATTCTCTTTAGGATTATCACACCTAGGGAGTTTACCTTTTGTGTTTATCTTTGTTGTTGTTGTCGTTTTTGTTGTTTGTTTTTGTTTTGTTTTGTGGGGGGGGGGGGGGATCATATTTTTACACCACCTTAATGGCCATAGAAGCTGGCATAGTATTTTCTTTTTACAATGCAATGATGCTGATGACAATGAGGATGATAATCATAATGCTGTGGATTTCCGTCCAGGACGGAGACTGCGTGACAAGGCTGAACTCTGCTTTTACTGTCATAATACATCCTGGTGTCGACCAGGCTCAAGAGGTACAGACACCATCAGTGAGGCGTCCGTGAAGTGGATGAGGCTCAACTGTGTTGTCCCAGTCTTCCCAGTGAGCCCATAGCACGCCCAACTCTGGGTAGGAGCCGGTTAGAGCCGAAAACTCTCTCAACGAGTCAAACAGGTATGATAGTGGGAACATCTGATAATTGCATTTTTTAGCTCTGAGGAAATGTGAACTGTTTCGTGGCAATATTAGATACAGTAGGCCAGTTATGTTTCTGTGTACTTAGCTATGTTAATGCGTTTGTAGTCAGTTTTTTTAAACTCACCCAGCCACTCACCCACGGTGATAATTTTGGTGGAATGGCCAACGTCAGGGGGCATAACCTTAGATTAGTTTCGTGAACGCAGTGATATGGCTACTTCAAATTTCTTTTCCAAGTTTTTTTTTTCCCAGGGTCATGGATGTGTTTAGATGTGTGTGTGTTTTGTTTGAGATGATTGTAGCCCTGATATGGCTCTGAGCAGTCAGCCCAGCTTTAACACTTATATGTTATGGGGGGGGGGGGGGGGTGGGCGTAGTGGTGGTGGTTTCTGTGTGACTTCCAGCTTGACACATTGTTTTCCAAACTTACGCATTCGCCATTCTTCAACTGTCCCTCTCTTTGAGGCAAAATTTGGTCCAAATCCATGCAGAAACGGCTGAGAAAATCTTGCTAACACATTTTGGCAGCACACTTCCATCTTTAACACATTGACACAGATTTCTCTCCTGTCGATTTTGAAATTTCCGTTGTGGATGGTTGAGTGATGGGGTGGGGGGTGGGGGGTTGAAGAAGTTTTGATTGTCATTATTTACTATGTTTTCATGCTGTTTATGGACTCGTGTCTTGCGCTCAATCCCACCCAGCTACATAAAAAATGCAGTGTGTTCACTTGCCCATGTTTATGCTCCAGTTTGTTTGGTGCCTCTTCGCTTCCCCCCCCCCCCCCCCTCTTAACTGCTCCGGTCCTTCTGCTAGCGCCAGTTGAGTGTTCCACAGGTCCTGAATCGATCCCCACTTTTCCCACCCCCATTTCAAGACCTGGTCATTACATACAGATTTGCCAAAGCTTAAGAGAGTCTGCCCATGAACTGATAGAATATTGGACGGAGCATATATGGAATTGTCCGATTACGATGAATTCTTTAAATTTTGGTGGAGCGTATATGGAATTGTCCCGATTACAGTGAATCCTTCTTTAAATTTTAGTGGAGTATATTTGGAATCGTCGGAGTACGACAGATCCTTCTTTACATTTTGGTGGAGCATGTATGGAATTGTCCATTTACGACGAATCCTTCTTTACATTTTGGTGGAGCATGTATGGAATTGTCCATTTACGACGAATCCTTCTTTACATTTTGGTGAAGCATGTATGGAATTGTTCATTTACGACGAATCCTTCTTTAAATTTTGGTGGAGCATGTATGGAATTGTCCGAGTGCGACGAATCCTTCCTTAAATTTTGGGTTGAGCACATATGGAATTGTCCTGAGTGCAATGAATCCTTCTTTAAATTTTGGTTGAGCATATATGGAATTGTCTGAGTGCTATGAATCCTTCTTTAAATTTTGGTGGAGCTTATATGGAATTGTCCGAGTACGACGAATCCTTTACATTTTACTGTGGTGGAGAGGCCGTTCTGTGGGCCCTGTTCCCCCCCCCCCCCCCCTTTTCAAGACCTGGCCAGCGCATAAGGTTTTGTGCAGGTTCAAGGAGACTGCCAGACATCTGCTAACAGCATTGAGTGGAGCGAAGATGGAAGTGTCCATGGCCGACGAATCCCTCGCAGATTGAGGGATTACCGTATGCGAGCTCATTTCGTTCATGTTTACAGTAGTGTATTTCAGTTTTGTTTGTACTTGTAGTCGGTGGAGAAGTTTTCGGGAGGGAACCAAGCCATCATCAACACACACACACACACACCACACACACACACACACACACACACACACACACACACACACACACACACACACACACAACACACCACACACCCCACCACCACCACCACCACCACCACCACCACGGTTGGAGTAAAAGAAAAAAAGGGGGGAGGGGGGTGTTTAATAAGAGGTTAAGTACGTGGGGGGAGGGGTAGGCTGGAGAATCTTTTCTAATATTCCAACAGCTTTTCAACCAAATCTCGAGAAAATATGCATGGCCCTAAAAAGAGCCAAAATATTTTTTTTCCTGTGTTTTATTTATATTTTATTTTGAGTTTTGGAATAGATCACACGGCCGTCGGCCCACTCTTCATTTCTTGCCTTTGCCGCGTCTCCTGCGTCGCCTTCGTCTCTTTCCTTTTCGACCTTTGCCCTTCTTCTTGCCCTTGCCCTTGCGACCTCGCCGACCCTTTCGCCTGCGCTTACCTCGTCGCTTCTTGCCTTTGCCCTTGCCCTTGCCCTTGCCCTTCCCCTTGCGACGGCCTTTGCTGCGTCCACGGCGTCCTCGTCGGCGCCGCTGGAATGACGTGCTGACCAGGGCGTCCTTGTTGTTGAGGCGCGCGTTCTTCATGCTGGCCACGTTAAGCATCCATCGGCCTTGGGCGTTCTGGCGGATCACGCCCTCCTTGCGCGCTTTGGTCAGCACGGCTTTCAGCTGGAAAAAGCTGGGCTGGGAGCGGCCCGTGCCCAGAGCATTGCGGATGTCCGTGTAACGAGACCCGCCACGGTCCTTGAGGCGAGCGATGGCTTTGGCCACCAGCGGCACAGTCAGGCGCCCCGAGCTCCGTGCCATGATCACAGAATTCATCCCACCCACTCTCCTTGAAGAGTTGACAAGAGCTCCTCCCCGGCACGGAAAGGGGCAGCTCAAGACTTCTTTCCGATTCGCCTCTCCCTCAACAGGGAGTTGGGGATTCGGGTGAAGCGCCAAGACTGCAGTGAGGAGATTTCGCTGCCTCTGAGGGCGTGCTGCTGACGCAGTAGAAGAAAAAAGACTCCCCCTGGTTTTTATGGGCGGTTGCTAGCCTCTCTTGATTGATTGTTGAAAAATTGGCATGGCTACCGCGGCCATGGAGAGCTGTGTCGTCGATATCGATTGGTTGGTTGCCTGTGTACTGTGTGGATCTATTGGCTGCTCCAAAATCGAAAAACATTCGCTTGGTTACCAACGCGAAGAAGGGAAAAAAATGTGTCATCTGTTGCTTTGGTGTTCACCCGAATCAAATTATCGTGTGTATCTATAGTGGTTAGCTCTGATATGGCTCTGCTCGGCTTTAAACAACAACAGTAATAATAATCTATAGCGGCTGTTTCTTGAATTTTCAAAACCGCATCGGAACAATATTCACTTAGTAACCGGCGTAAAAGAAAGGTGGGTCTTGCCTGTCGCCCAAAGCTCCGTTGCCACGATGGAGAAATGTACCGTGACTCTCCGTTGGCTGTTTTGCAATCACAGATAAGTTGTGTGTGCCGATTGGCTGGCTTGTAACTCCCGCTGCCAAGATCACACAGAAACATGTCCAGGTTGCCACCACAAGTCCCTGCATCAGACAGCAACGCTTTCGTCTCTAAGGCCGTTAACTGATTTTTACAACCATTGACCGTCACGCCACAAATTCGCATTACCGCGCCACTGTTTGGGGCAAGAGCAGTGAAAATGTTTCTGTTAAATGTTCATTAAGTTTAGAGTGAGCAAGACTGACAAAGAAGAACTGAAAAATGACGTCAGACTGATGGCGTCAAAATGTAAAAAGTTCGTCAGAGGAAATGCGCTACACTGGAGGTTTAAGACAGCGTCCCATGATCCGAACTTGCAACACCCACTGACTTATTAAGCCTTTCTTCCAACGATGTAGTAAATCAAGATCCGAACTGCAGCCCGATGCGAGGCGCACGGCTGGCTCTTCCATCTTCTACGAAGAAGAAACCCAAAATTCAAACTACCACGGAAAAATCTCAAACTGCTGATGAGGACATTTCACTTTAAGAATTGAACGTATCAAGCGATTAACTGACATGCCCTTCTGTTCTGCGAGCAGAGAGAGAGAGAGAGAGAGAGAGAGAAACAGCATTTGCTGTCGTTTGAGAAGACAGACATGGAAGAAAATGGCGATTAATTCATATATATATAAGTACACACGTACGTATGTATGTATGTATATGTGTATGTGTGTGTCTGTGTGTTCACTCTTTGTTGTTCTCACCATTACAGTATTAGTGATATTAGATGAAGAACGAACATATAAGCATGGAGGATGAGAAGGAGGAGGGGAGGGGATTCAGAGAGGAGACAGAGCAAGAAACAAAAAGCTTGTAAAAGGAAGAGGAAGGATCTTAAGAAAAGAGACATGGGCGAGTAGAGAAATAGAACTAAACTTAACTCTGTGCGTGCGCGCGCGCGCGCGTGTGTGTGTGTGTGTGTGTGTGCATGTGTGTGTGTGTGTGTGCGTGTGCGTGTGTGTGTGTGCTATATATATATATATATATATAGAGAGAGAGAGAGAGAGAGAGTGCGTGTGAAAAACACGAACACAGAATCAGAACGCGTATTCAATACATCCAGACAAGACAGGAGCAAATTTTCAGCCAACCGGCCGTTGTCAAGCGTAAACGTAAGATCACAAACGAACAAACAGCAAATACAAAAATTAGGAGAAAAAGACTAAAACTTCCCTTTTTCTCCCACTAACGAAGCAGCAGGGAAATTCCCTTCCTCCCACTGGACGAAGCAGCAGGGAAGTTTTTGTTTTTCTCCTGATTTTTGTACTTGTTGTTCGTTCGTTTGTGATCTTACGATTACGCTTGACAAGGGCCAGTTGGCCGAAAAATTGCGCCTGTGTTGTCTGGCTGGGTAAATTTAGTTATCCATATATCAACGCTAATTGTAAACATCAAGTGTGCTGTATATGGAGGTTGACAACTGAAAAGAGTGGCATTGGTTTCATCTTGACAGACTTGGATTGGCCAGTTGGACTGGCCACTAATTCTGTGTTCCATCTCCATAAAAGTTTTAAGCGACTTACTTACACTTGCTAAAAAATTCACTGGTTGAGAGAGGAGGTAGTGAAGTGTCAAGGTCAACGATCTTCATGACTCCCCTCTTCTGCTGCTCTGTTGTTTCTTCCTTCCTCCTTTGCTTTCTGTCATTTTTTCCTATTTTCTTCCTGTCGTTTTCTGCCTTGCCGGTTCATTCGCCTGTATGTCTTCTATAAAGGCTGACATACTACACATACTTTCTCTTAGGATTGATAACTGGGTACATGTATCGACTGCATGTTTGGTTCTAAGAAAATGTGCTGTGCAGGAACAATTTTACATAATTTAGGCCATCATTTTCATGTGTTCCTTAATGTCCTTAGTTATGTTCACATTGGTATTCAGGTTTGTTTTTTGAACTCCTCTGGTGGTAAGTTGGACGGAATAGTCAACACCAAGGGCATATCTTTAGATTATATGCACATCTTTAGATTATGTGCACGTATGCATTGATATGTGTACTGATATGGCTGGGCATTAAACAATAAGAATCAGCCTTTTACTATCGTACAAGACCAAGAATAAGAATCTGCCTTTTACTACCGTAGAAGCCAGGAAGGGAGGGAACCCACTTATACCGAAGTTTGATTTTTTCCCTTAAGACAGCTAGATATACTTTGAATACCACGGAGTAAGCCAGATCTGGAAATTCATTCTTCCTTAAGAGTAAGAAGGACATCCAGTGAAGATTCAGCGTTTATGAAAAGTGACAATTCTTTGGCAGTGAAGATTCAGCGTTTATAAAAAGTGACATTCTCTGGAGGATTTTCCGACTGATTCATGTAGGAAAAAGTCCAGAATTCCAGATTTTTTGACAGGGAAAAAAATGTGGGGGGGAGGGAGGGAACGGCGGGAGACGGAGTTCCAAGTTGAGTACGGAATGGCATTATTTCGTCATAAAGTCTGAATGACGCAACCGTATGTCGTCATAACTCGTCTCTTTGCGGACACATTGTGCTTCGATGATTCCTTGAACAAACAGCAGACAAAGCGTGTTGTCCTCACGGCATCTGATCCCGGTGATTAGATCTAAATGTCAAAAAGGGATTTTTTTTTCAAATCTGCATCAGCGTGGATTGTTCAGTTTCTCATCTGTCTTGTACAGCGGTTTCCATGACCACGAAACAAGAGATGCTGTTACCAAGACAAAACGCCAACGCTGCCTAGCGATGCTCATCCCAACGTTGACGCCCGGGACTTTCTTTTGTTTCTAAGGTCACAAGCGCTTTTTCTTTTTTCGGTGTTGCCAAAACAATTCTTTCTTCGCCAAGCAACGACTTCTGTACTCAGTCTGTGTGTGTAGGGGGGGGGGGGGGGGGAGCAGAAAGAAAGAAAGAAAAAAAATGGAACTGTCTTGGCAACGGTATCGGTAGGGGAACCGCTATAAATGGAGGGGCAAACACCTGCCGCCTTCATCTTTCAAGATGCGGAGCAAGGTGGAGAAGCCGTGCCAGTCGTCCTCTGTGGAACTGGCTGGCACCTCCAGCAAGCTGAGGGTGGTCGACGTTGTCGATGTCATCTCGCAGCTCCGGGAGCGCAAAGGGTCTACATGCTCGGACATCCGTAAAGCCTTGAACTCGGCTGATGGCGCGCAACCGTCCTTCCTGCAGGTCAAAGCGACCATCCATCGGGGGATCCGCGAGGGGGCCTTGCGCAAAGCGAATCGCAACCGCTTCATCCTGGACAACATGGTGCCCCAGCCCAGGGAAGCCCGCCGCATGAGGAACGAGGATGACCCCAACGCCACGTCGGGGACCCGTCGCCGTCGGCGATCCCGCAAACGGTCCAAGCGTCGCCGTCGCCGAAAGGGCCGCGGGAAAGGTAAAAAAGGAAAAGGAAAAGGTAAAGGCAAGCGACGTGGCCGCCGACGCCGAGGTAAAAAAGGTAAAAAAGGTAAAGGACGATCTCGGAAAGGTCGGGGTAAGCGACGCCGGCGAAGGCGAAAAGGCAAGAAAGGCAAGAAGGGCAAAAAGCGATGAAAGAAAGAGGCCATGAGGCACCTCGTGAATATGCACCCACCACCATCCTGAAGGATGGACACTTTAAAAAGTAAAAAAGAACAAAAAAAGAAAAAGCAAAAACAAATTTTGAAAAAGGCCTTATTTAGGGCCACTTATCTTTTCAAAAGATTGGATTGAAATCCTGAATTTTGTTGACTCACTCTCACTCTCACTCTCACTCTCACTCTTCTCTCTTTCTTTCTCATTTTTCTCTTCCAGTCTCACTTTTCTGTCTCTTGTCTCTGCGTCAGCACTCTGGCATGTCTTATCTTGGTCTTTCAACGTTGTTGTTGTTTGGTTGTTGTAGGTTCTAGTCGGGACCCGTCGAGTAATGTTCAAAGACTTGCGCAGAGTGTGGCCTATCCACCCATAATTTCTTTTTTTTTTTTGTTTTGTTCCATTTCATTGCAAATTATGACATGCACATACATGGATCTATAAGAATAGCAAGACGACCTTGATCACTAGATAAGACCTCATAGTCCACGTCTTGTTATTAGAGATCACCTTTTCATTTTCTTTCTCTTTTTCGTTTTTTTCTCCTTTTTTATGTTTAGGATTATCGCACTTAGTGAGATTTCCTTTGTGCTCCCCTCCCCCCCCCCCTCCCCATTCTACGCCGCTTTAATGGCCGCAGAATCTAGCACAATTTTTACAAAAGTATGGTAATGATTCGAATGATCATCCTGATACTGTGGTTTCACTTCGGATTGAGAATGCGTGACAGGGCTGTACTCATATCACGACGTCAACAAGGCCCGAGAGATAAGACATCTGCGGTGTTGGTCTAAATGTTTGAACAATACCTTCATTGACGCATCCATGAAGTGGATGAAACTCGATTATGCGGTTTCAGTCTTCCCAGTGAGTCCATACCACGCTCAACTATGGGTCGAAGCCGAAAAATCTCACAACGGGTTTTGAAGAATTTGATGGGGATTCGAACCTACAAACTTCTGGTCAATTGTCAGTTGTGCTAACCACTAGGCCACGGCGGCTGATCTCCTTCTTCCTACACAGGCTAGAGTTCCTGCAAGCACTCCCTGTCTAAGCATAATGATTCATACAAACCTACCTACCTATCACAAGAAGCTGATATTTTGCGTGTTTGACCGTTTTGTGTCCAGCCTTAAAAGCAGTCATACTCCCTCTTTTGGGAGCTAACGAGGGAATTTGGAAGAAGCCTGGATTCTCAGATAAACTGATCGCGTAAAATCTGCATAAAATCCTGACCTCACTCAATCCCCTCTGCAGCCTGTCTCCACTCGGAGGGGAATCACATTGCAATATATAATTGTATATAATATGCTCTCTATAATTTTCCATTGCTTTTATTCTTTCTCCCCATTTATAGCCGTGTGCGTGTGTGTGTGTGCGCGCGCGCGTGTGTGTGTGTGTGTGTGTGCGTGAGTGCGTGTGTGTGCGTGCGTGAGTGTGTGTGCGTGCGTGCGTGTGTGTGTCTGTTTCAGCGCTTAGATTTGATTTTATCAAGATTTTGCGTTATATAAATATTGTAATTATTATTATTATTATTATTATTATTATTATTATATATTATATAAGAATTGAGGACAGCAGAGATGTGGTTTTATCGGAGACTACTACGTGTCAAATGGACAGATAGAAGAACTATTGAAAGTGTCGTGGAAGAACTTGATACCATCAAAAAACTGCTAGCAGACATCAACAAGAGAAGACCAAAATACATCGGCCATGCGTCACGTAGCAAGAACACGGACCTCATAGCAACCATTTTCCAAGGAAAAACAGAGACAAAAAGGAAGAGGCAGACCTCCAATCTCATACATCGAGAACATGACCAACATCAGTGGCCTAATATTCAAGTTGTCCACAGAAGTCGAGACAGAGCGGCCTGGAGGGAGGCGATGGTGTCAAAGAGTGCAGCGGCCAAACACTGAACCAGTGACACCGACAGGTGAGACAGGTGAATGATCTGGAAGGCAAAAATAAGAAAGAGAAATCTTGTGAGGAAAAGGGCATGACAGAATACAGGAACCCCTATCTATCTAAAAGTAAATTAGATAGCACTTGGGCTCCAGAGCAGGAGGAGATCTTTGATTTTTGCATTCGCAGTACCTCACTTGCAGTTATCAGACATACCATCTGCATGGAATGTTGGAGGTTTAGAAAACAATGTCACGGTAGTAAATTGTGCAAGGGGATTGCATATCTGAATAATACAATGTATGTTAGAAGAACTAAATGTGTGCATTTCATACAGTGTGTATGCTATCTGTGAGACCTTTACATTCTGTATACATTCTGTATGTATTCCTGCAGGAAGCTGGTGGACATTGTGAGGGAATCAAAGGATTAATTTGTTTTGCTTTGCTAGCGTGGTTAGCAGCACAGAATGCTGGTGGACAGGGTGCGGGAGCCAAAAGGTTGAAACCTAGGAGTTTCGTCTACTATAAACTACAATAAGGCAGACCTACCCACTCACCCATCCACTTTTCCATAAACTGATGATAACGCATTTCCTGAAGATGAACATTCTTTTCTATCCTGTGTCTTACTTCAGTTCACCCCTAAACATTTCAGCATCAGATTTGATTTTATTGATTCTGCATTTGTGGATATTAAAACTGTCCGTATGGTACAATAAGGTCAAATAAGGTCATTTATTCGCCCGTTTCAAATAAAATTGGTTCTACGTGAATGATTGCCTGTGGGAATATCAATGATTTCCCGTTGGAATGTCGAAGGCTCTTTCAGAATAAATAGTATCCCCGTCTTCACGAAATGTTGTGCTAGAAATGTCCTCTTTCCTATCACTCTCTTTGTTTCTGCTTTACTCCTTTCCTTTTTTGTCATTTCTTCCTACTGTTTTCTGCCTTGCTGGTCCATTCACCTGTATGTGTTTGATACAGTCTTACGTACTTTCTCTTAGGGTTGACAATTGGGCACATACATCAAGTGCATTTTTGGTTCTAGGGAGATGTGATGTGCAGAAGCAATTTGAGGTCATTTAGGCCTGGTTTTTATAGATGTTTTAGTGCCCTTAGTAATCAACTAAGTAACATAACTCTTGAGAGTCACGGAGTTATCTCTCATGTAGAATTGCTCAAACCCAACATAGTTTGCGCTACCCATTCAGCGCAAACTGTCTTGGGTTTGAGAAATTCTACATGAGAGATAACTCCGTGACTCTCAAGAGTTATGTTTACTTAGTTGATATTTAAAAATTCATCCTGTTTCCCTCTTATTTCCTTTTTGTCCTTAGTAATGTTTGAATTTGTATCCAATTTTTTTAGATCCACTGATGATACATGGTAGGAGCGGTCAACGCCAGAGGCCTATCCTTTGATTATCAGCGCGAATGCATTGATATGTGAACTGAATTTTCTCTTCCGGTATTTTTCCAAGTGAGGTATTATGTACGTTAAGAGACGGTTATATGGCTCTACGCAGTCAGCTGGACTTTAAACAATAGCAATAATGTGAGTGATATTTTCTGACAGTACGGACGTGTTTTTTGTTTGTTTGTTTGTTTGTTTTGTTTCGTTTTTCAAAAATCTATCAAGTTCCCCCCAGAAGACGCTTGAGTGATGGTACCACACTTAATCATTTGTCTTTTTTCTCAACATGTTTTTTCACTAGTATACCCACCCCCACCCCACCGCTTTTACTTTTTGTCGTTGCTGTATGTAAGATCAGTTAAATGAATATAGACAAATCAGTAACCACCCTACACACATACATACACAAGTATGCACACACAAACACATACACGTACACACGCGCGCGCACACGCACACACACGCACGTACAGACGAATACACACACAGGCACATACACACAAATATTAAATACAAACATACACACACACAAACAAAAACCATACACACACATACACAAACACATACGTCCATGTACGCATGCGCCCCTCACATACGCACACAAAAATATGCAACCAAGGTTGATTGTAAACACACACACAAACACATGAACAAAGCGCACGCACAAACATACACACACGCATGCACACACGTGCACACACACACATACACATACACTCTCTCTCTCTCTCTCTCTCACACAATGCTTTTAATTCGAAAAGACAATCCTCTTCTACCCCTTGTACCTCACCAGATCATAACAGATGACTTGTCATACGCCAGCACAGGACCTTACATGCTCATAGCACACACACACACACACACACACACACACACACACACACACACACACACACACACACACACACATACACACAACACATACACATACACATAAAAACACACACACACGCACATACATAAACGCACACATACACATACACACACACATACAAACACATATACACACGCACGCACGCACGTGTGCACACAACCCTAAGCAATCTGATGAAGCCTGGTCGTTCTAATGTTCTGATTGTTTTTCTCTTGTTCGTTAGTTTGTTTGATTTCACCTTATATGGTACAACGCCTTTATGATTTCATAGATTCATTCACCTCTTTATCGTATCTTATTTGTTTATTCATTTATTTACTTACTTACTTGCCTTGACCTTTTTTTCATCTGAAAGCACATGATTTATTATGTGAATAGACGTTAAAAGAAACAACGATACACACACACAACACACACACACACACACACACACACACACACACACACATACATACATACATACATACATACATACATACATACATACATACATACATAATATATATATATATATATATATATATATACATAATAATAATAATAATAATTACAATATTTATATAGCGCAAAATCTTGATAAAATCAAATCTAAGCGCACGCACGCACAACAACAACACACACCACACACACACACACACACACACACACACACACACACACACACACACACACACACACACACACACACACACACACACACACAATCTCTCCTTCCCTCTGTCCCTTCTCTCACGCACACAAAAGTAAGTGACCAAGATGGATTATAAATTTGTGTCAAGGTAGTGAAAGGTACAAAGCCTTACCTGGGAATGGTCCAGGTGCCCTCTGTAGTAGTGGTTGCAGTAGGTGAAAAACAACGGGATATGGCCATTAAGAAAAACCACAGGTGATTTGAGAGATAAGGACAACTGAAAACAAAGTATCTATCGTTTAAAATAAAATGTGTAACAAAAGAGAACGCGAAAAGTGTGTGTGTGTGCGTGTGTGTGTGTGCGTGTGTGTGTGTGCGTGTGTATGCGTGTGTGTGTGCATGCGTACATGTGTGTGTGTGTGTGTTGTGTTACGTTTACGTGGATGTATTTGTGTGTGTGGTAGTCTTGATTTTATGTCTATTCACTTTAGT
>CM060309.1:96516958-96521958 GCA_030674185.1 Monoplex corrugatus | reverse complement strand
GCGTGCGTGTGCGCGTGCGTGTGCGTGTGTGTTTTATCAGTGTACACGCTTATCACAGCGGGAGGAAACAGAAGGCAAGTCTCAGGAGGGCAGCTGGCTATTTTCCCCAGCCCCGGGAGAAGCGGGTACCTGCTCCATAAAACGGGTGGCTGCCACGTGTCGAGTGCAGACGGAAGGACAGACGGGTAGATCCACAACCTCGCATGCCGCTGATGTCTCTCTCGAGTCGGGTAGATGCTGTTTGTCGTCTGCATTTTATGCTGGTAAGTTCAGGTATTGTTTTTGTTGGTTTGCTTCTTTATCTTGCTGTGTCTGTCTGTCTGAAGGTTTGTCTCTGTCTGTCTGTCTGTGTCTGCCTGCCTGCCTGCCTGTCTCTCTGTCTGACTGACTGCCTGCCTACCTGTCTGTCTGTCTGTCTCTGTCTCTCTCTCTCTCACACACACACATTCTCTCTCTCTCTCTCTCTCTCCACACACACACACACACACTTCTCTCTCCCCTCTCTCTCTCTCTCTCTCTCTCTCTCTCTCTCTCTCTCTCTCTCTCTCTCTCTCTGTCTGTTGCTCTCGCGCGTGCTCTTTTTCTTCCTCCCTTTCTTTTCTCGTCTCTGTCCTCTGTCTCTCTCTGTCTCTGTCTCTCTCTCTGTCTCTCTCTGTCTCTATCTCTGTCTCTGTTGTCTCTCTCTCTCTTTCTCTCTCTTCTCTCTCTCTCTCTCTCTCTCTCTCTCTCTCTCTCTCTCTCTCTCTCTCTTCTCTCTCTGCCTGTTTGCCTCTGTCTGTCTTTGTCTGTCTGTATCTATCTATCCATCTATCTATCTATCTATCTATCTCTATCTCTCTATCTATCTCTCTATCTATCTATCTGTCTATCTATCTGTCTATCTATCTGTCTATCTATCTGTCTATCTATCTATCTCACGCGCTGTCTTTCTCTTCCTCCCTCCCTCTCTCTGTCTCTATCTCTGCCTCTCTGTCTCTGTCTCTCTATCTCTGTTTCTATCTGTCTGTCGCTCTCTGTCTCTACTCTGCCTCTCTGTCTCTGTCTGTCTGTCTCTATCTCTGTCTCTCTCTCTCTCTCAAAATGTATGCATTATTACCAGTACTACTCCTCGTCTTCTTGTGCTATCATTTTTATTTTTACTCGTTCTGTTGACAAGTATTTGTTTTTACATGTGTCTGACTTGTCTCTCAGGCGTGTGTAAAGCGCTTGACTAATTGACATTTATATATGTCAGTGTTTTAAGATAACTTCTTTCACAGTGTGTGTGTGTGTGTGTGTGTGGTGTGTGTGTGTGTGTGTGTGTGTGTTGTGTGTGTGTGTGTGTGTGGTGTGTGTGTGTGTTATGATTCATCACATTTGTGGATATACTTACATGTGTAGAGTGGCAGGGACTAGCTGTCAGACAGGTCCATGAGGACCAGTGCTATTACCCTTGCGTGATAAAGCGGTTTGAAGTCTGAACTGTCTGTCTGTCTGTATGTCTGTCTGTCTGTCTGTCCGTCCTGTCTGTCTGTCTGTCTGTCTGTCTCTATCTCTATCTCTCTCACATTCTTTCTTTCTCTTTCTCTCTCTTTCTCTCTCTCTCTCTCTCTCTCTCTCTCATCTCTCTCTCTCTCTTCTCTTTCTCTCTCTCTCACACACATTCTTTCTCTCTCTCTCTCTCTCTCTCTTCTTCTCTCTCTCTCTCTCACACTTCTTTCTTTCTCTCTCTCTTCTCTCTCTCTCTCTCACACACACATTCTCTTTCTTCTCTCTCTCTCTTTCTCTCTCTCTCTCTCACACACACATTCTTTCTTTCTCTCTCTCTCTCTTCTCTCTCTTTTCTCTCTCTCTCTACACACATTCTTTCTTTCTCTCTCTCTCTCTCTTCTCTCTCTCTCTCTTTCTCTCTCTCTCTCTCTCTCACACACATCTTTCTTTCTTCTCTCTCTCTTTCTCTCTCTCCTCTCTCTCCACATCTCCACTCTCCACACTCCATCACACACATTCTTCTCTCCCTCTCTCTCTCTTGTCCTTTCTCTTTTTCTCTCTCCCTCCCTCTCTTTCTCTCCTTTCTCACTCTGTCTCTACTCTGCCATCTTCTCTATCTCTTTCTACTCTTCTCACCTCTCTTCCTACTCTTCTTCCCTCTCTCTCTCTCTCTCTCTCTCTCTCCTCTCCCTCTCTCTCTCTCTCTCTCTCTCTCCTCTCCTCCCTCTCTCTCTCTCTCTCAAAATGTATGCATTATTACTACTACGACTTTTCACAGTATGTGTGTGTGTTATGATTCATCACATTTGTGGATATACTTACATGTGTAGAGTGGCAGGGACTAGCTGTCAGACAGGTCCATGAGGACCCAATGCTATTACCCTTGAGTGATAAAGCGGTTTGAAGTCTGAACTGTCTGTCTGTCTGTATGTCTGTCTGTCTGTCTTCTGTCTGTCTCTCTCTCTCTCTCTCTCTCTCTCCCACACACACACACACACACACACACACACACACACACACACACACACACACACACCCTCTGTCTCTCTCTCAACCTCTCTTTCTCTCTCACAACTTTTCTCTCTCTCTCAACCTCTCTCTCTGTTTCTCTCTCTCTCTCTCTCTCTCTCTCTCTCTCTCTCTCTCTCTCTCTCTCTCTCTCTCTCTCTCTCTCCTCTCGCTCGCTCTCGCGTGTGCTCTCTTTCCCTTCCTCCCTCTCTTTTTCTCTTTATCTCTCTCTCTGTCTCTGTCTGTCTCTCTGTCTATGTCTCTATCTGTCTGTCTCGCTCTCCTGTCTCTGCCTCTCTCTGTCTCTGTCTCTGTCTCTCTGTCTTTGAACGAAAACCTTTGATGAAGATGATGGAGAGAGAGAGCGAGAGAGACGATGGCTAGGTATCAGTGTAGAGGACCCTTGCAAGTCGTTCGTTTGTTTTTTTTTAACGTCTATTCACATATGTGCTTTTAGATGAAAAAAAAAAGTAAGTAAATAAATAAATAAATAAATAATATAATAGATAGAGAGGTGTCTATGGGGTGAATGAATCTATAAAATCATAAAGCCATTGTATCATACAAGGTAACATCAAACAATTTAACGAACAAGAGAGAAACAAACTAAACATTAGAACGATCAGGCTTCATTAGATTTCTCAGGGCTGCGTGTATTCGTGCATGCGATTGGGTGCATGTATGCGTGTATGTGTGTGTGTGTGTGTGTGTGTGTGTGTGTGTGTGTGTGTGTGTGTGTGTGTGTGTGTTGTGTGTGTGTGTGTGTGTGTGTGTGTGTGTGTGTGTGTGTGTGTGTGTGTGTGTGTGTGTACCACGAGCATGTAAGGTCCTGTGCTGGCGTATGACAAGTCACCTGTTATTGTCTGGTGAGGTGGAAGGGGGAGAAGAGGATTGTCTTATTGAATTGAAAACGTTGTAACAGTCAAGGAGTAATAAAAAAAAAACACCTAACAAGCAAACAATTTAATCGGTGTGGAGGACCCTTGCAAGTCCTTCAGTGAGGTCTTATGCTTCCAAAGCAGGTAGACTTTGACAGTCTATCTACATTTGCCTTAGTCATTGTCATGACCAACATCTTGTGGAAAACTGTCCATGGATTCTTTGACCCATTCTTCAAAGTAACAGCCTCGGTGTGTTTAGAGGTGTGTTTGACAACCGGAATGGACGGTGTGGGGGTAGTGACACAGGAGCGGATGATGGGCCATTAAAGACAGAGACAGAGAAAGAGAGACAGACAGACAGACACACACACACACACACACACACACGCACGCACGCACGCACGCACAGCACGCACGCACACACACACACACACAAAGAAAAGAGAGAAAGATACATATTTTAAATAAGTATATATATGTGTGTGTGTGTGTGTGTGTGTGTGTGTGTGTGTGTGTGTGTGTGTGTGTGTGTGTGTGTGTGTGTGTGTGTGTGTGTGTGTGTGTGTGTGTGCAGAGAGAGAGAGAGAAAAGAGAAACTGAGAGACAGACAAACAGACACACAAAAAGAAAAGTAAGAAAGACAGATACATAATTTACATATGCATACATATACACAAGAGAGGGGGGAGAGAGAAAGAGAGAGAGAAAACAGAGAAAGAGAGAGAGAAAACAGAGAGAGAGAGGGGGGAGAGAGAAACAGAGAGAGAGTGAGAAAGGGGAGGGGGTGGCGTTGATCACGTCTTGATCTGGATACAGATACGTACACTGGATGTGTGTTATCAGTCATTCATTTGCATATCAGTATACAGCGGGGCCACGTCCTTTTTATTTTTTTTTTTTTTTTTTTTTTTTTGAAGGCGTTCTAGATAATGTTTTTGGTTTTTTTTTCAGCTGCGTGCACCGGTCTACATTGTTTGGCCCCACACTGTGTAGGCGTTTTGTTCCTGCGCAGTGTGCATACCCCGTCTTCGATGAGTAATGATAAATGTAGTAATGCTGTTTGATGGTATTTGTAAGTCTCCGTCTGTTTGTCTCTTTTATTCTCTCTCTCTCTTTCTCTCTCTCTCTCTTTCTCTCTCTCTCTCTCTCTCTCTCTCTCTCTCTCTCTCTCTCTCTCTCTCTCTCTCTCTCTCTCCCCTCTCTCCCTCTCTGTTTTTCTTTCTCATTCTCTCTGTCTGTCTGTCTGTCTCTCTCTTCTCTGCTTTTCTTTTTCATTCTCTCTCTCTCCCTCCCTCTCTCTCTCTCTCATGATAAATGTAGTAATGCTGTTTGATGGTATTTGTAAGTCTCCGTCTGTTTGTCTCTTTTATTCCTCTCTCTCTCTCTCTCTCTCTCTCTCTCTCTCTCTCTCTCTCTCTCTCTCTTCCTTCCTCTCTCTCTCTCTCTCTCTCTCTCCCTCTCTCCCTCTCTGTTTTTCTTTCTCATTCTCTCTGTCTATCTGTCTGTCTCTCTCTCTCTCTCTCTTTCTCTCTCTGCTTTTCTTTTTCATTCTCTCCCTCTCCCTCCTCTCTCTCTCTCTCTCTACACATTCTCTCTCTCTCTCTCTCGCTCGTCTCGCTCGCTCGCTGCTCGCTCTCTCGC
>CM060309.1:96244458-96511958 GCA_030674185.1 Monoplex corrugatus | reverse complement strand
TGTGTGTGTGTGTGGTACAGGTGTCAAATGTACGACGTGTTTGTATAATTTGTGAACTGGATTTTGGTATGCTTGGTTATATCAAGGGATGGGCGACGAACCTATGTATATACGAGAACTTTGTCAATGTTTAGTAGACAGTAGATGGCAGAATTGGGACAGTCATATTCAAATAAGTAATACGTTTAATTTATTCAAAGTCTTTAGCTCTTCACACTTAATCTAACAGTATTTTTCTATGGATATTGATAGGCATTTGCAAATTACGTTAACTAAGTTTAGGTTTGGTGTCTCTGAAATAGATGTGCACACCTTTCGTTACAAACAAGCAAATGACACTGACTTATTATTCCCTCCCTGTAGTGAATCAAAACAGGACGAAGTTCATACTTGTTTTGAAATGTCTTGTATCGAATGATCCTTGTAGCTAGACGATTTATTCCGACGATGTATTTTAGACAACCATGGCTGTTGTTTCGATAATGTTGACTCATGGCATCGACTGGCGAAAAAAAAAAAAAAAAAAAAAAAAAAGCAAACGTAACCTGGCAATACGTAGTGCATTGTAGTTTAGAGATATAGCTGTGACGCAATGCGTTAGATTTCATATTTAAAACAACGTGTGCTTTGTAATGATGATGTTGTTTGTGATATGTTCCGTTTTGGCCCTTTTTTCATATGGGGCTGAGGCCTTTCATGAAGAAATATCTTAATCTGAATCTCTCTCGCGCGCGCGTGTTGGCAAATGTCTATGCAAATATGCACTTGTTTAAAGAAGTGTCACGTGTGCATTGTTCTGCAGAAACTTCCTTCATAACGGTCATGGCCCAGTGTGAGCACATCACCTTAGTCTGAATTGCTCTCTATCTCTTTCTCTGTCTGTCTGTCAGTCATCTGTCTGTCTGCCTGTCTGACTGTCTGTCTTAGTGTGTTCTCTCTCTCTCTCTCTCTCTCTCTCTCTCTCTCTCTCTCTCTCTCTCTCTCTCTCTCTCTCTCTCTCTCTCGTCTCTGTGTCGTGTTCGTGTGAACTGTGAGTGGTGTGTGTGTGTTGACGTGTGTGTTGTGTGTGATGTGGGATTATAATATATATATGTATGTATTACATGTTTAGATGTGTGTTGTGTGTGTGGTTGTGTGGTGCGTGTGTGTGTATATATGTGTGTGTGTGTGTGTAAAAAGTGTGTATGTATGTGTGTTCTGTGAGTGCGTTTCTGTATGAATAGTTTGTGTGTGTTTTCGTGTGTGCGTGTGTGCGCGCGAAAGTGTTGTGTGTGTATATATATGAGAAGTGTGTCTGTCGTGTGTGTGTGTGTGTGTGTGTGTGTGTGTGTGTGTGTGTGTGTGTGTGTGTGTGTGTGTGTGTGTGTGTGTGTGTGTGGTCGCGCGGCGCTGTGTGTGTGTGTGTTGTGAACTAGTGTGTGTGTGTGTATATAAGCGTATATATATTTGTGTGCGTGTTTTGTGTTGTGTTGTGGGTTTACGCGTGTGTGTTTATGTGTGTGCTCGCGTCCTCGCGTGTACGTGTTACAATAAAGACACCATACGTACGTTTTAAAAACAAAAAAAAACGTTGAAAACTTAACGGTTTCGGAGGGATGACGGAGACAGCTACCTACGGTATATTACTGCACGTCTGCTAACGCTGGTTGATGCAGGTCTGTGCAGCTGCCATAGGCTTGTGTGTGTCCCTGTTTATATCGTGTTTCTGACACTGTGTGTTCAGGCGATCAACAGGAGAAACTAATCTCACATCTACATACTATCTGACACATGGGGGTCGATTCTGTTTGCCTTAGGATCCTTCCATCTTCACGACAAGATGATTGTGTGTGTGTGGGGGGGGGGGGGGGTTGTGTTGTGTGTGTGTGTGTGTGTGTGTGTGTGTGTGTGTGTGGTGTAGGGTGTGTGTGTGTTGTGTGTGTATGTGTGTTGAGTATTTATGTGTGTTGTGCGTGTGTGTGTGTGTGTGTGTGTGTGTGTGTGTGTGTGTGTGTGTGTGTGTGTGTTGTGTATGTGTATATATGTGTTGTGTGTGTGTGTTTGTGCATTTGTGTTTGTGTTTGAGTGCGTGTGTGTGTGTGTTTTTGTGCATGCGTACCTCAGTGTATGTGTGTTTTTGTGCGTGCGTGCCTCTGTGTTATATATATATATATATATATATATATATTATATAATATGTGTGTGTGTGTGTGTGTGTGTGTGTGTGTGTGTGTGTGTGTGTGTGTGTGTTGTGTGGTGGGTGGGCGTGGGTGTGTGTGTGTATGCGAGCGCGTGTGTGCGCGTGACTCGAATGCGCGTATGCCCGTTGCTTTGCCCAAAGAGTTCAGGCGGTAAAATCCTGAAATCTGAATAAGGTGACTGCCAGCGTTCAAGGCACATACGAACCAGGAGAAAAAAAACAAACTCAAAACTAGAATCAGAACGCGTATTTCATATGACAAAACAAGTCAGGCACGAATTGTCGGCCAACTGGCCTTTGTCAAGCGTACACACAAGACAAAACAAAAAACAGAACAAACAAAAAAACGAGAGAGAGACAAAGAGAGAGAGAGAAGAAATGCACAACACTTAGCACCAAACAACAACACACACACACAACACACACACACACACACACACACACACACAACACACATACACATACACACGTCTAATATCACTTATAGTGAAAAGACGTTAAATCAAGCAACGAACGAACACACATCACTCACTCACTCACTCACTCCACTCACTCACGCAGTCACTCACTCACGCACTCACTCCTCACTCACTCACACACACTCACACACACACCACACACTCACACTACACACACACACACACACACTCACACACACACACACACAACACACACACGAACACCCCCCCCCCCACACACACACACACACACACAACACACACAAACACACACACAACACACAACACACACACACACACACACACTATATATATATATATATATATATATATATATATATTATATATATATATATATAATATATATATATATTTAACGTTCAGCAAATTAAAACAAACAATCAACTGTGAAAATTGGATACTATTCATGTTCTTGACAATTGCTGGGGAAACGCCAAGGTGGTCAATATCATTCGTAACATCGGCCCTCAGAGTCAGGGTTCTGCCTTGTCCACGTCGAAGGTTGACACGGTCGCTGAGGTTGGCAGACAATATGTCACCCAATATTCAGAGTACGTGCGTTGAACGATCCAACTTTCACACACACACACACACACAACACACACACACGCACGCACGCACGCACGCACGCACGCACGCCGCACGCACGCACGCACCACACACGCACACACACACAAAGTAGACAACTTTCTAAGCGTATCATCCAGCAGGAGAAGATGGCAGATGTCAGGTAAAAATGGCAGGTAAAATCCTGGTCAATTCACCACACAGGTTCTAAAATGATCCACTACACCGTTTGCAGTTTGGTCAAGAAGGAGGATTCAGCACACTTGGACAAATCCATATACGCTCCACCCAAATCTGCCAGTAAGTATATGGCAGACTCCCTGAGCCTGCGCAAAACCCTGTGCGCTGGCAAGTTTATGAAACGGAGAAGAGGGGGGGGGGGGGGAGCGAGGGATGTATGAAACACTAAGCTGACACCACCAGAATGATTGTAGCATTAAGATGGGCAGCCAACAGGCCAGTGGATCTATCAAACACTGAGCTGTCACCACCAGAATGATTGTAGCATTAAGATGGGCAGCCAACAGGCCAGTGGATCTATCAAACACTAAGCTGACACGACCAGAATGATTGGAGCATTAAGGTGGGCAGCCAACAGGCCAGTGGATCTATCAAACACTAAGCTGACACCACCAGAATGATTGTAGCATTAAGGTGGGCAGCCAACAGGCCAGTGGACCTATCAAACACTAAGCTGACACCACCAGAATGATTGTAGCATTAAGGTGGGCAGCCAACAGGCCAGTGGACCTATCAAACACTAAGCCGTCACCACCAAAATGATTGGAGCATTAAGGTGGGCAGCCAACAGGCCAGTCGACCCCTCAAACGCTAAGCTGACACCACCAAAATGATTGGAGCATTAAGGTGGGCAGCCAACAGGCCAGTGGACCCCTCAAACGCTAAACTGACACCACCAAAATGATTGGAGCATTAAGGTGGGCAGCCAACAGGCCAGTGGACCTCTCAAACGCTAAGCTGACACCACCAAAATGATTGGAGCATTAAGGTGGGCAGCCAACAGGCCAGTGGACCTCTCAAACACTAAGCTGACACCACCAGAATGATTGGAGCATTAAGGTGGGCAGCCAACAGGCCAGTGGACCTCTCAAACACTAAGCTGACACCACCAGAATAATTGGAGCATTAAGGTGGGCAGCCAACAGGCCAGTGGATCTATCAAACACTAAGCTGACACCACCAGAATGATTGGAGCATTAAGATGAGCAGCCAACAGGCCAGTGGACCTATCAAACACTAAGCTGACACCACCAGAATGATTGGAGCATTAAGATGGGCAGCCAACAGGCCAGTGTTTCAAATGTTGCGTTCTGGGATTAACCTCAGAACAAGGAATCTTGAGTCCACGGCTCTTGATCAAGAGTCAGCCTGCCACACGGAATGCCCTTTAATCGGGGCAGCATAAGCCCCATTCTGATTTTGCCCTTTTGTCAATCTTTTGCCTCTAATTTCATTTCATATTCATATTCATTTCTTTTGTCATTGTGGATTTACCATACGATACTCGGGATGCTCTCCCCTTTGAGTGTGCGTCGTCGAAGTGCAACGCCATCTTTTTTTTTTTCACGAAGACTTTAGACAAAAAGACAAGCAACATTTATGGGCCGTTTTATGAGGAAAGGAGAATTAGAGCACCTGGTCACAACAGGAAAGCTGGAGGGAAAGAGAACACCAGGTAGACACAGGGAGAAAATATTGGACAGACTTGCAGGGTGGCCGAGGACAGAGACAGTGGAAGATGTGTTTGCAGCAACAAGACATAGATACATATGGTGGGCCATGATCGCCATCATGCGGCAGGGCACATGATGATGATGATGATGATGATGATGATGATGATGATGATGATGATGATGATGATGACTTTAGAAAGACAAGAAGACTCATTGGCCTTCAAGGGGAGGGACCTGGAAAATCAACCTATCTCTCCAATGTTTTACACTAGGGCAGCCGGGCGATAGCCCTGCTCTTCACGATTTTCAATTGTTGTGAGACCTTTAGCTTGCGCAGACCAGAAAGCACACGGGTCTGGCTCGTTTTTCGTCCCCTATCGAAGGACTAGATGATCAGTTTCGATTTTCCTGTCAAACTAAGGACAAAAGTCGAGACCTCAACCGGAAACGAGCCCTGGAACCTTGAGTTTAGTTACTGGCAGGTGAACGTCTGAACCATTCTGCCACACACACTTTTCTTTGATCACAGGCCTCCAGTTTGTGTGTGTGCGTGTGTGTTTGTGGGGTGTGTGTGTGTGTGTGTGTGTGTGTGTGCGTGTGTGTGTGTGTGTACGTGTGTGTTCTGTGTGTGTGTGTTGTGTGTGTGTGTGTGTGTTGTGTGTGTGTGTGTGTGTGTGTGTGTGTGTGTGTCTCTCTCTCTCTCTCTCTCTCCGTCTCTCTGTCTCTGTCTCTCTCTCTCTCTCTCTGTCTCTGTGTGTTTGTGTGTGTGTGTGCGCGCGCCTCTGTGTGTGTGTGCGTGTGTGTGTGTGGTGCGTGGTGTGTGTGTGTGCGTGTGTGTGGTGTGTGTGTGTGTGTGTGTGTGTGTGTGTGTGTGTATGTGTGTCCAGTTCCAGACCCGTAGAGTCTATACTTTACAGCACAGTCTGCACACTATGGTATCGGTGAGCGTGCATGCCGTGTGTTTTTGTGTTTCCATAAGCCACTGGACGCTGACGTGACCGACAGGATCTTTGACGTGCACATTTTGTGTTCCCTGTCCCCTCTGCTCATTCATACAAGGCCTTGCCATCGCACAGTCTTGTGGCGCAGGACCGAGGAGTCTGCCGTGTCAGTAACAGGCGGCAGATTGGATGGAGCGCGTATGGAAGTATCCGAGTGCGATGAGTCCCTCTTGATTAAACTCCGAACTTTAACCCTTTCACCCCCTCACCCTATCTAGCCGTAGGCTCTCCGCATTGTCAGTCAGGACAGCAAAAATCAAAACTTAACCCTATCACTCCCTGACAGGAAGCTGGCGGATAGGGCGTGGGAGTGAAAAGGGTTAAACTGTGGATATTCTTGGATCAGCAAATGCCGATGTGTGATTTGACCTTATGTGCGGATATCTGTACCGGTAGAAAATATATGTTTCATTTCATTTTGGAACCAGAAAAAAAAAAAAAAACACGAAAAAAAGAATCATGGAAGTCTCAGCCTTTTTGTCTTAATTTTTGTATTTGGTGTTTGTTTTTCAAAGGAAATAAGAATAAGCAGGGAGAATTTTTTATATTAACCAAAGAACATAACTCTTGAGAATCACGTAGGAATTATCTCCCATGTTGTAGAACTTCTCAAATCTAACACAGTTTGCGCTACCCATTCAGCTTACGTTTTTTGTGCTCTGTAACTGCTTCTATGCTAGCTGAATGGGTAGCGCAAACTGTGTTAGATTTGAGAAGTTCTACAACATGGGAGATAATTCCTACGTGACTCTCAAGAGTTATGTTCTTTGGTGTTTGTTTGTTTGTGATCTTACGCTTGACAAAGGGCAGTTGACCGAAATTTTGAGCCTGTCTTGTCTGATTGTATTAAATACGCGTTCTTTTTCTTTTTTCTTGTTTTGTTTTTTTTTTCTGGTTCTTTTGCTGACGCGGCGTTACACTGTTTCGGAGTTTATTTCATTTTGTTTCTGCATGCAAATACAACACGAACAGGGTCGAGGGCAATATAGCAGGCCTGCATGCATGTTGATCAGAAAGATCTATCCTGTACCCTGTATCCTGTATCCCGTACCCTGTATCCTGTATCATGTACCCTATATCCTGTACCCTGTATCATGTATCCTGTACCCTTTACCCTGTGCCCTCTATCCCGTATCCTGTATCCTGTACCCTATATCCTGTACCCTATATCCTGTATCCTGTACCCTATATCCTGTATCCTGTACCCTATATCCTGTACCCTGTATCCTGTGCTCTCTATCCTGTGCCCTCTTATCCTGTACCCTGTATCCTGTACCCTGTATCCTGTACCCTATATCCTGTACCCTATATCCTGTACCGTATACCCTATATCCTGTACCATATATCCTGTACCCTGTATCCCGTATCCTGTACCGTGTATCCTGTACCCTGTATCCTGTATCCTGTGCCCTGTATCCTGTACCCTGTATCTTGTACCCCGTATCCTGTACCCTATATCCTGTACCCTGGATCGTGTATCCTGTACCCTGTATCCTGTACCCTATATCCTGTACCCTGTATCCTGTTCCCTGTACGCATCCACCCACCCATCCCAGGTGGGAGATACCCAGGCAGAACCGAACCTGGACCTTCCAATTGGGAATCAGTCAGTCTTACCCACTTGACTACGTTTGCCTATCTGTTACTAAACTGGAAGTTCCAGGGTTCGTTTCCCGTTTAGGCCATGACTTTCTTCCTCAGTTTGACAGGGAAAATCGAACTGAAGATGAAGATCTAGTCCTTCGGAAGGGGGACAAAAGAAAAAAGAAAAAAAAAAAATGAGTCGGACTCGTGTGCCTTCTGACCTGCGCGCATTAAAGTGTCACGGCAGTTGAAAATCGCGAAGAGCAGGGCATTCATCCGGCTGCCCTGGCATAAGATATTGAAGAGACGGGTTCATTTTCCAGTTCTCTCCCTTTGAAGGCCAGTTAGCCTTCTTACCTTTCTGAAGTCTTGGTTTTAAAAAATCGGTGGCGCTGCATCGCGGCGACGTGCTTACAACGGGGGGAGAGCAGCCAAGTTTCACATTGTAGGTAAAATCTATTGTGACAATAACAAATAAAATTGATATAAATATCAATGAATATGAATATTTCAACGAGTTGGGGTCAGAAAGTTGACTCGATCCGAGGTAAAACAATTAACCCTTTCACTCCCTCTATCCATCTATCCATCCACCTTCCTGTAGAACTCTGATGGGTGCGTTGAAGGAGTGAAGGGATTTCGTGAGGAAACTGGTGGACAGGGTGATTGGGTCCGGCCCCACAAAGACGAGAAGACAGGATGTGTCTGTGTGCATGACACGGCCCAATATTTGGTCACAGCGTTACAGAACGTACAAACAAGTCACAAGGCCCAGTGTGTGTGGTCACTACAGTTCAAAGTGTATACTACTTAACACGTGTAGCCTTGATATGGCTCTACGCGGTTGGCTGGGCTTTAACCCTTTGCCTCCCACATCCTATCCACTGAGTGCAAAAACTTAACCTTTGACTCACTCATCCTGTCCACCAGCTTCCAGCAGGAAGCTGGTGGATAGGGTGAGGGAGTCAAATGGTTACGGTTTTGCTTTGCTAGCATGGTTGACAATGTAGGGATGCTGATGGTAGGATACGGGAGTCAAAGGGTTAAACAACAATAACTTAACACGTCGGCAATTGTGTCTGACTTTGTGTCCAGACAAAACAAGAGTGGACAACATTTGTGATAACTAGTGATCCCGGCCGGTCGGGATCCAGAGTCATTGTTTTAACAATGAATAAAGATCTGTCGATTGAAGTCTGACAGTTTATGGCGTGCTCAGAAGATAAGTTGTCTCACACATACACACATGCATTCACAAACGCACATACACAACCACAACACACACACACACACAACACACACACAAACACACACAACACACACACGCACACACAAACACACACTTCACACACACGTCACACACACTCATCTCATACATACTAGATGTACTCTCTATCTCTTTCTTCCTTCTGTCTGTCTGTCTGTCTGTCTCTCTCTCTCTCATTAATCTCAGTCTTAATCTCTCTTTCTTCATCACACACACACTGTATATATGTTACGCAATGTACGAATTCAGGCAATGTGTTATTTCAGCAATGTTAGGCTATAGGGACAGAGAACTACTAGACTATGAGAAAGAAAAAAAATACAGGAAAGAAGGTACTTCATGCAATACAGTATCTTGGTGTTTGAAGTTGAATCGTGATGTTTTAATGTCGCTTGCTCATATCAAAAACTCGTTTAGCATACGTCGTATTGCTAACATTGCCGAAATACACACATTGCCTGTTCGTACATTGACGGTACATATAATTGAAGCAGCATATGCACAGAAAAGGCAACAAATCGATGTAAAATTTTCCCAAATTTTCGGCGGTACACCAGCCTTCCTGAAGGGGACTTTAGTCACTGACTACATATGCTACACAAACACAACAGAATATTTTACGTAGGCTACATTACGTGGTCTTGACTCGATATTGTTGTGACGTCAATTGACAGAGTTCAGGCCCAGAGGAAATACGGTTTTCATTTTGTTCGTCCAAAAAGACTCCCTCCTCAGTCTGGTGTCCAATTTCTCTCTCTCTCTCTCTCTCGTCACTCTGTCTCTGTCTCTCTCTCTCTCTCTCTCATCTCTCTCTATCTCTCTCTCTCATCCGTAGTCTTCTTCTTTCTCTCTCTGTTCCATCTGTATAAAGGTTTAAAAATACGATGTTGTGCTTAAAACTAATCACTTTTTGAATGAATGTGCGGTTTTCTATGTTGTGTGTTGGCCCATCTGAGGTGCTATGGTCTTTGTAGGTCTGTATCTGAAACCTGACCTGACTCTCTCTCTCTCTTCTCTCTCTCTCTCTTCTCTCTCTCTCTCTCTGTCTCTCTCTCTCTCTACCTCTCTCTCTCTCTCTCTCGTACCTCTATCCCCCTCTTCTTCTCTCTCTCTTCTCTCTACTCTATCCCCCCTCTTCTCTCTCAAATATTATGATCGGATTTATGTTCATGTACACATACGTACTCATTCTTCTCTTTCATCCTTCTCTCATTCTCATTCTCTCTCTCTCTCTCTCTCTCTCTCTCTCTCTCTCTCTCTCTCTCTCTCTCTCTCTCTCTCTGTCTGTCTGTCTGAAATGCCAGTCCCAACCCCACCCATCCCATTGTTGTATTGTGGCCCAAGACTGATGTACATTAAACTGTCTGAGTCTGTCTGTCTGTCTGTCTGTCCGTCCGTCTCTTCTCCCTCTCTCTCTCTCTCTCTCTTCCCTTCCTACTCTCTCTCTCTTTTCTACTTCTCTCTACCTCTCTCTACCTCTCCTCCCTCTCTCTACCTCTCTCTCTTCTCTCTATCTCTCTCTCTCTCTCCTCCCTCTCTCTATCTCTCTCTCTCTCTTCTCCCTCTTTCTACCCCTCTCTCTCTCTCTTTTCCCTCTCTCTCTCTCTCTTCTCCCTCTCTCTGCCTATCTCTCTCTCTCTACCTACCTCTCTTCTCCCTCTCTCTACCTCTCTCTCTCTTTTCTTCCTCTACTCTCTCTTCTCCCTCTCTCTGCCTCTCTCTCTCTACCTCTCTCTACCTCTCTCTCTTCTCCCTCTCTCTACCTCTCTCTCTCTCTTCCCTCTCTCTTTCTTCCCTCTCTCTTCTCCCTCTCTCTACTTCTCTCTCTCTCTCTTTTCTCCCTCTCTCTTTCCCCCATCCCTCTTTCTCTCTCCCTTTCTCTCTTCCTTTCTCTCACTTTCTTATTTTTAACTTCAAATCGGTTGCATGTGTGTTTTGGTTACATAACTGAAATCTTCTATTCTTTTCTTCTTCTCATTGTTCTTCTTCTTCTCATTGTTGTTGTTGTTTTTTTTGTTGTTTTCTTCTTCTTCTTCTTCTTCTTCTTTCTTCTTCTTCTTCTTCTTCTTCTTCCTCTACTTCTTCTTCTCTTCTTCACAACTTCTTCTACTTCTTCTTTTTTAATTCAGTTTTCCGGTTTTTTGATCCGTCTAAGCACCTCTTCCTGGTGGGTAAAGGGTGGAGATTTTTTAGTCTGAAATTCTGGGTCAACAAGTGTGCAGACTGTCCAGTGCCTAAACCCACTTGGTGAGTATACCATCGCATGCAGAATATCAAGTATGCACGTTAAAGATTTCCAGAAGTCATCAGTGTCCGATGGTTGTGGAAATTCGAAAAACGCCCATCGATTCGTGCACTTCCACCTAAGACGGAGAATGCAGACTGCGCAGTGTTAAGACCACATGCACGTCGTGGACGTACGCTACATGCATTTGAAGAAAACCATTGCTTGGATGAATTCTGTTCAAAAAACAAAAAAAAGCATGTGTACATTTACATAACTCACACACATACACAACACACACACACACACACACACACACACACACACACACACACACACACACACACACACAACACACACACACACACAACACAACACACACAACACACACACATATACGCACACACATACACACACACTCATACAGACACACATGGACACATAGACATACACACACACAAATACACACATAACACACAGACACACGCGGACACACGCGGACATACACGCATACACACACATACTCACACACAGACACACACACACACATATATAGACACATAACACCACACACACACACACACACACACACACACACAACAACACACACACACACACACACACACACACACACACACACACACACACACATACACACACACACCTGCCTTGGAATCGATTTTTGCACATGAATGAGTATTTGTGGGTATGGAAGAGACAGAACAAAAAAGCCGCCACGTGGCAAGGCAAGTAGATATTAGACAGCACGAACAAAGAGACCTGAGACGGAAACCACAGAAGAGAGAGAGAGAGAGAGAGAGAGAGAAACACGCACACATCGCGCGCGCACACGCGCACACACACATACACACACGCGCGCGCACAGTCATGCCCCCTAGAGCACGTGCGTGTGTGTGTGTGTACGCGCATGTCTATGTGTTTGAAATAGGAATCTTGGTAAACAAGACGCCAGTTGAAATAGATGGATTTGTCCGATGTACCCTATGCGTGTGTGTGTGTGCGTGTGTGTAAAAGATTGAGAGAAAGAGAGAGAGAGAGGGGGGGGGAGACCCAGAGAGAGAGGGAGGGAGGGAGAAAGAGGGAGTGTCAGAGGCGGAGAGAACGAGAGACAGACAGAGCGAACGTGTGTGTATGAGGGAGAGAAAGAGAGAGAGAGAGAGAGAGAGAGAGTGTGTGTGTGTGTGTGTGTGTGTGTGTGTGTGTGTGTGTGTGTGTGTGTGTGTGTGTGTGTGTGTGTGTGTGTGTGTGTGTGTGTGTGTGTGTGGAACACCGCATGAGTGCGTGTCCTACGTGTGCTTATGCGTGTGTATGGATAGACAAGAAGAAAAAGAGAGATTGAAGAGAAGTGGAGGACGGTGAAGGGGGAGAGAGAGAGAAAGAAAGGAGACACACAGACGGGAACAGCCCAGATGTCCAAAGAGCATGGACCACAGTCAGAGTTTATCTCCATGCCTTATCCTCGCCACACTTATCTGGACTTAATAGAACAATGGATCACGACACGCTCTGGATTAGAGGACCTTAAACCCACAACCTCTTCAACGCAATATCTTCAAGATTACTGGGGGTTTTCAAACACTGGATAAGGTCAGTTCACCTTCAAGTATTCGATAGAAGCGGCGATAGTTGAATGACGAAGGGAATTGGAACATGCGAAGCTGTATGTTCGAGATAAAAGAAGAGATTTTCAAGATTACGTTTTCAAACACCGGGAAGTCAAATATTATAATTAACCCTTTCGCTTCCTTCGCTCTGTCCACCAGGTCTATGCAGTTCGGATGTTGCGGAGATTTGGAACATGTGAGGTGTTCGGCGTTAGCGGTTTGAAGATAACGGTTACAGTAATTGGTGGGTTGAACTTAAACGTTTGATGCAAGAGAGAGAGAGAGAGGAAAGAAAAGACAGAAATTGAAAAAAGATGACGAAAAAAACGAAGAACCAGAGTCACAAATTTAGATCGAAAACGTGAATTTATCATCATCATCATCATGTGCCCTGCCGCATGGCATTGGCGATCATGGCCCTTCGTACGAATCTATCTTTTGTCGCTGCAAGTACATCTCCCACCCTCTCTGTCTTCATCCACTCCGCAAGTCCGCCCAGTATTTTCTCCCTGGTGCTCTTTTTCCCTCCAGCTTTCCTGCTGTGACTAGGTGCTCTAATTTCTCTACAAGAATTCAATTTAAAAAGAAAACAAGACAAATTAACCATGACCATTCAAAATCGCTTACTCGTTCTTATTTTGTAGTTTCTGGTTCCTATCCGATTGAACCCTGGCGGTCACTTTGATTCTCATTACAAAAAAGAAGAACAAACAAAGAATAGACAAGAAAAATAAACTGAAAGAAAGAAGAAAAGAAACAGCAACATCAGCAGCAGCAGCAACAACAACAACAGTGAGTTTGTTTGGAGTTTGTTCACGAGGGATTCGTGGCACTCGGACGATTCCAAAAGCGCTTTGTCCAAGCCTGTCAGCAATTATCTGCAGATTCCCTGAGCCTGCGCAAAACCGTGTGCACTGGCAAGGTCTTGAAAAGGGAGGGGTGGGGTGAAACGCTGACAACAGTGAGAAACAAAACGAACACAAAATGAAAACATGCAAATCAGTTTACCCACCGTCTTAAAATTACAATAAAAATGTCACTGACTGTTGTTCAATCACTGATGATTTAATGGATAATAGATCCCCCCCCCCCCCCTACAAAACTAAATAAACAAATGAATAACTATTATCTGAGGGGATGCCGGGGGCTCTTTCAGTATAAATAGTATCCCCACCTTCTGGAAATTCTGTGCTAGAAATGTTCTTTTATTCTGTTACTCTCTTTGTTTCTGCTTTAATCCTTCGCTTTCTGTCATTTCTTCCTTACCGTTTTCTGCCTTGCTGGTCCATTCACCTGAATGTGTTCGATACAGTCTTACGTAATTTTTTATATATGCTTATCTGCTTAGCTATGTTCACATTTGTATTCAGGTTTTTGTTTTTTTTTGTTTTTAATTTTCTGGTGATGAATTGGACCGAATGGTCAAAGCCAGGGGCGTATCCTTGGATTATGTGTTCGGATGTATTGATATGTGTCCTTAATTTTCTTTTCCAGCTTTTTTTTTTTTTTGTTTTTTTCCAACTACAGTAAATGTTGTGTACATTTCAGAATGGTTATAGCCCTGATATGGCTCTGTGCTGTCGGCTTGGCTTCAAACAATAAGAATAAGAACAAGAATAAACAAACAAACAAATAAACTGGACCGAAATTGAGATTGATACATCCTAAAGATAAAGAATTTCTAAAATGTTTGACGTAAGTTATTTCATCATTAAGTTTTTAAATACATGAAACTAAACTCTAATCTTTTCACTCCCTCACTCTATTCATCAGCTTCCTGTGGGAAATTTTTGTTTTGTTTTGTTTTTTGTTTTGGTTTGGTTTGGGGTTTTTGTTTTGTTTTGCTTTTTTCCTTATTTTCTTTTTTTCTTTTTTTTTTTTCCTCTGTTTTTTTCTTCTTTTTTTTTCTTTTTTCTTTCTTTTTTTTTTTGGTCAAATTATTTCTGTGTAAGTACTGGTTTTTGTTTGTTTGCTTTGTTTTGTTTTGTTTTGTTTTTGTTTGTGTTCTGTCTTGCTTGTTTTTTAAACTGCTCGATCTTTTGAGCCTCTCCCATCTCGAGTTCAATCCCAGCCGTAACTATAAAAACTGACCTGCTCGCTGCCCACCTGAATGTTTCCATCATTCTGGTTGTGTCACCTTACACTTTGATGGTTTCCTTTGGGTACATGTATTAAGTGCATTTTTGGCTCTAGGGAGGTGTGACATGCGGAAGCAATTTTAGCTAATTCAGGTCCATTTTTATATATGTTTTAGTGTCTTTAGTTATGTTTAAATTTGTATTCAGGTATGTTCTTTTAAATCCCTGTGTGATAAATTATACGGAGCCATGCTCCAGAGCAAAGATTGTAGGCGGGTTCGTGTCCTCCATCAAGGTCGAACTTTCAGAGTGGCTCGTTGGTGTAGGGGTATGATTTTCGCTTTGGGTATGAGAGGTCCCGGGGTTCGAATCCCGGACACACTGCAATTGTCCTCAGGACCTGGCCAGCTCATAAGTTTATGTGCAGGCTTAATGCGTGTGCCATGATCATTCTGGATCTTCTCCATCACATGGCACCTGTGACGATAGTGCATACGGAACTCGCTCCGAACGCGAAGACGTCATGTTGAAAAATTGACACTGAAACTGAAACTTTGTGTACATGTTTCTTTGTTGCTGTCTTTTTGTGTACACTTGAGAAAGGTCAGTTGGCCGAAATTTTGTGCCCGTCTAATTTTGTGAATGCAACAAGCGTTCTCATTCTATTTTCACGTGTTTTCGGCTTCTGTCTCCTTGGAAACGGTGGTTGTCACTTTGATTCAGACGATGACGAGGAGGATTCACAAGTTTGGACCTTGTGAAAGAGGGGATCCATCGTACCCGGACAACTCCATAGGCGCTGCACCCAAATCTGCTAACAGTTGTCTAGAAGACTCTCTGAGCCTGCGCTGGCAAGGTCTTGAAATTGGGAGGGTGGGAGAAGAGGAGACCCTCGAAATACTAAGTTGGCACCACCAGAATGATGGAAACATTAAGGTGGGCAGCGAACAGACCAGTTTTTTTTATATTGCGTGCTGGGATTTGAATTCGAAACGTCATATCTTGAGTCCACTGTTCTACTGAAAGAATCAAATCAACTTTGTCGCTTTGGTTCAGACTATTTACAGATACGTATGATCAGAGACATATGCAAATATGTAATATGGACCTGGATGGTGCACGTTGTGTGGCTATGTCCCGGGGTTTGTCATCTCCCCACCTTGCCATTCGGTTGGTAAACAAGGTAATTGATGACTGGGTCCGAATGGACCATGCAACGCATGGACAGCCCCCCTTTGCTTGAAGAAATGACTATCAAGTGGCGTCAGGAGTTTGGGAGGTGACTGTCCGGAGAGTGGCGAGGCATTGGTGCTCTGGGTCCAATCCGCCCTGTTGTGGTGTTTCTTGTTAATGTTGCGAGCTGGGATTTGAATGCGAGATGTCAGATCTCAAATCCATGGTTCTGCTGAAAGAATCAAATCAACTGTCGGTTTGGTTCAGAATACTTTAACACATACCTTGGTGGTTCAGAATACTTACACATACCTTGGTGGTTCAGAATACTTACACATACCTTGGTGGTTCAGAATACTTACACATACCTTGGTGGTTCAGTAATACTTACACATGCCTTGGTGGTTCAGAATACTTACACATACTTGGTGGTTCAGAATACTTACACATATGGTGGTTCAGAACTTAAATACCTTGGTGGTTCAGAATACTTACACATATCTTGGTGGTTCAGAATACTTACACATACCTTGGTCATAGACACACACAAGTTGTATGTTCAGACAATATTGTATTATCAGTGGTTACGTGTTTTGATTTAGTCAGCGTAAACTTTGAACATTCAGTGTCAGTCGCCATTTGTTTAGAATACACAACCCTCTAGTCACAATCATCTGGATTCCGCCAGATGCCAATGAAGTAGAAATAGGGACAGTGTTACGGTGTGTTGAGGACTTAGGATTTCTGTGTGTGTGTGTGTGTGTGTGTGTGTGTGTGTGTGTGTGTGTGTGTGTGTGTGTGTGTGTGTGTGTGTGTGTGTGTGTGTTTGTGTGTGTCGGTGTGTATGTGTGTTTGTGTGTGTCGGTGTGTATATGGTGTGTGTGTTGTGTGTGATGTGAGTGGTGGTGGTGGTGGGTGGTGGCGGGGTGTGTGTTGGTGTGTGTGGTGTGGCTGTGATGTGGCGGGGTGTGTGTTGGTGTGTGTGTGTGTGTCTGTGTGTGTGTGTGTATGGTGTGGTGGTATGTATGTGTGTTGTGTTGTGATGTGGTGTGGTGGTCGTCTCGTGTGTGTGTGTGGTGTCTGTGTGTGCGTGTGGTGTGGTGTATGCGTGCGTGTGGTGTGGGTGTGTGGGGGGGGGTATGTGTGTGTGTGTAAAAGAAGAAGGGGAGAGTAATAAAAACACTGCTGTAAAAAAGTGAGAGGAGTGGTTGACCACTTGACTTCAGAACACTTCATTACCCAAGGATGGTAACATCAGGTCCCGTTGGCCTGTCTGACACTTGAAATGAAGCGTGCAGAAGACGTTGCACGAACTTTTGAAATACCTGGAAAAAGAAAGTGACTGGGAAAGAAGTTAAGCGAAATTGTCGAAGGTAAAGGAGATGGAGTGTGGAGTCGAACAAAACGTTGGAAGGGGGGGGGGGGGGAAGATGAGGGGGGAGTAAGTGGAGGGAGTGAGAGGTTAGAAGGAGTATAAGAAGAAGGGAGCGCGGGGCCTATCCTGCACACCTGTGGAAGTTCCCATGGCGGCACAGAAGCCTTAAACGTGCTCAGCGTAGCTCCGCCCTCGAGATCCTTGAGGAGCTATATATAATAAAATGGTGAGTGGTGTCGGCCTCCCCACCCCACACCCCCACCTGTTGGCTTGTTGGCTTTTGGACACGTCTGCAGTCGTCATCTTACCTGCTGTCAACCTGCCCACACTTCGCTGTAACTCCCGGTCTTTAGCTTTGACATACGGCAGACCAGGTAGGCTGCCTTTTCTTTCTCTCTGTCTCGCTTTTTCCATTTGAGGAGCTGGGTCTTTCCATTCAGGTAAGTGATTTTCCGTATTGCCGTCTTCTCTCTCTCTCTCTCTCTCTCTCTCTCTCTCTCAAGCCACAAAACCCAGACGCTGGGTAGGACATCAGTCGGGACCAAAGACATCTTTTATTTATTTGTAATGTTAGTCTTTGGTCAGGACCCGGCCAGCTCAAGGCTTGTGCAATGATCGGTCTGGATCTTGTCCATCACATCACCGGTGGCGTCAGTGTAAATGGAAATCATTTCGAGCGCGGAGACGTGAGAAACTGAAACTGACGAAAACTGACAATCCACTGAAGTCGTTAACCGGGTTGGGTTTTTTTTTTTTTGTTTTTTTTTCCTGCCATAAGTTTCAGCATGTATTCTTTGTTGCCTTCAGTATACGCTCGACAAAGACCTCAGTTGGCCGAAAATTTGCGCCCGTTCTGAGTCTAAATTTTTATGTATTTCTGGTTCGTGTTTGCTTCAACGCTGACTGGTCTCTATGACTTAGACTTGCGTGCTTTCTTTTCAGTTTATGCACGGTTTAACGACATATATGTCATCGTTGATTTGGGTCGTTTATCCATCTCGCGCTGTTAGCGCATATGGAAATATTCGTACGCCAATCGAGTGGACACAGTCTTCAAAAAACTGGAACAAAAAGTTTTTGTTGCCTATTTTTGGATTTTTTTTTTTCTTCACGTGGCATTTGTAGTGTCAACGCCTATGGAACTCCAATCGCTTAGACATTGTATTACTGGAGGACGCTGGCGATATTATTTCTTACTAAGTGGCCGGTGGTGTTTTCGTCCGTCCCATCCCTGCTTTGATTTTTTTAACGTTACAGATGGTGATACATTGTATAACAGTGCAGCCTAGATTGTTCCATGACAGATTGATACAAAGATGAGATATAAAACCCATACGCCAGGTACGAGGTATAAAACCCATACGCCAGGTACGAGGACCTCAAGACCTTGTCGGCGCACAGGGCTTAAGACTTAGGCTATACTTTGTTCATTTTAGATCTTCTCCAGCACATAGCATCCGTCAGTGGCGCCAGCGCATATGGAATTTATTCCGACCGCGGAGATCTTATCTTGAGAAACTGAAACTTTACGAAAATTGCTGTCCTTTTTAGTTATTTATCTTTACTGATTTTTTTTAATTTTATTTCTCTCTCTCTCTCTCTCTCTCCTCTCTCTCTCTCTCTCTCTCCTCCTCTCTCTCTCCTCTCTCTCTCTCCTCCTCTCTCTCTCTCTCTTGCTTTCTCTCTTGTGTTCTCTCCCTTTCTCATTCTGTATGTCTGTCTCTCTCTTGGTTTAAACAGAATTTTATTCAAGAAAAGAAGAGTCATAAATACAGCAAAGTATGGGCAGGACATCAAGCAATGGCTTATGTTAGCCCTCCGCCAAAACAATTGACACTATTGGCTCAAATGCGGGCAACTTGTAAAATTTCTCTCTTGCTTTCTGTGTCTATCTCCCGCTGTCTCTCTCTCTCTCTCTCTCTCTCTCTCTCTCTCTCTCTCTCTCTCTCTCTCTCTCTCTCTCTCTCCTCTCTCTCTCTCTCTCTCTCTCTCTCTCTCCCCACCCGCTTCTTGGATTCCCTGTATTGTAAGGCCGATGTACTGTAAACCACCTAAATCTGAATCTCTTTCTCTCTCGCTTTGCACAATGAAGTGACTGTATGGTGGGGTCAGGTACTGGTAGGTCTGACATTACTTATAGCTGTGGCTGTATTATACAGTCAGGTATAGGTAGGTCTGACATTACTTATAGCTGTGGCTGTATTATACAGTCAGGTATAGGCAGGTCTGACATTACTCATAGCTGTGGCTGTATTGTATAGTCAGGTATAGGTAGGTCTGATATTACTCATAGCTGTGGCTGTATTGTACAGTCAGGTATAGGTAGGTCTGACATTACTCATAGCTGTGGCTGTATTGTGTAGTCAGGTACACGTAGGTCTGACATTACTCATTGCTGTAGCTGTATTGTGTAGTCAGGTATAGGTAGCTCTGACATTACTCATAAATGTGGCTGTATTGTATAGTCAGGTATAGGTAGGTCAGACATTGCTCGTGGTTGACCTTCAAGGTACACGATGGTACCTCTTTATTTCTGTGTGCCACCCCACCCTCTCCCCCGTGGGGATTTCAGGCAAGAGGAGGGGAGGGGGCTCTTTCAGCGTAAATAGTATCTGCACCTTTTGGAAATTCTGTGCAAGAAATGTCCTCTTCTCTCACTCCGCTTGTTTCTACCTTCCTTTTTGCTTACCGTCATCTCGTGCTTTACTTTCTGCCTTGCTGGTCCATTCACCTGTGTTTTCCATAAAGCCTTACATACCTTCTGTCTGTTAGGATTGATAATTGGGTATATCCGAAATGTAATATCGCTCGCGCGCACAAGACCACAGACACACAGACACACACAACACACACACACACACACACACACACACACACACACACACACACACACCACACCACACACACCACACACACACACACACACACACACACAAACACACCACACACACACAACACTCACACACACACAGCACACACACACACACCACACACACACACACACACACACACACACACACACACACCACCACACACACACACACACACATACATACACAGACACGTGCGCGCGCGATTGTGCGCGTGCACACCCATTCACAACAGAAAGAAAGCAGGAGATGGGCCAGGCTAGCACCTGAAAAAAGGTTTTATTTTACCATTTATTTCTTTTTCAATATTTTGTGAAAAGAAAAAAATCAAATTCTTGGAAAGAAATCTAAGCAGATAGACAGACATACAAACATATATTCATAAATCCTATTTAACAGAATATCATAACAATATTTCAGACGTATACAAACTGTAAAGTATATGTAGCAATATACAAACTGTAGAGTGTATGTAGCAAGTATGAATTCAGTGTATCGATCAACATACGCATGTTCAGGTCAATATTGATTAACGTCTGAGAGGGGAAAATATCTATGGCAGATTTCAGAAAAACCTTTGAATGACACAAAGCCACCATTAAAGAGAAAACTGCGCATGAATATTTTTTGCATTGGCGTTTCCTCACTTCATATACTTCATCATCATCATCATCTTCTTTTCTTTTTTTTTTTCTTTTTTTTTTTCTTTTCTTTTTCTTCCTCCTATTCTTTTCGTCTGTTTCCTTCTTGAAGAGTCATTGGAGCGCCGCACTAAAGAACTGTTCACCAGTTTCCTCTAGCTCTGTCGGTTGTTTGCCAAAGCCTGGGTATCGTGTGTATGGTTTCTCTGTCAACTCCAGTGTTGTCAGTCCATCGGTTTTTTATTTGTTTGTTCGTTTTCTTTTCTTTTTGTCATCCCGTCCATCTCCGTCCCTGGACAGTTTCCTGGAGAACTGGTTCAACAGGGCCATTGGATCTTGTTACGTGGCCATACCAACGTAGTTTTCTTTTCTTACCTGAAGTCAGCAGATGTTGACAATGTTCCACTCTGCTGCTTGATGGTTTGGCATACTTGTTCATCGGTGATATGCTCAGTATCTGGTGTTTAGCATCTGACGATAACACCTCATTTCCATGGCTTGGGTTCCTCTTTCCAAATCCGCTGTAAGGGTTTCTTGCCTCGCATGAACACATCTACACGTTTATCTAAAGAAAGGGACGTACCGTTGCTTAGTAGCTGAGGTGGGAAGAAATAAAAAACAAAGAAGTCAGATCTGTGAAGAGAGTGGGGAGAAATAAAAAGAGGTTGCATTGTAAAGAAGTAATTCCTTTGTCGACTATTTACACCAGATACTATACAAATCGATCTGGAGTGAGAGAAGAAGCCAGCGGCAGAGATCTAACCCTTTGACGCCCTCAGCCTATCCACTAGCATCTCGCTTTGTCATCCACGACAGCAAAAGCAAAAATGTAACCCTTTGTTCCCTCACCCTATCCACCACTTCTGTGCCTGTGGGACAGGAAGATGGTGGATAGGGTGAGGGAATCAAAGGATTTTTTTTTTTGCCTGTGCAGGACTCAAAGGGATAGCTAACCGCCAAAGAAACACGTTTAGGGGGCAAGGAAAATGTTTGAGCAAGCTGTCATGTAGCTGGCCGATTGAATGTAACATACATGTATTTTGTTTCATCCACTGTAGTTGTTGTGTCCCACTGTTGGGTTGCCGGGGGCTCTTTCAGTATAAATAGTATCCCCACCTTCTGGAAATTCTGTGCTAGAAATTTCCTCTTTTCCGTCACTCTCTCTGTTTCTGCCTTGTTGCCTTGCTTTCTGTCATTTCTACTTATTTTCTGCCTTAATGGTCCATTCACCTGTGTTTTTTCGATAAAATCTTACGTGCTTTTTCTTCGGATTGATAATTGGGTACATGTATTAAGTGCATTTTTGGCTCTAAGGAGGTGAGATATGCGGAAGCAATTTTAGTTAATTTATGCCTGTTTTTATATGTTTTGGTGTCCTTAGGTATGCTTATATTTGTATTCAGGTGTGTTTGTCAAATCTCCCCTGTGCTATAAATCGGACGGAATGGTCCTACGCTGGGGGCATGTCCTTAGATTATGTGCGCGAATGCATTGATATGTGTACTTAATTTTCTTTTCTTTTTTTTTTTTTTTTCCTGTTGAAGTTTTGTGTTTTGAATCGGTTATAGCCCTGATATGGTTCTGCGCAGTCGGCTGGGCTATAAACACAATAAAAGAAAAAGAAAGAAAGTTGTTGTGTGTGTGCGCTTTGTTTTCTCTCTCTCTCTCTCTCTCTCTCTCTCTCTCTCTCTTTCTCTCTCTCTCTTTCTCTCTCTCTCTGTTGGGGGGTTTTGTGTGTGTGTTTGTGTGTGTGACAGTTTAGTTTATCCACAGTAGCTTTTTTGTGTGTATGCCTTGGTGTGTGTTGTTTGTTGCTGTTATTGTTTTTATTGTTATTTTATTGGAGAGTGGGTAAGGTTGTCTTTTTTTCAGAGAGGGAAGGAGGCAAATAAATTTGACGGAGTAGTCATCGCCAGGGGTATGTCCTAGATTATCTGCGCCAATGTGTTGATATGTGTACTTTTTGTTTGTTTGTTTGTTTGTTTTTTCTAGATTTTCCCCTCCAGTGAGGTATGATGTGTTTTTAGATGCTTAGAGCCCTTATACGGCTCTACAGTGTCGGCTAGACTTTAAACAATAATACTTATACTTGTGAGGGTGGAGGTTGGTTGTTTTTGTGTGTTGTTTGTAAAAATTTTTGGTTTGGTGGTAGGGGGGGGGGGGGGGGGAGGCGGGTGGTGGTGTAATTTTTGTTTGTTTTGTTGTTTTTCTGTTTTCTCGTTTAATTTTCATGAGTAATGTAATGTGGTATTGGTGGTGATGGTGGTGACGAGGTTAACAAAGTTCACCTTGGTAAAGATGAGTTATTTCCTTTCGAGATTAATTTAAGCGCGCGCGTGTGTGTCTGTGTGCGTGCGTGCGTATGTGTGTGTGTGTAGCCTCAGCAAGGTGCATCGTTTGCGTCACACGTCTGTGTACATCTCAAGGAGCTGTTTTTTGTTGTTGTGTTTGTATGATAATCGAAGTTTCTAAGGGCCTTTCTTTTACCCTAGTGCATGCAATTTTATTTTTTAGTTTGTGTTGGGTTTATCACCGTGTAGGAATGGAACGTGCGTTAAGTACAGCTTTTATAAAGATACACACTGTTTGCCTTACACGTTTTCCTTCTCCTCCACGCATCTGCTTTATTCTCACCCTTGCTGGCCACACGCATTTCACTCCTGCAACAGTGTGTGTGTGTGTGTGTGTGTGTGTGTGTTTGTGTGTGTTGTTGTGTGTGTCTTTTTGTGTGTGTGTTGTGTGTGTGTGGTGGTGTTGTTTGTGTGTGTGTGTGTTGTGTGTGTGTATGTGTGTGTGTGTGTGTGTGTTGTGTGTGTGTGTGTGTGTGTGTGTGTGTGTGTGTGTGTGTGTGTGTGTGTGTGTGTTGTGTGTGTGTGTGTGTGTGTGTGACATATGTTTTGTACAACTCTGTGCGTCTATGTGTAGGCTGTGTGTGTACACCTGTGTGTATGTGTACATGTGTGAGCGTTTGATTTCGAGGTTTCCCCCATATGTGTAGAACGGCTTCAAAATGGCCGCTATCGGAATTTTTTTTAGCATAGACAGTAAAAATACAACAGGCCTACGTGTATCAGAATTAGTAAACCTTAGATTTGCACTGCCTATTAAGAGACTTCTGTTCATTCTGTTCGGAGTACTAACGAAAATTTAGCGAGAGAGAAAGGAGGGGGAGTGGTGGGGTGTGAAACTGTATTTTCCAAAGGTATAGATACTCGTATTAGCATAGCATACAGAACAAATTATATATCTGCCGTTGCTAATGTACTTATTTGCCGAGGGGGGGGGGGGAGGGAGGGAGAGAGATAGAGATGAAATTAATGAAATTGTATTTTCCAGGGATACAGATAGGACATAGGACAGATTAGTTACCTGCCGTTCTTAATCCACTTGAAGAGAGAGAGAGAGAGAGAGAGTGGGGGGGGGGGCTACTTTATTTTCCAACTGTTGAAATTCCGATTGGCTAAAAACCATTTTCTAAAAGAGAAAGAGATAGTGGGGGGGGGGGGGGGGCGCTACTTTTGTTTCCATCTGTAGAAATTATTGGCTAAAGACCATTTTCCGAGAGAGAGAGAGAGGGGGGGGGGGCTACTTTATTTTCCATCTGTAGAAATGTTTGACTAAAAACTATTTTTCAAGAGATAGAGAGAGAAAGATAGGGGTGGTACTGTATTTTCCAACTGTATAAATTATTGACTAAAGACCATTTTTTCAAGAGAGAGAGAGGAGTGCTACTATATTTTCCAACATAGACATTACTGGCGAAACAAAAACCACTTCGAGAGAGAGAGAGATAGGCAGGTAGGCTACTGTTAGGCTACTGTATCATCCAGCTGTAGAGGTTATTGACCAAAAGCTAGATTTCAGAACAGACAGACAGGCAGACAAACATGCCAGCCCGCAAAAGCATTCTTAAGGTGCTGTAGGCCTATACAATTTGATTCATACTTAAAGAGTACAGATAATAAATTGTACCAAAGGGTCGTCCATGTCCCGGTTGACAGTTCATAAAATTGGCCCTGTTCCACCGCCGTTAACATGAAATTTGCAAACGGCGATGGCGTTAACATTTAAACCAGATCTAAATCCACTTGTAAAGCGCAGATCTCCTCACGGTGTCAAGTGTTTCCTCCCCTATCAGACGTCAAGCTCGAGTGGATTACCGCGTCAAGATATTAGCGGTGACCTGATTGGCTGTGAGCTTGTTGACATCGAGGCTCGATTGTCGTCTGCTGTGTGTCAGCAGTCGGTGTCATCTTTGTGGAGTTGATTTCGGGTGTGTTTATCCCACACTTGGGACGGCCGGTCGGGGTAGTTATCAGTCTGTTGTCGGGGTGTGAAGATTGCAACTCGTCTTTGACGTTGTTTTAAAGCTGGGTCGAGAACGGTAGCGGGCCTTATCCTCCACCGTGCTGTCTTCTTCAATAACACTTCATCACAGGTAAGGCTCACTCCCGAAAAATGTAGTCAGTTTTGAAAAGCCTGTGTCACGTGTGTGTACGCGCTGCTTAAAACATGTGCAAGCTAACGTATGTCATCGTCAGTAGAGAAAAAAATCTTGAGAAAATGTCCGCAAGCTTATCTGTAATTGGTGTCACGGAGAAATCACCAAAGGTTTCGGGAATAATAAAAAAAAAAAGGTAGAATATTACTTGGCTGAAGACAGGCAATGAAATTATTTGTTTCCAAAAGACCGATACGTTTGTAATATTGATTTTTTTTTTTTAATTTCAGGTGTTGGGACGCACCACTTCTTGGCTAAAGAGAGGTAATTCTTTCTAATTAACATTATTAATGGTGCGGTTGGGTCATTCTCGCGCCTCTGAAGATGAGCTCGACATGAACACAGTTACTTCACTACTTTTGACAGCACTAATAGTCTAATGCTAATCTTACCCACGAGACAAACCGAAGCCCTACCCCTCACCCATTTGGATGGCAGATTATTCACGGAGAAACTCGATATTTAGGTTGAGGGTTTGGGGTTGGACTAGTGTCAGGACAAGGGCTGATTAGGTCCTGTTCCCACGCAAAATCAGCGAGAGAGCTGAAATCCACCATTGATATTTTCATTTATTTTGCGCCATTGATATTTTCATTATTCTATGCACCATTGATAATTTCATTTATTATTTGCGCCATTGATATTTTCTTTTATTCTATGCACCATTGATAATTTCATTTATTATTTGCGCCGTTGATATTTTCATTTATTCTATGCACCATTGATAATTTCATTTATTATTTGCGCCATTGATATTTTCATTTATTCTATGCACCATTGATAATTTCATTTATTATATGCGCCATTGATATTTTCTTTATTCATTTCAGCTGCTGTAAATTTTCAGTTCTTGGTTACAGACATATGATATTAATAATAGTTTTATCTTTCTGACAGATTAACATTTCCGTTTATTCTATTTTCTTTCTTTCTTTCTTTCTTTCTTTCTTTATCCTGTCATGAGCTGGTGGTTTTTATTTGAATGAAAGTATTACTATCAGTTCTGGCACGGCTCCTTTTATGACATGGAAGTAGGCCTAGACCAGAACAGTTATCGTGAGTACTGAGTGACTAAAACGGATAGGCTGGTTTCAGTATATTCAGATAAAGATTGACCTTTTGACTGACTCACCCTGTCCACCAGCTGCAGGAAGCTGGTGCATAGGGTGAGGGAGTCAAAGAGTTAAAGTCTTGACTGGAGAGGCGGCAGGGAAGTTTTTAGTCCTCTTCTTATTATCCGTTGTTTGGTGTTGTTTGTGGTCTGTTTGTGACCGTGCATTCGCGCTTGACAAAGGCCGGTTGGCCGAAAATTTGCGCTTGTCTTGTCTTGTGTTGAATACGCGTTCACTTTGGTTTGCTTGTTCTTCTGGTTCCGGTTAAGTCTTTGTTTTGCTAGCATGGTTGACAGTGGAGGATGCTGGTAGACAGGGTGCAGGGGTCAAAGGGTTAAAAGAATGAGAGACAAACGCATTGAAAGGTAGAACTAGACCCAGCGGGCAATCATGATAAAGAAATTGTCTATCTGTGGTCAAATCTATTGTGAAAATCAGTGTTATAAACTAAGAGACTCCGAAACGGAAGTTACTCCGTGGCAAGGTGCCGTTGAAGACGACATCAAGGGTGAAGCTGACGACAAGGGTGACGATGAGGGCGAGAGTAACGATGTCGGCGGTACAGAAGAAGGCGATGAAGGCGACGACTGGTGCATGTGGTGAAAGAGCTGTCCAATAACCCGAGCCGTTCGTAGCAAGGCTTCATTGCACGTTTTGTTCGTTCGGCTCGCGTTACCATGGCGGCAGGTGCAGCAAAATCGTCCACGTAGATCGACAGTACCTGTTGTGTGTTGGTTTGCCCAGAGTCGTCATGTCACAGTTGTGTTGGCTGGTGTGTCCTTATAGATCTTCACATCGTGGTGTGTCCTTATAGATCTTCACATCGTGGCGTGGCCTTATAGATCTTCACATCGTGGCGTGGCCTTATAGATCTTCACATCGTGGCGTGGCCTTATAGATCTTCACATCGTGGCGTGGCCTTATAGATCTTCACATCGTGTGGTGTCCTTATAGATCTTCACATCATGGGCAGTGGTCCTTATAGATCTTCACATCGTGGCGTGGCCTTATAGATCTTCACATCGTGGCGTGGCCTTATAGATCTTCACATCGTGGCGTGGCCTTATAGATCTTCACATCGTGGCGTGGCCTTATAGATCTTCACATCGTGGCGTGGCCTTATAGATCTTCACATCATGGCGTGGCCTTATAGATCTTCACATCGTGGCGTGGCCTTATAGATCTTCACATCGTGGCGTGGCCTTATAGATCTTCACATCGTGGTGTGGCCTTATAGATCTTCACATCGTGGTGTGGCCTTATAGATCTTCACATCGTGGCGTGGCCTTATAGATCTTCACATCGTGGCGTGGCCTTATAGATCTTCACATCGTGGCGTGGCCTTATAGATCTTCACATCGTGGCGTGGCCTTATGTTATAGATCTTCACATCATGGCGTGGCCTTATAGATCTTCACATCGTGGCGTGGCCTTATAGATCTTCACATCATGGCGTGGCCTTATAGATCTTCACATCGTGGCGTGGCCTTATGTTATAGATCTTCACATCGTGGCGTGGCCTTATAGATCTTCACATCGTGGCGTGGCCTTATGTTATAGATCTTCACATCGTGGCGTGGCCTTATGTTATAGATCTTCACATCGTGGCGTGGCCTTATGTTATAGATCTTCACATCATGGCGTGGCCTTATAGATCTTCACATCGTGGCGTGGCCTTATAGATCTTCACATCGTGGCGTGGCCTTATAGATCTTCACATCATGGCGTGGCCTTATAGATCTTCACATCGTGGCGTGGCCTTATAGATCTTCACATCGTGGCGTGGCCTTATAGATCTTCACATCGTGGCGTGGCCTTATAGATCTTCACATCGTGGCGTGGCCTTATAGATCTTCACATCATGGCGTGGCCTTATAGATCTTCACATCGTGGCGTGGCCTTATAGATCTTCACATCGTGGCGTGGCCTTATGTAATGTTATAGATCTTCACATCGTGGCGTGGCCTTATAGATCTTCACATCGTGGCGTGGCCTTATGTAATGTTATAGATCTTCACATCGTGGCGTGGCCTTATAGATCTTCACATCGTGGCGTGGCCTTATAGATCTTCACATCGTGGCGTGGCCTTATAGATCTTCACATCGTGGTGTGGCCTTATGTAATGTTATAGATCTTCACATCGTGGCGTGGCCTTATGTAATGTTATAGATCTTCACATCGTGGCGTGGCCTTATGTAATGTTATAGATCTTCACATCGTGGCGTGGCCTTATGTAATGTTATAGATCTTCACATCGTGGCGTGGCCTTATGTAATGTTATAGATCTTCACATCGTGGCGTGGCCTTATAGATCTTCACATCGTGGCGAGGTATTCTGGAGACACGAAGATAAACGTACATTGACAGGCAGACCACAAAAGAGATGAGAGAACTCAAGACAGACAGTGCTTCAGTGGTTTGATCATAGGTCTGAAACATTGTAACTAACATAGTTCACCATAGGTCTGAAATGTTGTTACAGTTTACCATATGTCTGAAACATTGTAACTAACATAGTTCACCATAGGTCTGAAACATTGTAACAGTTTACCATATGTCTGAAACATTGTAACTAACATAGTTCACCATAGGTCTGAAACATTGTAACAGTTTACCATAGGTCTGAAACATTGTAACTAACATAGGTCTGAAACATTGTAACAGTTTACCATAGGTCTGAAACATTGTAACTAACATAGGTCTGAAACATTGTAAGAGTTTACCATAGGTCTGAAACATTGTAACTAACATAGGTCTGAAACATTGTAACAGTTCACCATAGGTCTGAAACATTGTAACAGCTTGCCATAGGTCTGAAACATTGTAACTAAAAGCTTCCATAGGTCTGAAACATTGTAACAGCTTACCATAGGTCTGAAACATTGTAACTAAAAGCTTCCATAGGTCTGAAACATTGTAACTAACAGCTTACCATAGGTCTGAAACATTGTAACTAACAGCTTACCATAGGTCTGAAACATTGTAACAGTTCACCATAGGTCTGAAACATTGTAACAGCTTACCATAGGTCTGAAACATTGTAACTAACAGCTTACCATAGATCTGAAACATTGTAACAGCTTACCATAGGTCTGAAACATTGTAACTAACAGCTTACCATAGATCTGAAACATTGTAACAGCTTACCATAGGTCTGAAACATTGTAACAGCTTACCATAGGTCTGAAACATTGTAACAGCTTACCATAGGTCTGAAACATTGTAACTAACAGCTTACCATAGATCTGAAACATTGTAACAGCTTACCATAGGTCTGAAACATTGTAACAGTTCACCATAGGTCTGAAACATTGTAACTAACAGCTTACCATAGGTCTGAAACATTGTAACTAACAGCTTACCATAGGTCTGAAACATTGTAACTAACAGCTTACCATAGGTCTGAAACATTGTAACAGCTTACCATAGGTCTGAAACATTGTAACTAACAGCTTACCATAGGTCTGAAACATTGTAACAGTTCACCATAGGTCTGAAACATTGTAACAGCTTGCCATAGGTCTGAAACATTGTAACTAACAGTTTACCATAGGTCTGAAACATTGTAACAGCTTGCCATAGGTCTGAAACATTGTAACTAACAGTTTACCATAGGTCTGAAACATTGTAACTAACAGCTTACCATAGATCTGAAACATTGTAACAGCTTACCATAGGTCTGAAACATTGTAACTAACAGCTTACCATAGATCTGAAACATTGTAACAGCTTACCATAGGTCTGAAACATTGTAACTAACAGCTTACCATAGGTCTGAAACATTGTAACAGCTTACCATAGGTCTGAAACATTGTAACTAAAAGCTTCCATAGGTCTGAAACGTTGTAACCAACAGCTTACCATAGGTCTGAAACATTGTAACAGCTTACCATAGGTCTGAAACATTGTAACTAAAAGCTTCCATAGGTCTGAAACATTGTAACAGCTTACCATAGGTCTGAAACATTGTAACAGCTTACCATAGGTCTGAAACATTGTAACTAAAAGCTTCCATAGGTCTGAAACATTGTAACAGCTTACCATAGGTCTGAAACATTGTAACTAACAGCTTACCATAGGTCTGAAACATTGTAACAGTTCAAAATTTCGTTTTTAAATGCTCAACACAGAAATGCTGCCAGACTATTTGAAATTTATCATTGGTGGCAAACTCTCGTCTTTGGATGCTATGCAAATGCGGCAAACTTATTTGCAAACTTGAACTATCAGCTCTGGAGTTGGGGTGGGTGGGTGGGGGGAATCTCCCTTTTTTATATGCTAAATACAGAAATATGTCATCTTTACTTGCAGTTTATTAGGTTGTGTCACAATCTCCTTTTTTTTTCTTCCTTTTTTTTTTGTTGAACATAGAAATGCTACAAAATTATTCGCAGTTTAATCTCGTGTTTTTAATACTACATTCAGAAGTTCAGCAAAAGTATTTACAATTTTCCGACTATTGACATGATTTCTGATTTTTTTTTTTTTTTGGAGGGGGGGGGGGGGGCGGTGTTTGTTTGTTTGTTAATGCAAATGCAAAAGAAATATGCCAAAACTATTCGGATTTTATCAGGTAATGGTAGAAATCTTTTTTGTCGTTTTTGTTTTGGGGTGTTTTTTTTTTTTTTTTAAGTGCTAAATACAGAATTATATCAAAACTGTTTGGTTGTTGTTATTGTTGTTGTTGTCTCGTCAGAAGAAACCAGCAAAATGATTGTTAACAGTAATTAGCTGTCTGTAATACTCATCAAGAATAAACATTCTGATTGCTCGGAGAACTGGACAAAAAGCAGATTTCACCTTCACAATTACAGCGACACAGTGGACGCAAGAAGAGGGAGGACATCAGAGAGTGCACAGCTTTGAATTTCAATGACTCTCAAGATAACTACAAACACAAAGAGATAGGAATGAGGGGGGGGGGGAGATCATCAGGACACCATCTGTCGTGCCCTAACGACCCCCCCCCCCCCAGGTCAAGAGACAGATAAAGGGAGAAATTGATTGTTCTTATCGCTATGGAAGGAGAAGAGATCTTTTTTGTGAAAAATGACAAAAACAGTTTTCTCGTCTGCAGAGACAAAACAATTGTCCGCTCATTTTTAAAAAAATCTGAAAGCACATCTCTCTTTCAAGAACATCCGTAAACCAAGAAGAGATAACAAAACGGTTTTTGGCTTGCAGAGACAAAGCAGATGTCATTTTAGTTTCAAGAAATACATCAAAGACATCTGTCTTTCAAAAAATGTAGAAAACAAGAAGAAATGACATTTTTTTTATTGCAGAAACAAAGCAAATGTCAGCGTCCTTTTAAAAAAAAGTCATCAGAATATATCTGTTCAAAAACATAAAAAAATTATAAAACAAACAAATATAACAAAACAGTTTTTTTGGTCTGCATAGACTAAACAGTTATCTGCATATCTGTTTACTCTCTCTCGCTCTCTCGCTCTCTCTCTCTCTCTCTCTCTCTCTCTCTCTCTCTCTCTCTCTCTCTCACTGTCACACACACACACACACACACACACACACACACACACGCGCGCGCGCGTAAGAAACAATTCAAAATAGATCGTTTAGAAACATTTATAAAATAGCAAAAACTTACGACTTTCTAAGTATGGTCATATTTGTTCTGTCTCGCTGTCCTGTCGTTTTGCTGCTGCCTTTCTTCTGCTGTCTTCCACTGCAGTTACAGACAGCGACATAAACTGGATCATGAGGTAACGGGGCAGTATCTGGTCACTGAGGACACACAATAATTATGGAAACGATAGGGGGGGGGGGGGGGAAACATTTGTAAAGGTTATGTCATTCTGACAATATCTTTTTCATACAAAAACTATTGGCTGAAATCCAGATTGTCTACTTCCCAAGGTCACTGTGACCGCGAAGAAGCTTTAGTTGGTATAAAACTTGACGTGAAGTGAAGACAATGGTAGAACGCCATAGCAGTGAAAATAAATTTCAAATGTTGCCGAAAGTTTTCGAGAAAGGGTTTGGCATACACCTTATAGACACGGCATGGAATTTGTCTTCCCGAAAAAAGTTGATATTTGGCATATTTGGAGGGTCCGTGTGACTTTGACATTACAAACACTATGCTTTTGAGGCTCCTTAACAGCCTTCAGCTTTGGCCAAAAGTATGTAGAGATCCACCTCCATTTTTTAAAATCTTCTCAAGGTCACTGTGGCTTTGAAGGAGCTTTGGTTGAAATGATAACTTGATGTAAAATGGGACAGTGGTCAAAAATCATGGCAGTGAAAACAGATTTCTAATATTGTCAGAAGTTTTAAAGAAACGACTTGCTATACACCTCAGACGGTTGATATTTGAGTTTGCCATTACAAACTCTCGCTTTCTCAACCCCTAAACAAGTTTCAGCTTTGACCAAAATTTTGTACAGACCCAACCATGACTTTTGTACATCGCAGGGCCACTGTGGCCTTGAGACGAAGCTTCGATTAAAATAAAAGTTGATGTGCACGAAGGACCGTGGTAGATTGTCACAACAATGAAACAAAGATTTTTAATGTTAGATGCTGTCAGAAATTTCAGAGATAGTGCTGCTCATAGACGGCATGGACGGCATAGAATTGTCTTCATCAATTTTACTTTACACACACACACACACACACACACACACACACACACACACACACACACACACACACACACACACACACACACACACACACACTCCCCCTACACACATACATACATACATATAAGGGAGATTGAAGAAGGTTTCAAAGCCTTCTTGGCACATTCTTCTGTACCTTTCTTCATATGAACATGCAAAAAGTTTCAAAATAGAAATGTGTACCACTCCTTGCCCCCTGCTCCTTTTTTTAAGCGTTTGTGTATATGAAATGATCCGTAGACAAAAAAACATCAGTTCGCCATGTACCCTAACTTTTTAGCATTTAATTCCATAACTGTACATCATAATTCAATGGTCAGCTGGTGTTACTATAAAAAAAATTAAACAGTGCAGTCTACAATATAGATTTTTTTTTTTTGCTTGTATTTTTTTAAGGATGTGTTTAAAAGACTAAAAGACAGAGTGAAAATATTTAGTACAGAGACACACACGACTCTGTCTGTCTGTCTCTCTCTGTCTGTCTGTCTCTCTCTCTCTCCCTATTTCCCTTCCTCCCTCTGTCTCTCTCTGTCCCTACTTCCCTCCTTCTCTCTCTCTCTCTCTCTCTCCTCTCTCTCTCTCTCTCTCTCCCTACTTCCCTCCCTCTGTCTCTCTCCCTACTCCCCTCTCTCTCTCTCTCATTTATTTTTTAAAATGAGGAAAAAGCAACACTGTAACCAAAGTGTCCAGTAAGTGCCCAAGATGTTTTAAATACATTCTAACAATGCAAATATTGACACGTGTGCACAAAGATCTGTATATACAAACAATACAATCAGACCATACCAGCAATATTCCCTTTTAACAGCTCATTCAGACGCTTTGTGTTTAACTGCAAGCTGGAAAATATCTGTCATATTCATTCATATTTGTTCTGAGCCCTCGTCAGGCCAAGTGTTCTATCCCAGTAACCTTTGTTCCTTCTTTCTTTCTTTCTTTTGTCTGTCGATTTTACCATCCTGGGTGTTCCCCGATGGAGGTGCCGGGGACTTCCAGTAGCCTACAAATATTGTCCCCACCTTCTAGAAATTACGTGCTAGAAATTTCCTCTTTTCTCTCTCTCACACACACACGTAGTCTAGGTAGGGCCTCAGGACCTGGCCAGCTCATGGGTTTATGTGTAGGCTTAAGGCTTGTGCCACGGTCACCGTACACGTGGCACCTGTGACGTTAGTGCATAATGGAATTCGTTCCGAGCGCAGAGACGTCATCTTGAGAAACTGAAACTGAAATCTCACTCTTCTTGTTTCTGTCGTGCTCCTTTCCTTTCAGTCATTTCTTCCGTTCTCGTTTTCTGCCTTGCTGGTTCATTCGCCTGTATTTTTTCCATAAAGCCCTACATACTGTCTGTTGATTAGGAATGACAATTGAGTACATAAAATTATCAACTGCATTTGTAGCGATAAGGAAGTGTGAACTGTGTGACGGTAATTTTAGGTGTTGTGGGCCAGTTTTTATGTATGTTTTTGTGTGCATAGTTAGATTTATGCACTTTTATCAACCCTGGTAGGAAATTCGGCAGAATTGTCAACGTCAGGGGCATATCCGTATATTGTTTACATGAATGCCATGATATGTGTACCTGATTTTCGTTTCCAGGTTTCCTTTTTTTCCCCCAAGGTTATCCACGTGTTTTGATATGTGTTTTGTGTAAGATGGTTATAGCCCTTATAAGGCTCTGAGCAGTCGGCTGGGCTTTAAACACCAATAGTAATAATGATAATAAGAACAACAACAATGATGATAATGATAATAATGATAATTAATTACAACAAAACGAGAATAACAACAACAACAATAATATTGATAATAATAACAAATAATGATAAGAAATAATGATGATACCATCATCATAATTATGATAATAATGGTTATGATAATGAGGAGGATCTTGGATAATGCGGGGAGATTAAATTGATGGGCGACAGTGAGCAACTGATACTGGCAAAGTCTCTCTCCTCACACTCCTTGATCTGTCTGCAGCCTTTGATACCATTGACCATGGTATTCTCCTTTCTAGACTTCATCATACTTTTGGCATCTCTGACATTGCTCTCTCCTGGTTCACTTCATATTTATCAAACAGAAAACAAACTGTTCTCATCAATGGCACTTACTCTCAACCTGCATACCTGACCTATGGTGTTCCACAAGGATCTGTCCTTGGCCCTGTTCTTTTCACTCTTTATACCTCCCCCCTGTCCACCATCATCAACTCCCACTCTATAAAACACCACTTCTGTGCTGATGACACCCAACTTCAAGACAGTGACTCACCTGATAATATACAGCGCCTGTTGACTCGCACCACTGAGTGTTACTCGGACATTAAGAACTGGATGACGTTCAACAAACTTCAGCTTAATGACGACAAGACAGAAGCTATCCTCATTGGCACCCGTCAGAAACTTTCTCAGCTGCCTCCTCTTTCTCTCCCATTATGTAACACATCAGTCCCAATTTCTGATTCAGCTAAAAACCTTGGTGTCTGCATTGACTCTACCCTCTCCATGAACAACTTTGTTTCTCAAACTGCCAGATCTTGCTACTATCATCTCCATCGTATAAGCCTGATCAGGAAGTATCTCTCTGTCGAAACAACTGCAAAACTCGTTCTCTCCTTCATAATGTCTCGCATTGACTATTGCAATTCACTCCTGTCTGGTCTTCCTGCCTCCACCATTCACATCCTACAGCGCATTCAAAACAATGCTGTACGCCTTGTACTCAAAAAGAAAAAAGCTGACCACATATCTCCTCTCCTGGCACAACTTCACTGGCTCCCTGTATCAAAGCGCATACAGTACAAACTAGACACCATGTGCTACAAAAGCCTCAATAACGCAGCCCCCGATTACCTGTCAAGCCTACTTGAGATCTATGTTCCCTCACGTACCCTCCGCTCTGCCTCCGATCCTCTGACTTTTCGCTTTCCACGCACTAAGCTCAATACCTATGTCCACGAGCCTTCTCTGTTTCTGGTCCAGTCTCCTGGAACAAACTTCCTCTCTCAGTCCGTCAGCAACCTACTTTTGTCTCCTTCAAGTCCGCTCTCAAAACTCACCTTTTCTCCTCTGCATAAAATCCTAACCTCACTCAACCCTCCTCTGCAGCCTGTCTCCGCTCGGAGGGGAATCACTTTGTTATAATATATAATTGTATATGATATGCTCTCTATAATTTTCCATTGCTTTTATTCTTGCTTTTATTTCTTTTATTCTTTCTCCCCATTTATAGCCATGCGTGTGTGTGCGTGTTTGCGTGTGTGTGCGTGCGTGCGTGTGTGTCTGTTTCAGCGCTTAGATTTGATTTTGTCGAGATTTTGCGCTATATAAATATTGTAATTATTATTATTATTATAGCAGAACGCTTGAAGCGGTAATCTGGAATCTAAAGTGTGTTCAAGATGGATTGATGACACTTGGAGGGTTCCATATACGCTCCACCCAAATCTGCCAGCAACTTATCTGGCAGACTCTCAGCGTGCAGAAAACCCATGTACTGGCATGGTCTTCAAATGAGGAGGAAAATGGGACCTTTGAAAGACTGAATATTTGAAGCAGAAAAGTTTATTTGAAAAAAAAAAGTGGATCTGAGCGTTTTCTGCTTTTCACGGGACCTTAAAAAACAACAACAAAAAACACCACCAACAACAAAAACACACGCTTGTGATAGGTACACACATACGAAGGGAAAGGTAGATAACGCAGCCCCAGACAACTTTTGTTTTTAATTGTGTATCGAAAGAAATGTTTCCTTGAATTTACAGAGAACTTACGCCCTGTTCAAAATATACTTCAAATGCAGACTTGGACAGACATGTAGACAGATTCACTGCCGAAGAACATCTGTGACGTGTTCAGTGACGCAATGTATGATGTAAAGAATAGATGACAGAATCAAAATTTTAAATAGTGACGTAATATTCTGTAGGCCACGTATTTTAGACCGAGGTAATGGTCTGGTCAAAATAGCGTTTGATAAGGACTTAAACTGAAAAGGAATTACATTTATTTCATTCACATATCATAATGGTATAGTGATTCAGCTCAACGGATTGACAACTGGCCGTTTTGTTTGTTTCTCTGTTTTTGTTTGGTTTTATGACCGTGCTGTTTTAGCTGCTCAGTTGCACAGAGATTTGCAAGGAGATATGCGTGAACTTATAAACGAACGTTTGTTTTGTTCATATTGACTTTTGTATAAAAAGGGAGATTATGGAATGGCTTGACCATCTTAACGTTTCCAACATTCTGATGGCATAAACTTAGTCTTTCATAAGCCTACCCACCTTGCTTCCCTTCCCTTCCCTTCCCCATTTCAAGGCCTTGTCAGTTCACTGGGCATTTTTTTGTTTTTTGTTTTGTTTAGGGAGACTGCTAGATAATTGCTGGCAACTGTGGATGGAGCGCATATGGAATTCTCTGAGTATAATGAATCTCTCCCGCACAAACACCAAACTCTGAGAGGTTTCACGAACTGAAACACGTGTTCTCTTTAAACTTTACCTTCGTCAGAAATTTTCGAAAGTTCTTTGTTCTTCACTCATTTGTACTCAAACTATTATCTCCATTTTATGTATGAGAAAATGAATCCGATTCATCAGTGCCATCGATGTGTGTGTGTGTGTGTGTGTGTGTGTGTGTGTGTGTGTGTTGTGTGTGTGTGTTGTGTGTGTGTGTGTGTGTGTGTGTGTGTGTGTGTGTGTGTGTGTGTGTGTTAAAAAATCCCTTTACCATCACACTTGAACAGTATTTCAAGCTAACCCGAAACCTCCTGTTTCATAAGAGAGACACACGCACACAACATATATGCACACACACATACACACACACACACACACAAACACATTCAAGATAGCGGAGACTCCTAACTTGTAACATTTCAGCAGTCAAGAGATAATATGGATTAGTCCAATATGACCAGGACGAGAAGAGTCCGCCTTGTTCAACAAAAACAAGAAGTTACGTCAGTGGGAACAGCCGATCAGGAGAAGCCAACGGAGAAGCCAACGACCAACAACGAGGGAGAAGTGACCGAAAAGGCAGAGACTGTCTCCACAAATGGCGCGTCGACCGCGGTTACCACGGGCACGCAGAGTGAGACAACTCACACCACACCTGTACTCAGCTCTGCGGAACTCGTGAGTACAATTGTTGACCTCAGAAACATCATATTAGATCTGCGCCAGCAAGTTAATTCCTTAGAAAGGTCTGTGCATGCGCAGATCGAGGCCCGGTCGACAGCAACCGCCACCATTAAGATCACCAGGAACGGCCAGACACAGACAGATCTCCATGACACAAATCCCACGTACGCAGACGTTCTTAAACAAAAACACACACGCAGGCAGGACGATCAACAGCCACAAAAATCAAACGAAACAAAATGTAGCAGGAATAACTCAAAGCAAGCGAAAACAGTGCCCGAAAAGAAAACCAAAGACGGGAAAGAACAACATCATCATGACATCAAAAAAGCTAAAGACGTCACATCACAGCGCAAACATGCAACGTCACACCCTCCGCAGATATCAGAACAACATAAAAAGAACCACGACCTTCCGTATGTTCTGACTGTCCACGATTCGGTGTTGAGAGATGTAAACTCAAGAAGACTGGGACGATCTTACGGTTTCGAAGGAGACTCGTGTGCTGTGAATAACATTAATGACATAAAAGGCTCTTTAGACAAGACTCTATCTCAATTTGACATTCCTGCGGACTGTATCGTTTTCCATTGTGGTGTTCACGAACTAAATAAAGATATCGCAACAACAACTCAACATCTTACTACTTGCATCAAATATGTAGCACAAAAATACCCAAACACAAAGATAGTCATCAGCAAGGTCGCCCCTGTACGACATGCACGTATGGAGGTTCAGCGGAATTTGTACAACGCTTTCTTATCTGCTGAGCTTGTTGACATCAAAAACGTATCTTTTGTCTCCCACGAAAACCTTCGCACCAACCAGCAGTTTCTTCACGACAATATACACCCCACTGCCAGAGGAAGCAGCGTGATAGCGGGGAACCTGGGAAGACACGTTCGGGATCTCTTTTGGGAGACCCCTAGGAGAACAACACGATCACGTTCTTCACGGCTACACTCTTCTAGATTCCCCGAGGAAGGTTCCACCATTTTAACAACTACGAACCGTGGTGGCTGCAATATGATATGTTTTAGTATATCTACAGTTATCAGCGATTCTTGTCACAGGACTTTTTCCTCATCATCTCTGACAATTCCCTTGATGAAAGTATACAAACGCTAGAATTTACTTAGTCAGACTATCAAGACTCGGTCAGACTATAATCTCCGTACATTTGTTTTATTTATTTTGTTATTTGTTTCTGTTCATAATCTACCTATTTTCTCTATTAGAAGGACTTTTTCCCATAGTTTTAACTACATTTTCCCCCCTACCTTTTATTAGTAGTCTAAGTAGTTAATGTTTTCTTTCTGGCCATTTTTTCTCGTACGCAGAAAACCAAAGTCTTCGTGATTATCAAACAAATAACCTTTAATTTAACATAGGAGATTAGCCAACAATGAAACTGCGCCAACAATCACAAATCAAATTTTTCCAATGGAATTGTAGATCTATTTCCACCAATTCCGCATACCTGGAACATTTTCTCTCATCAAATCAGTGTGAAGTTTTAATTTTGCAGTCCCTTAATGTTATCCCAACCAAACTTCCCAACCTCCAAAATTATTATTATCCTCCAATATATGACTTAGGAAATCCCGGGAAGAAGGTAGCTACTGCGATATATATACTTAAAGAGTTGCAGTATCACATATTTAATTCCCCAGTTTTAACATCCACTGAAGACTTACACGCTTGTGCCGCCACAGTACAATTCAGTAATTCTTTCATCCTGAACGTTTTGTCAGTCTACCTGCCAACAGGTCCAAATGACCACAATACAGAATGGCTGCGTACGATTCCGGATCTGCAGCACGGTAGATGGCTAATAGGTGGAGACTTTAATTCCCACTCCCCGTTTTGGGAAAAAGATTGTTGTACTGTTACAAGCAATCGTTTAGTAGAAAACATAGTTGACAGTGCGCTTTACCTTTTGAATGATGGGAGTGTCACCAGAATTCCTGATGTTTCCAAACACCGGGCAACAGCCATCGATCTGTCACTAATATCACCAGAATTAGTACCATGCTGTACCTGGGACACTCACAGAGATACTTTGGGAAGTGATCACTTACCTATCATCATAACAATAACAAATGACAACATCAGGATGAAAGATAGCACTCCTGACATTATACCAAAATATAATTACATGCGTGCTGATTGGACCATGTTTCAGACTGCTCTTGCTAAACATGAATATAAGCATTATGAAAGTGAAAATGTAGACGTTATGTTTTCTAAGTTCCAGGAGTCAGTTCTAGCTGCTGCAGACCTCTCCATTCCGAAACTCAAAACTTTTAAGTCTAATAATCGTTTGGGTAATGTTTGGTGGACAGAGGCATGTGAGAAAGCAGTTCAGTATAAAAAAGATAAATTCAAAATCTACATCAAAAGCAGAAAACCAGACGATCACATGGAAATGAAAAAAGCTAACACCCAGTGTAATAAAATCATTGCTGAAGCAAAGAAAGATTATTGGGCATCATACTGCACCAAAGAAATTTCAGATTTTAAGGATTTTCATAAAGTCTGGACAAAAATGAATCAAATGAAAAACGGAGCCAACTTACCTAGATTTCCAATAATGATTGATACATGCCACAAATTTCCTTCCGACATGGACAAAGCTGAAACTTTTGTAGAACTCTTTGCTGAAAATAGTAAAGTAGATGGGTTGTCTCCTAACTGCAAACACTACAGAGAAACGGCAGCTAACAACCCTATCTTCAATGATCCAATAACTCAGAATGATTGCTGGTTTAATTCTCCGATCACCCTAGAAGAGCTAAAAAACACTATCTTGTCTCTACAGAACAAAAGGAGTTCGGTAGGTGTCGATGCAGTTTCAACTGAAATGATTAAGCATCTTCCAGAAAATTATATTATATTCTTACACAAAATTTTTCAGAAATGCTGGGTGAGTGGAACTGTACCACAGGTATGGCAAAAGTCTGTTGTTATACCCATATTAAAAGCAGGAAAGCCTAAAAACAATAAAAACAGTTACAGACCTATTGCGTTGACGTCCCATACGAGCAAACTAATGGAAAGATTGGTCTTGAACAGACTTATACATTACTGTGATAAAAATAACGTTATTCCGGTAAACCAGGCAGGTTTCAGAAAAGGGAGATCCACAGTTGAGCACCTGGTTAAACTTACAACTCAGATAAAACAACAATTTGCCCGTAGAAAAAGTCTTTTAGCAACCTTTTTTGATGTGAAAAAAGCTTATGATCAAGTTTGGCATACACGATTATTGTACAAGCTGAAATCTATTGGTCTGTCTGGCAATATGTATAATTATATCAAGTCCTATTTAGCCAATAGAACAATTCAGGCAAGAGTGGGAACAAGTTATTCTACTTTACGATGTCTTGATATGGGAATTCCTCAAGGTTCAGTGATAGCACCTATATTATTTAATATCCTTATACATGATCTTCCTAATGTACTCTCAAATCGTGTTGTTTTGGTACAGTACGCTGATGATATATGCATATGGATGAATATTACTTTAAAAAAGACAACTCCCCAGAGAGCACAGAATTACATCAGGAAGGTGTATCAATCTGATCTTGATAGTCTTAGAAATTACATGTTAGAAAATGGTCTATCGTTATCAACTGAAAAAACTAACATGATGCTATTTAATCCTGGTGGTACTTTAAATAACTTGCCTACTTTCAGACTGCATGGTGAAGTAATACATTACAAACAGGTTGTAAAATTTCTGGGAGTTTTTATAACATCGAAATTAAACTGGAATGTCCATTTTGATTATGTTTTAACAAAAGCAAGAAAAGCCTTAAATTTTCTAAAGATAATAAGCAGATTACCCTGGGGAATGGATACAAACATACTACTTCATCTATCAACAGCACTTGTAAGATCTAAATTATCCTATGCACAAGAGGTGTTCTTCAGTGCACCAAAATATTTACTAAAGAAGATTCAAAGCTTAGACTGCAAAAATCTTAAAATTGCACTAGGTGTACCAGTCCATGCTTCAAATCTGGAAACGTACAAAGTTGCTGGAATTCTGTCTCTAAACAAATATCGTGAGCTAGCGACAGCAAAGTTTGCAGTCAGAACTACTTCACAAACGGACAATTTTGTGAGCAAGGAAATTAAACTAAGGTCTGATGTTGACTTTCCAAAACAAGCAAGCAACATTTCATCACAAATGACTGTTGCAACTTATGTCTCTGACTTAGTCAAACAGTCTAACATAAATTTGGATGAAATAGCTGAGACACCATCCACAACGCCTATCCCTACATGGGAAATGCTTAAAGCCACTTTTGATATTGATTATACAGATGCTAAGAAATATGAAAATATTAACATTTCGATATGCACAGCGAGAGAACACGTCGATGAAAATTACCGTACCCACCTCCATATTTTTACCGATGGGTCAGTATTAGAAAATAAATCTGCTGGAGCAGCGTTTTATGTTCCAAAATTTAGAATACAAAAGTCATTTTTCATTGGGTCAAATATATCTATATTTACAGCGGAATTAGTCGCTATTATACAAGCGTTGCATTATTTAGTAGACCTTAAACCTGTATTTGTCAAAGTAGTTCTCTTTGTTGATTCAAAATCAGTATTATATGCCTTACAGTCTTTTGATACAGACACAAGACCTGACTTAATTACTGAGGCAAATCATCTTATACATCGTTTAAGGACAAAAGGTACATATATCAGTTTATGCTGGGTGCCTTCTCACGTTGGTCTTCACGGCAACGAAGTAGTAGACAGAGCAGCTAAGCAAGGTGCACACAACACTGATAATACTATAGAATTACGTATTAAAACTTCCCGTAAAAGAAGCTTGCGGCTTGCTAGAATCAGCCTCATGGATTCGTTTTCATGAACAATTCAATGAAAAGTTTGTGACACAACAAATGATAAAACGTTCTTTTCAAAATGTATGTAAAAAAGTGCAGTATTCTTCCATATATCATTCGAGATCAATTGTTGCTGTTCATTTTCGTATTCAGCTAAACGCGTTGAAGACAAAATATTGTAAAAATATCAAGTGTATTTGCGGAGAACAGTTCACACTGTTTCACTGTTTATTTTACTGCAAAAAGTTACGTTCCTTTTTACCAAAAATGTTTACACAAGATAACTATTCTGAAACTCATTTTAAAGAAGTAACTTCAGATCAATCTTTGTCAGTTAAAATTTCGGAATCATTGGTTCACAGTCCTGTTAATGTATTGCTTTAAGTTTATGAAGTTTGTACTTTAGCGTTAAATTTTCCCTTAGCATTGTTAATGTTAACTGTTAGTGTTAAAATTTTGTTCCATTTTTATATTTACACGCTTACTCATGTCTCATACTCATTCTCCCCTCTGCCCCCAATCCAACTCGTCCATCTCCCATCCTCCATTTTCCCCCGTCTAATATCACTCATAGTGAACAGACGTTAAATCAAAGAACGAACACACACACACACACACACACACACACACACACACACACACACACACACACACACACACACACACACACACACACACACACACACACACACAAGAGAGAGAGAGAGAGAGAGGAGGCCTATTGTATCCCCTGAATTCTTGGCCGTTCATCGGTAGATTGTAACGAACCCAAAGACACATTTCGGTGGGTAGTTATGAATATATCATTGATATGGCATGGATCTTTTTAACCCATTTCAGTCTTCAATGCGAAAATTCTGTCGCAGTTAGAAAATCAGCAATTAAACAGGAAGCGGGGCAAAATTTGTCAAGGGAGGCAACGTTTGAGGAACTGAAGTGTTGGTATGAAGCTAGAGTTACTTCCCATGATGCACTTTTGAGATGTGTAATTTATAAAATAATTCCGACGTGTTTGTGCCAGTCATGGATTTTGCGACATAATATATATCAAGATCATTTATGAATTTGTCTGTTAGCGACATGGTTTTAAATGCGTCAGATTTATTTCTTAACTGTCTTCGGTAGGGATATCATACACTGCATGAAAATGGACACACATTATTTATTAGTATACAGGGGAAAAATGTGTGTGTGTGTGGGGGGGGGGGGTGTTTTAATTTTTGGATGTTTTGTTTTTTCGTCCTGCTGTTTGGATGAAGGATGTGGGACAGTCCACTTCGTTACTTATGTTGGAGACTGTGGTCCTGTCTGGCATGGACACCCATCTGTGTGGGCCAGTCCCTTTTGTTACGTCTGTTGGAGACTGTGGTCCTGTTTGGCATGGACACCCATCTGTATGTGACAGTCCCTTTTGTTACGTCTGTTGGAGACTGTGGTCCTGTTTGGCATGGACACCCATCTGTGTGTGACAGTCCCTTTTGTTACGTCTGTTGGAGACTGTGGTCCTGTTTGGCATGGACACCCATCTGTATGTGACAGTCCCTTTTGTTACGTCTGTTGGAGACTGTGGTCCTGTTTGGCATGGACACCCATCTGTATGTGACAGTCCCTTTTGTTACGTCTGTTGGAGACTGTGGTCCTGTTTGGCATGGACACCCATCTGTGTGGGCCAGTCCCTTTTGTACGTCTGTTGGAGACTGTGGTCCTGTTTGGCATGGACACCCATCTGTATGTGACAGTCCTTTTGTTACGTCTGTTGGAGACTGTGGTCCTGTTTGGCATGGACACTCGTCCGTAAAAGACAGTCCCATTCAACATATATGTTGGAATAGGTGGAAGTGTCATCATCATCATCATCATCATCATCAGTTTGTGTTTGTGTGTGCTTGAAAAGAACAAAATGTTTGAAAATTCTAATTGTTCCGTAGTTGTTCTACTTTCAGTGTGTCCTTACTGCGCTGCCTGGTGCCAGCAACATGACAAGCCTGACATAGTTCTCTGCCTGGTGCCAGCAACATGACAAGCCTGACATAGTTCTCTGCCTGGTGTCAGTAACATGACAAGCCTGACATAGTTCTCTGCCTGGTGTCAGTAACATGACAAGCCTGACATAGTTCTCTGCCTGGTGCCAGCAACATGACAAGCCTGACATAGTTCTCTGCCTAGTGCCAGCAACATGACAAGCCTGACATAGTTCTCTGCCTGGTGCCAGCAACATGACATGCCTGACCTAGTTATCTGTCTGGTGCCAGCAACATGACAAGCCTGACCTTACTGCACTGCCGGTGTCAGTAACATGACAAGCCTGACATAGTTCTCTGCCTGGTGCCAGTAACATGACAAGCCTGACCTAGTTCTCTGCCTGGTGCCAGCAACATAACAAGCCTGACCTTACTGCACTGCCCGGTGCCAGCAACATGACAAGCCTGACATAGTTCTCTGCCTGGTGCCAGTAACATGACAAGCCTGACCTAGTTCTCTGCCTGGTGCCAGTAACATGACAAGCCTGACCTAGTTCTCTGCCTGGTGCCAGTAACATGACAAGCCTGACATAGTTCTCTGCCTGGTGCCAGCAACATGACAAGCCTGACATAGTTCTCTGCCTGGTGTCAGTAACATGACAAGCCTGACATAGTTCTCTGCCTGGTGCCAGTAACATGACAAGCCTGACCTAGTTCTCTGCCTGGTGCCAGCAACATGACAAGCCTGACATAGTTCTCTGCCTGGTGCCAGTAACATGACAAGCCTGACATAGTTCTCTGCCTGGTGCCAGCAACATGACAAGCCTGATCTTACTGCACTGCCTGGTGTCAGTAACATGACAAGCCTGACCTAGTTCTCTGCCTGGTGCCAGTAACATGACATGCCTGACCTAGTTATCTGTCTGGTGCCAGCAACATGACAAGCCTGACCTTACTGCACTGCCTGGTGTCAGTAACATGACAAGCCTGACATAGTTCTCTGCCTGGTGCCAGTAACATGACAAGCCTGACCTAGTTCTCTGCCTGGTGCCAGCAATATGACAAGCCTGGCCTTACTGCACTGCCTGGTGCCAGCAACATGACATGCCTGACCTAGTTCTCTGCCTAGTGCCAGCAACATGACAAGCCTGACCTTACTGCACTGCCTGGTGCCAGCAACATGACATGCCTGACCTAGTTCTCTGCCTGGTGTCAATAACATGACAAGCCTGACCTAGTTCTCTGCCTGGTGCCAGCAACATGACAAGCCTGACCTTACTGCACTGGCTGGTGCCAGCAACATGACAAGCTGACCTAGTTCTCTGCCTGGTGCCAGCAACATGACAAGCCTGACCTACTGCACTGGCTGGTGCCAGCAACATGACAAGCCTGACCTTACTGCACTGGCTGGTGCCAGCAACATGACAAGCCTGACCTAGTTCTCTGCCTGGTGCCAGCAACATGACAAGCCTGACCTTACTGCACTGGCTGGTGCCAGCAACATGACAAGCCTGACCTTACTGCACTGCCTGGTGCCAGCAACATGACATGCCTGACCTTACTGCACTGCCTGGTGCCAGCAACATGACATGCCTGACCTAGTTCTCTGCCTGGTGCCAGCAACATGACATGCCTGACCTTACTGCACTGCCTGGTGCCAGCAACATGACAAGCCTGACCTAGTTCACTGCCTGGTGCCAGCAACATGACAAGCCTGACCTTACTGCACTTCCTGGTGCCAGCAACATGACAAGCCTGACCTTACTGCACTGCCTGGTGCCAGCAACATGACAAGCCTGACCTAGTTCACTGCCTGATTAGCAACAATCACAAATGACATCAGACATAAAAAGTATGGTAAGTGTGTGTGTGTGTGTGTGTGTATGTGTGTATTGTGTGTGTGTGTGTGTGTGTTGTGTGTGGTGTGTGTATGTGTGTGTGTGTGTATGTGTGTGTGTGTGTGTGTGTGTGTGTGTGTGTATGTGTGTGTGTGTATATATATATGTGTGTATGTGTGTGTGTATATATATATATATATGTGTGTGTGTGTGCGCGCGTGCGTGTGTGTGTGTCTGTGTGTGAGTGAGTGTATGTGTGTGTGTGTGCGTGCGCGTGTGTGAGTGAATGTGTGTGTGTTTCTCTGTGTGAGTGAGTGTGTGTGTGTTTCTGTGTGTGTGTGTGTGTGTGTGTGATATGCAGGATGAGGTAGACATCATCAACTCAGTCCTTGTGTGTAGTATTGTACAACACAATACAGTGCAAATCAATACAGCACAATATGATGCAACACAATACAGTACAACACATTGTGATGCAATACAATACAATACAATACAACAATACAATACAATAAAACCCCGTACAATCACAACATAATCAACACAACACAGTACAATGCAACACAACAAAATATGATTCAACACAATACGATACAATAATACTTTATTACTCCTTGAAAGGAGAGAACATGTCTGCCCAAACATATGATACAGCATTGAAAAATCACAGTACAGTTGAAGTCATACATAGAATATCATGTTAAAAGCATAAGCCTCATCTTACAACCCCCTCCTCCCCCTGTCTTCCCAGCTCCGTACATATTTACCCCAGCCCTTCTCTCCAAACACAAGACACACCTGCTCGTATACACCTACTCGCACACAAACTCACACATGTAGTTACCTATGCACAACATCCCTTGTCTCCCTTCATCTGTGCACAAGTGCAAGAAGGCATGTACATAGCTTATTGTGTGTTGATTCTATTAAACTGTCTTTTTTTTTTCTCATTGTTGAAAACTGATTTTGCACGTGGAACAAACAATTTAGGATACTTCACTACATTGTTTTGTTTTCTTTGTATCTTTGTTGATTTTTGTTATTATATGTAATCACTTGAAACTCAAATCAGGCTCTGCCTGTTTTGATATTACAGAATAGTGTGTCGCCTTTGTGCTATCGCGTGTCATGATACATGTTTGCTTAGACGCTTTCCCCATGAGGATGCTGGCGGCTATTTCAGTATATACGGTATCCCCACCTTTGAGAAATTCTGTGCTGGAAAATGCCTCTCAGCTGTCGTTCTCTTTTGTTTCTGCCTCATTCCTTTGCTTTCTGTCACATCTTCCTTTTTTTTTTTTTTTTTTTTTTTTTGCTTTGCTGGTCCATTCACCTGTACATTTTCCATAAAGCCTTACATGCTTTCTGTCTATCAGGATTGAGAATTGGGTATTTATCTCAGTTGCAGCTCTAAGCAAATGTGAACTGCATAGTGGCAATTTTAGGTACTATAGGCCAGTTTTTATGTATAATTTTGTGTACTTACATTCATATTTAGGTTTGGGTTTTTGTTTGTTTTTTTGAATCCCCCTGATGATAAAGTCAGCAGAATGGCCAGGAACACTTCTATCACAGGGCCCCCTCAGACCGTATTGTTAGACGGCCCTCAGACCGTATTGTTAGACGGGTAAGTAGGTTTGCGTAATGATCACGCCATCCATGAATTAAGTGGTTAATCGGCGTTTTCCACCGAGCAGGATCTAACGCTCACATTGGTCTTATCCAATTATGGAGGGTAGGTTATCTAGTACACAAAAGGTTTCAGCAAATACCAACGTCCAAGCGAAAAGTCCAGGGCCGCCAGGTGCCAAAGATTGCTTGGTTATTCAAATTTCGATGTCCAATGAAAGACAGGTTAGTTATTCAAATTTCGATGTCCAATGAAAGACAGATGGACAGAAACAACAGAAACGCACTGTATAAAAGCCAGAAAGTCAATCACTATAGATGGACCCATTCGATGGCCACCCAGGGTAGATCGGAGAACCAGAAGACAGACCCGCCGAGAAGAGATAGAAGATAGCCAGACAGGAGAGAGAGAACATAACAGCCCCATTAGAGACAAACAGTTACTGCCCAAGGTACGTGTAATAGTTCATTGTTTCGTCAGGTTGTTAGGATTGTGAGGTTAATGTGTTCTTTATTAAATGTGCATGTTGATAATCAGAAATAAATCGGTTGATATAGGCTTACAGAATTCGTGATTTGTTTGGGAGGAATCCAAAACCAAATATAATTGGTTTTGGAACTACTATTATTCTCGTCTAGACTCTGCATGTGTGTTGTTGCTTATTGTGTTCCTCCTTCTCTCTTTTTCTTTTTGTGTGTAGATTATACCTAGTGAGTTAATGAGAAGTAACCACTTTCTACGAGGCAAGTGAGACTAGCGTTCGTTTCCCTGTGTAATAAACGCTTTACAAAGGGCAGGAACATAGATCAAAGTTCATCCTTGGCATGAGCCAAACGGAAAGTAATAATCTAGTAGATATACGGAAGCCTTTTGCCTCCGCTGCCCAATGACATATCAAATTCTAGTGGTATGCTCTCGAGGAAAAGTTTGACTCTTCTAGACAGACACGGTTAGATTATTTTGGGAAAACCAGAGATCATCTTCACAATTTGAGGGGAACCCTTATTGCGAAACTTACATAGATTATTTGTGTGAAAGCAGCGATATGTGTGCCTCGTTTTCTTCTCCAGGTTTTCCTTTTTTTTAGGGTCATTGATGTATTTTATAGTTTTGTTCGGGATGGTTATAGCCCTGATATCGCTCAGAGAAGTCAGCTGGGCTTCATGATGATGATGATGATGATGATGATGATGACAAACAAAAAACCAAACCAAAAAAAGAAACGATAATAATAATATTGATAGTAATAATAGTAAAAATGATGATGATGATAGTGATGATGACAATAATAATAATAATGACAATACTATTAATAATTACATAATTGTTGATTGTTACATGAGCAGGATTGTTCAAATCAGCATTGTGCTATGTGTTAGGAGTGAACATCACACATCTGCTACTCATTACATGAGAGGCCGGCAGAAACAGAACCAGGAACCTGTACCTCTGGGATCTGTCTTGTATCACACATGAAGACCCACACCAGGCAATGAGGACCTGCATGTCTACTCGTCCATGGGATGGATGGGATAGTCCACCACCATCACCATTATCGTAAAGGTCAGGGGGGGGGGGGGGGGTAATGGTCAAGTTTGTTAAAATATGTGGCCTATTAGCTGAGGTGATTAGTGTGTCATGCTGATAATACAGAGGTTGTGGGTTTGAATCTCAGGTGGGCCACAGGCACGGGTGGGGGTTGTTTATCACATCTGTGGGGCGTATGCCATGATCATTTTGGATCTTATCCAACACATGGCATCTGTGGTGTTAGTGCATCTGGAATTTATTCCGAGACATTGTCTTAAGAAACTGAACTAAAACTGACATAAGATTTTCTGATATTGTCCTGTGAAATTTTTCATCTTTAATCATCGATCTCTGCTAACATCTTTTCGTGCACTCATTCTTTCATTTGTTTATGTCCGTTTACACGTTTCTTGATATAAACATACATTTATTTTCATACCAACAAATGCCTATCAATTAACATTAGGAAGAGAGTTCTTAAATGTTATATAGAACCGATAATGTCATACGGTTGTGAGGCGTGGACAGTCAACAAGCAAAGCCAGAACAAGATTGAGGCAGCCGAGATGTGGTTCCTAAGAAGAATGTTGAGAATTCCATGGACAGCAAAGAAAACAAACGAGACAGTCTTGATGGAGGCAGACAGAAGATCATTCATAAGGAAGATTAGGAAATGATAGGCACTATTTAAAGGCCATTTTATGAGGAAAGGGGAATTAGAGCACCTGGTCACAACAGCAAAGCTGGAGGGAAAAAGAGCACCAGGTAGACCCAGGGAGAAAATATTGGATGGACTTGCAGCGTGGATGAGGACAGAGAGGGTGGAAGATGTGCTTGCTGCAACAAGGGATAGATACATATGGAGGGCCATGATTGCCAACGTCATGCAGCAGGGCACTTGATGATATATTCACACACACACACACACACACACACACACACACACACACACACACACACACACACACACACACACACACACACACACATATATATATATATATATACAGATATATATATATATAAATATACACACACACACACACACACATATATATATATGTGTGTGTGTGCACATGTTCCTGAGTGTGTGTGCGTATATTTCATTTTTTAACATTTATTAGTGTCTACTGTTGACATATGACAGCGTTGGACTGGGTGCTCGTGGACTGGTGCTTATATTCCTACCGCCATGTTGTGGCAGTCGTGATAGTTAGCAGTGTTTTCAGTGTTTTTGAGTATTCATTTTACTATTCATTCGTTCATTGTTTTAATTACTACTTTTTTCCCTCATGTGCTGGAGTGTGTGTACGTGCCTGCGTGCACGTGTGGGTGTGAGTTTTTAATTATGTTTGTAAGATGTGTGCTTAAGTGTGTGTGTGTGTGTGTATGTGTGTGTGTGAGTGTGCGTGTGTGTGTGTGTTTGTGAGTGTGTGGTTGTGTGTGTGTGTGTGTGTGCGCGTGTGAGTGTGCGTGTGTGTTTGTGTGCGCGCGCGTGTGTGCGTGTGGGCAGAAACTGTTTTAGGATGCATGGAAAAATGTGGGGGGGAGGGGGGGATAGCTGGGGTATGAGCACACGTGCATGTGGGTAAACATGAACAGTAGCGAATGTTTGGGCTGGGACAGTGTTTTGCACGCTTTGTATCTGATGAATAACTCTTTATGAATTCTAGATTTGGTGAATAGTTCTCTTTTTTACAGTCTATGTGTTTTAGCACAACGTAGTCAGAGAATAAAGTACCCTTGAGGAAGGCGGGTGTACCGCCGAAAATTTGGGAATATTTTACGTCGGCTTGTCTTTTTCTTCACATGCTGCTTCATCTATATATATATACATATATGTGTGTGTGTGTGTGTGTGTGTGTGTGTGTGTGAGAGAGAGAGAACTCAAATCAGACTGTAGTGTTTTGATAACAATACTATGCCGTCTTTGTGCACTGTGTCATTGTTATGGTACATGTTTACTGAAATGCTTTCCACATTGGAATGCCAGTGACACTTTCAGTTACGTAGTATATTTTCACCTTTTGGAAATTCATTGCCAGAAATTTTCTAGTTTTGTGTCTTTTTGTGTGTGTGGGTTTTTTTTTTCTTCTTTTTTTGTTATTGTCTTTGTTTCTGCCTTGCTGCTTTGTTTTCTGTCATCTCTTTGTCGTTTTCTGGCTGGCTGGTCCATTCATCTGAATGTTTTTTTTATACATAATCGAGTACATACACTAATTGCATTTTTTTTTTTTTTTGCTGTAAGGGAATGTGAAGTGCTTAGTGGCAGTTTAAGGTACAACAGGCCAGTTTCTGTCTGTTTCAGTGTACTTAGTTGTGTTTATGCACTTGTGTTCAGTTTTGTTTTGTTAACCCCTTTGGTGATAAATTTGGCACAATGTCCAATGCCAGGAACACACCCTTGTATTTGGGTGAATGCAGAGATATATGTACTAAAATTTCTTTACCAGGCTTTCTTTTATACAGGGTCGTCAATATGTTCAGAGCTTTGTTTTAGATGGGTGTGTAGCCCTGAGCAGTTGGCTGAGGTTTTAAACACTGATGATGATGACGATGATGGTGGTGATGATGATGATGATGATGATGATAAAAGCATGACAATAATAATAGTAACAATTACATATTTCTTGATTGTTACATGGGCATGCTTCATTCAAAATGGGCATTTGTCATTCAAACAGCATTGTGCTGTGTGTTACAGGAGTGAACAGCACACAACATCTGCTACTCAGCACATGAGGGGCCGGCAGAAACAGAACCAGGAACCTGTACCTCCACACCAGGCAATGAGGACCTGCATGTTTTTACTCTTCCATGGAATCAGCAAGACAGTCCGTCATCATTATCGTAAAGGTCAGGGTGTTGTTATGTTCGTGCTTGTTGAAATCTGTGGCCTGCTAGCTGGGGTGGTCAGAGCACTATGCTGAAAATACAAAGGTGTGAGTTCGACTCTTAGATGAACTACAGGTTTGGGGTTTTTTTTAACACAAGTATATGGCTTATACCATGTAGGTGTGTACGTATGTGTACATGAGTATGCACAAAGATGTATATTTATGTGGGTATGTATATAAATGTGTGTGTATGTAGATATGTATGTATCTGGGAAGATATGTATGTAGGTCTGTATGTAGGTATCTAGGTATGTATATTTGTATGTATGTATGCAGGTAGGTAGCAGGTAGGCTAGAATGTAGATATATAGGTAGATCTATATGAGGGTATGTATATGTCAGTCTGTATGTATGTGTGCATGTAGTAGGTATGAATGTATGTATGTATGTATGTAGGTAGGTAGGTATGAATGGACGTTGGATTGGAGGTATGAATGTAGATATATATGTAGGTACATTTGTAGATACACAATTGTGTATGTAGGCATATATGTAGGTAGATATATATATGTAATATAGGTATGTATGTATATAGGTATGTAGGTAGGTGTCTGTAAATGTAAGCATGTATGTACGTACATATGTATGCAGGCATGTTGAGCGTAAGTATGTAGGTAGATGTGTATGTACGTGTCTTTTCTGGTCCTCTCTTTGTTTCTGCCTTGTTCCTTTGCTTTCTGTTATTTCTGCCTATCATTTTCTGCCTTACTGGTCCATTCACCTGTATGTATTCTATAAAGCCTTACATATTTTCTCTTGGGATTGATAATGGATACATGCATTAAGTGCACTTTTGAAAAGGAGTTGTGATGTACAGAAACAATTTTAGGTTATTTAGGCCCATTTTTATATTATGTTTCAGCGTCCTTAATTATGTTTACAATTGTATTAGTTGTTTGTTGGGTTTTTTTAAAAGTCTCTTGGTGATGAATTGGATAGAGTGGTCAACACCTGGGGCATATGCTTAGATTATGTGAGGGAATGCGTTAGTATGTACTCTGTAATTTTCTTGTCCATATGTTTTAAGTCTTCTGTGAGGTATAATATTTTAGCTGTTTATGGCCCTGATATGGCTCTGCGCAGTCAACTGAACTTGAGCAACAATAACAATAATAATAATGTATGTATGTGTGTGTAGGTATGTATGTAGGTAGGTATGTATGTAGATGTCATGTAGGTAGATATGTATGTAGATGTCATGTAGGTATGTATGTATGTAGGTAGGTAGGTAGGTAGGTATGTAAGTGTGTAGATAGCTGTGTTGATATGTATGCACGGATGTCAGTATGTATGTAGGTATGTAGGCTATGTATATATGTAGATAGGTGTGCATGTAGGTATGTAGGTGTCTAGGTAGATATCTGTGTAGGTAAGTTTGTATGTAAATTGATATCATTTCTGTTATCACATTGTTTGTTGATGCTTGATTATCGTTCAGCAAAAGGATGTGGTTTGTGAAACGGGTTGATTGGGGAAATGTTGATGTGTGCTTAGATCTTAATGCTCATTTTTAACTTCCATTGTATAAAATATCGTCATGCATATTCTGTATGCTATATGGAGTTCATATGTCTGTCTTTTCATTTGTGTTATTTTTTATTTCATTGTTATTTTTTATTATTTTGTCATTTTTTATTGCCACATTGTGTGTTGGGTGTCCGTTTGTTGTAAAGAAAAAGATGAACACAAAAAGTTTTTGTTTTTTTAAAGTTCGTATGTAGATATGTATGTAGGTGTGTAGTATGTCGAAATGTATGTAGTTAGGTAGATATGTATGGATACACGTATGTCAGTATGTATGAGGTATGTATGTATGTATGTAGGTGTGCATGTAGGTATGTAATTAGGTGTGTGTGTAGATATGTAATTAGGTGTGTATGTAGGTATGTAATTAGGTATGTACATAGGTACATTATGTATGTGTATGATATCTTGATGTGTATATAGGTATGTATGTTATATAGATATCCTGATGTATATGTAGGTGTGTATGTATATGTAGGTAGGTAGGTGGGTATGTAGGTAAGTACATATATATGTATGTAAGTATGTATGTATGTAATAGGTAGGTATGCACATATGTCAGTATATACGTCAGTATGTATATATGTCAGTATATACGTATGTATGTATGTATGTAGATGAGTATGTATGTAGGTATGTGTGTAGATATCTAGGTAGGTATGTAGGTATATATGTACATATGTGTTCATGTATCTAGATATGTATGTATGTATGAATGTAGATGTATATGTATTATTTAGATGTGTAGTTATGTATGTAGTTATATCTTGTCGAGACTGCAAAGCGGGCATTTTATTCTGCAAAGATTATGGCGAGCAGATCGTGCAAAGAAATTTTTCAGACTTTCAATTTTCTGCTCGGGAAACAAGACGCCTCCCCATTACCCAGTGATTATTCCCCTGATACATTGCCTACTGTTTTTGCTGAGTACTTCTCTGAAAAGATTAGGAAAATTAGAACTGCTTTTGCCTCTTCTGATACCACTGTACTGGATGTGGATTGTTTTGTAGGAACTCCCCTCACGGCTTTTACGCCCGTCTCAGAAGATTTTGTTTTGAGCGTCTTGAAAAGTACTGTGCCAAAATCATGTGAGTTAGACCCCATCCCCACCAAACTTGTGTACGAAAACATTGATGTTGTTCTCCCTACCATCACAAGCATCATCAATGATTCTTTAGCTTCCGGTTCGGTCCCTTGTGATTTCAAGACAGCAGTCATTAGACCTTTGCTGAAAAAGCCTTCTCTGGACAAAAACGTACTGAGCAATTACAGGCCCGTATCAAATTTACCTTTTTTATCTAAAGTTTTAGAAAAGGTCGTGCTGAGTCAGCTTCTTGGTCATCTGGAAGCCAACAACCTGTGTAACCGTTTTCAGTCGGCCTACCGTGCTGGCCATAGCACTGAGACCGTCCTACTTCGTGTTGTAAACGATATTCTGTCTGCTCTTGACGAAAACAAACTCTCTGTTCTTTTGCTCTTGGACAACTCCGCTGCTTTCGACACCATCGACCACAAAATTCTCATTTCGCGACTTCAAAACGTTTTTGGCATCTGTTCCACAGCCCTCCAGTGGTTTCATTCGTATCTGCTGGATCGAAAACAGTATGTATCGGTCGATGGTCATAATTCTTTATCACTTCCTCTTGATTTTGGTGTTCCGCAAGGCTCGGTGCTAGGGCCAGTTCTGTTTGTCTTGTATACCACCCCCCTGTCTGAGGTCATTGAGCGCCATGGAGTTAGTCACCAGCTTTTTGCAGACGACACACAGCTTCAACAGGCATGCAAACCTGCAGACATTGACAGTACCATACAGACACTACAGACATGCACGGATGATGTAAAGACATGGATGACTGACAACATGTTAAAACTTAATGACAGTAAGACTGAAGCTCTTCTGTTTTCTGGTTCTTCAGACTATAATCCTCCACTTCCAACTTCTATCACTGTTGGCTCTTCTGACATCTCTTTCTGTCCAAAAGCTAGGAACTTAGGTTTCATTCTTGACTCTTCTCTCTCCATGAAAGATCACGTTTCCAAAGTCTGCCAGCTTTCTTATTTTGAATTGAAAAGGATTGGATCTATCAGAAACTTTCTCAGTGTAGATGCCACCAAGATTCTTGTCACTTCCTGTATTCTGTCGAGACTTGACTACTGTAACTCTCTCCTCATGGGCTGCCCGAACACTGTTCTCTATCCTATGCAGAAAGTTCAAAATTCAGCTGCACGCCTTATTCTTAAGGCATCCCGTCAACAACCTTGCACTCCTTTGCTTCACCAACTGCACTGGTTACCAATATCTCAGAGAATTAAGTACAAGACTGCTTGCATCTGCTTCAATTCTATCTCTGGTTCTGCTCCTGAGTATATTTCTGATATTCTGCACTTGTATACTCCATCTCGGTCTCTCCGCTCTTCCTCTGATTCAAGACTCCTCAGGCAGATACAGTATAACCGCAAATCTCATGGCTTTCGCTCACTTTCGCATTTCGGTCCCCAGTTTTGGAACTCTCTTCCCAAGAAATTACGCCACTCTCCGTCCATTTCTTCTTTCAAGTCAAACTTGAAAACACACCTTTTCCAGCAGTATTTCGACATCTGATCACTTTTCCCCACATCACCTTGTCGGCTGGCTGATATGTGTAATTGGATTTTGTGTATGCGCGTGGGGGTGTGGGGTAGTAGGGAAGGGGTGGAATAATAGTTTATATGGAGTAACTGAGTGAAAAGTGTTGAATTGGAATGAATCTGATATTTGATTGAATTGCGTGGTATGCATATTTTGAAGATTGCGAATGTAAATCATTATGTTATGTGATTATGATGTATGTATGTATTTGATTGTCATTTGATGATGTGTAAGTTGTTGTGTAGTCTTGTATTTACTGACTTCCTATTATATCCCCCATTCCCCAGCGCCTAGATCCAGTGGCTTAGTGCGCTTTGTAAGTCCTAGGTATTATTATTATGTAGATATGTAGGCATGTATGTGGATATGTAGATATCTGTGTAGATTTGTATATATTGTGTATGTATATATGCATGTAGGCAAGTCTGTAGACATAAAGGTATATAGGTATATATGTAGACATATAGGTATATACTTAGAAGTGTAGGTATGCAGGCAGATGTAGCTGTGTATGTATGTAGGCAGGTATGTAGCTATATATGTAAGTAGGTATGTAGGTAGGTTAGTAGGTAGGTGTGTAGCTGTGTAAGTAGGTATGTAGCTGTGTATGTAGGCAGGTATGTAGCTATATATGTAGGTAGGTACATGTATGTAGGTACGCTAGTAGATAGGTATGTAGCTGTGTATGTATTTAGGCATGTATGTAGCTATATATGTAACTATATAATTTTTTAGGCAGGTATGTAGGTAGATGTGTAGCTGTGTATGTATGTAGGTAGGTATGTAGTTATATATGTAGGTTAGGGTTAGTAGGTAGGTATGTAGCTGTGTATGCATGTAGGCAGGTATGTAGCTATATAATGTAGGTAAGTTTGTAGGTAGGTTAATAGGCAGGTATGTAGCTGTGTATGTTTGTAGGCAGGTATGTAGCTACATATGTAGGTAGGTATGTAGGTAGGTTAGTAGGCAGGTATCTAGCTGTGTTTGTATGTAGGCAGGTGTGTAGCTGTATATGTAGGTAGGTTTGTAGGTATATAGGTAGGTTAGTGGGCAGGTATGTAGCTGTGTATGTATGTAGGCAGGTATATAGCTATATATGTAGGTAGGTATAGAGGCAGGTTAGTAGGCAGGTATGTAGCTGTGTATGTATGTAGGCATGTATGTAGCTATACATGTATGTAGGCAGGTATGCAGCTATACATGTAGCTATATATGTAGGTAGGTTTGTAGGTAGGTTAGTAGGCAGGTATGTAGCTGTGTATATATGTAGGCAGGTATGTAGCTATATATATGTAGGTAGGTTAGTAGGTAGGTATGTATCTGTGTATGTATGTAGGCAGGTATGTAGATACATATGTAGGTAGATTTGTAGGTATGTAGGTAGGTTAGTAGGCAGATATGTAGGTAGGTTAGTAGGCAGGTATGTAGCTACATATGTAGGTAAGTTTGTCGTATGTAGGTAGTTAGTAGGCAGGTATGTAGCTGTGTATGTATGTAGGCAGGTATGTAGCTATATATGTAGGTAGGTTTGTAGGTAGGTTAGTAAGTAGGTATGTAGCTGTGTATGTACGTAGGCAGGTATGTAGCTATATATGTAGGTAGGTATGTAGGTAGGTTAGTAGGCAGTATGTAGCTGCATATATATGTAGACAGGTATGTAGCTATTATATGTAGGTAGTGTAGGTAGGTTAAATAGGTTGTGCTGTGTATGTATATAGGCTAATATATATGTAGGTAGTTGTAGTGTAGTAGTGTAGATGGGTTAACTGTTATTAGATAGTATAAGGCTATTGTGAGGTTAGACGTTGTTACTGTGTATTATGTAGCAGTATGTGCTATTTGTAGTAGTTGTGGTATGTAGAGTATAGGAGTATAGCTGTGTATGTACAGCAGGTATGTAGCTATATATGTAGGTAGTAGTAGTTAAGTAGGTATGTACTGTGTATGTACGCAGGCAGGTATGTAGCTATATAGTAGTGGTTTGTAGGTAGGTATGTAGCTGTGTATGTACCAGGCAGTATGTAGCTATATATGTAGTAGGTAGTGGGTAGGTTATAGGTAGGTGCGTACCGTCATGTAGGAGGTATGTATCCGTGTATTATAGGCAGGTATGTAGCTATATATATAGGTAGGTATGTAAGTAGTTAATAGCAGTTTTGCTGTGTTTGTATGTAGGCAGGTATGTAGCTATACATTAGGTAGGTTTGTAGTATGTGGTAGGTTAATACGTAGGTATGTAGGTGTTTGTATGTAGGAGTAGTATGTAGCTTACATGTAGCTATATATGTAGGTAGGTTTGTAGGTAGATAGTAGACAGTTATGTAGCTATATATGTAGGTAGTTTGTAGGTAGATTAGCAGACAGGTATGAGCTGTGTATATATGTGACAGGTATGTAGCTATATATGAGGTAGGTTGTAGGTAGGTTAGAAGTAGGTTGTGGCTGTGTATGATATAGGCAGCTATACAGCTATATATGTAGGTAGGTTTGTAAGTATGTAGGTAGGTTAGTAGATAGGTATATAGCTGTGTATATATGTAGGCAGTATTAGGTATACATGTAGCTATATATGTAGGTAGGTTAGTACGTAGGTGTGTAGCTGTGTATGTATGTAGGCAGGTATGTAGCTATATATGTAGGTAAGTTTTGTCGGTATGTAGGTAGGTTAGTAGGCAGGTATGTAGCTGTGTATGTACACAGGCAGGTATGTAGCTATATATGTAGGTAGGTATGTAGGTAGGTTAGTAGGTAGGTATGTAGCTGTGTATGTACGCAGGCAGGTATGTAGCTATATATGTAGGTAGGTTGTAGTAGGTATGTAGCTGTGTATGTACCAGGCAGGTATGTAGCTATATATGTAGGTAGGTATGTAGGTAGGTTAGTAGGTAGGTGCGTACCTGTGCATGTAAGGAGGTATGTATCCGTGTATGTATATAGGCAGGTATGTAGCTATATATATAGGTAGGTATGTAAGTAGGTTAATGAGCAGGTATTTAGCTGTGTTTGTATGTAGGCAGGTATGTAGCTATACATGTAGGTAGGTTTGTAGGTATGTGGGTAGGTTAATACGTAGGTATGTAGCTGTGTTTGTATGTAGGCAGGTATGTATGTAGCTATACATGTAGCTATATATGTAGGTAGGTTTGTAGGTAGATTAGTAGACAGTTATGTAGCTATATATGTAGGTAGGTTTGTAGGTAGATTAGCAGACAGGTATGAAGCTGTGTATATATGTAGACAGGTATGTAGCTATATATGTAGGTAGGTGTGTAGGTAGGTTAGAAGTAGGTGTGTGGCTGTGTATGTATATAGGCACTATACAGCTATATATGTAGGTAGGTTTGTAAGTATGTAGGTAGGTTAGTAGATAGGTATATAGCTGTGTATATATGTAGGCAGGTATTAGGTATACATGTAGCTATATATGTAGGTAGGTTAGTACGTAGGTGTGTAGCTGTGTATGTATGTAGGCAGGTATGTAGCTGTATATGTAGGTAGGTTTGTCGGTATGTAGGTAGTTTAGTAGGCAGGTATGTAGCTGTGTATGTACACAGGCAGGTATGTAGCTATTTATGTAGGTAGGTATGTAGGTAGGTTAGTAGGTAGGTATGTAGCTGTGTATGTACGCAGGCAGGTATGTAGCTATATATGTAGGTAGGTATGTAGCTGTGTATGTATGCAGGCAGGTATGTAGCTATATATGTAGGTAGGTATGAAGGTAGGTTAGTAGGTAGGTGCGTACCTGTGCATGTAAGGAGTATGTATCCGTGTATGTATATAGGCAGGTATGTAGCTATATATATAGGTAGGTATGTAAGTAGGTTAATGAGCAGGTATTTAGCTGTGTTTGTATGTAGGCAGGTATGTAGCTATACATGTAGGTAGGTTTGTAGGTATGTGGGTAGGTTAATACGTAGGTATGTAGCTGTGTTTGTATGTAGGCAGGTATGTATGTAGCTATACATGTAGCTATATATGTAGGTAGGTTTGTAGGTAGATTAGTAGACAGTTATGTAGCTATATATGTAGGTAGGTTTGTAGGTAGATTAGCAGACAGGTATGAAGCTGTGTATATATGTAGACAGGTATGTAGCTATATATGTAGGTAGGTGTGTAGGTAGGTTAGAAGTAGGTGTGTGGCTGTGTATGTATATAGGCAGCTATACAGCTATATATGTAGGTAGGTTTGTAAGTATGTAGGTAGGTTAGTAGATAGGTATAAGCTGTGTATATATGTAGGCAGGTATTAGGTATACATGTAGCTATATATGTAGGTAGGTTAGTACGTAGGTGTGTACTGTGTATGTATGTAGGCAGGTATGTAGCTGTATATGTAGGTAGGTTTGTCGGTATGTAGTAGTTTAGTAGGCAGGTATGTAGCTGTGTATGTACACAGGCAGGTATGTAGCTATTTATGTAGGTAGGTATGTAGGTAGGTTAGTAGGTAGGTATGTAGCTGTGTATGTACGCAGGCAGGTATGTAGCTATATATGTAGGTAGGTATGTAGCTGTGTATGTATGCAGGCAGGTATGTAGCTATATATGTAGGTAGGTATGAAGGTAGGTTAGTAGGTAGGTGCGTACCTGTGCATGTAAGGAGGTATGTATCCGTGTATGTATATAGGCAGGTATGTAGCTATATATGTAGGTAGGTATGTAAGTAGGTTAGTGAGCAGGTATGTAGCTGTGTTTGTATGTAGGCAGGTATGTAGCTATACATGTAGGTAGGTTTGTAGGTATGTGGGTAGGTTAGTACGTAGGTATGTAGCTGTGTTTGTATGTAGGCAGGTATGTATGTAGCTATACATGTAGCTATATATGTAGGTAGGTTTGTAGGTAGATTAGTAGACAGTTATGTAGCTATATATGTAGGTAGGTTTGTAGGTAGATTAGTAGACAGGTATGTAGCTGTGTATATATGTAGGCAGGTATGTATGTAGCTATACATGTAGGTAGATTTGTAGGTATGTAGGTAGGTTAGTACGTAGGTGTGTAGCTGTGTTTGTATGTAGGTAGGTATGTAGCTATACATGTAGGTAGGTTTGTAGGTAGGTTAGTAGGTTGGTATGTAGCTGTATATGTACCTATATATTTAGGTAAGTTGGTAGGTGTTCAGCTGTGTATGCTAGTAGGTATGTAGGTAGGTTAGTAGGTAGGTATGTAGCTGTATATGTAGGTAGGTTTGTCGGTAGGTTTGTGAATAACCTGCAAATCCTCAGGGCTGCCAGAAGTAAGGTTCAGCTTAACGCCAGGCGTTGCGCAAACGAGTACTGGACAGAGCTCAGCGAAGAGATAGAGTGCTGCTGAAAGAGGCAACATCCGAGGAATGTATGATGGCATCAAGAAGGCACTGGGACCAACACAGTGCAAGATCGCCCCCCTCAAATCCTCCACTGGGGAAGTAATCAGCAATCCTAGCCAACAGATGGAAAGATGGGCGGAACACTACTCCGACCTCTACTCCACACAGAACATGGTGTCCCCCTCAGCCCTCGATGCCATCAAGTGCATGCCGGTAATGGAAGAACTTGACGCAGAGCCAACTGCGGACGAACTCAGTAAGGCCATTGATAGCCTGGCATCAGGGAAGGCACCTGGCAACGACGGAATTCCCCCAGACCTCATCAAGCACTGCAAGACTTCTCTTCTCCACCCTTTGCACGCAGTTCTCTGTCAGTGTTGGAATGAGGGAGCTGTACCACAGGACATGAGGGACGTCAAGATCGTCACCCTGTACAAAAACAAGGGCGAAAGGAGCGACTGCAACAACTACAGAGGTATCTCGCTCCTCAGCATTGTTGGCAAAGTCTATGCTCGGGTCCTCCTAATCCGCCTGCAGAAACTGGCTGAACGTGTCTACCCGGAATCACAGTGTGGTTTTCGAGCAGAGAGATCCACGGTAGACATGGTCTTCTCCCTTCGCCAAATCCAGGAGAAGTGCAGAGAGCAGCGGATGCCCCTGTATGTGGTATTCATTGACCTCACCAAGGCCTTTGACCTAGTCAGCAGAGATGGCCTTTTCAGGGCTCTCCGAAAAATTGGCTGCCCCCCCAAACTGCACAGCTTAATTGAGTCTTTCCACTCAAACATGAAAGGGATGGTGCAGTTCAACGGAAACCTCTCCAAGCCCTTCGACGTACGCAGCGGTGTGAAACAAGGCTGCGTCCTGGCCCCAACCCTCTTTGGAATCTTCTTCGCTCTCCTCCTGAGGCATGCGTTCAGCACAGCGCAAGAAGGGATCCACCTGCGGACCAGATCAGATGGCAGGCTCTTCAACCTCGCCCGCCTCAGAGCAAGGACAAAGGTCCGTGAAGCCCTCATCAGAGACATGCTATTTGCCGACGATGCCGCAGTTGTGACCCATATTCAGCGGGACTTGCAGTCACTAATGGACCGCTTCTCCCAGGCTTGCAAAGATTTTGGTTTGACCATCAGTCTTAAGAAGACAAACGTCCTGGGCCAAGACACGCCGTCTCCACCAGCCATCACCATTGATGACTACGAGCTTGAAGCCATCCATCAATTCACATATCTTGGGTCCACCATCACCGATAACCTCTCCCTTGACACAGAGGTCGACAAGAGGATCGGGAAGGCAGCCACAACACTAGCCCGCCCTCACACAAAGGGTGTGGACAAATCCCAAGCTGACCACAAAGACAAAGATGGCTGTATACAACGCCTGTGTCCTCAGCACCTTGCTGTATGGCAGCGAGGCATGGACCACGCATGCTCATCAGGAGAAAAGGCTCAATACCTTCCACCTGAGAAGCCTACGGCGCATACTTGGCATTTCCTGGCAAGACAAGGTGACCAACACCGAAGTCCTAACCTGCGCTGGCCTCCCAACCATGCATATCATGCTGAGACAGCGTCGGCTGCGCTGGTTGGGCCACGTTCGCCGCATGGAAGATGGTCGCATCCCAAAAGACATCCTTTATGGTGAGCTTGCCACAGGGCAGAGAAACATTGGCCGCCCACAGCTGAGATACAAAGACGTTTGCAAGCGTGACATGAAGGCGCTTGAGATCAACACCGAGTCCTGGAGGACCTCGCAGACGACCGCAACAGCTGGAGAACTACTCTCAAGAAACAGCTGCGGATTGGTGAGGACAAACTGTCAGCTGCTGCAGCAGAAAAGCGAGTTCACAGAAAAGGGATGACAGCCAACAGACCAGCATCAGCATACACAGGGCTGTTAGTGGTAAAATCTGTTTTTCCCTGAAAATTGGCCGGGGTCCAGGGGCCGCCCAGGCCCCGGTGGGGTCCAGGGGCAACGCCCCGGTGGGTGGTGCAGGGGGGCAAAGCCCCCCGCCGAAAATTGAAAATATGACATTTTGAAGCCAATCAGAGGGCCTATCCTGGCAGCAAACTGGGTAATTTTTAGTTCACAAAAAATTAACAAATCAATGGATCAATTTGTGTTTAGAGTAACTTTCTGAAACCACATGACATATATAGCACTTGGTTAAGGATAACTCGTGGCCAACTTCGGTAGGAGTTGTTTCCCTTGAACTAAGACCATCCTTTCGTCTGCTCTGCTCTGCCGTCGATCGCGGTTCTTGGTTTTTTTTGGTTTTTTTTTTTTTTTTTTTTTTTGCTTTTTTTTTTCTTTCGCGGAAGCACTTTGACTTTCCCTGAAATGGGATCACTGTATTCGCGGATTTCCGCGAAATCGCTGAACTCTAACAGCCCTGATACACATGCGACCGCTGCGACAGAGACTGCCTCTCTCGCATTGGTCTGTACAGTCACAGGCGACGCTGCTTGGACCAAGCAGACAGCCCATCTAGACATTAGAACGGATCGTACTTTGTCCATGGTCAGTCATGACCGAAGGAGGCCTACTACTACTATGTAGCTGTGTATATATGTAGGCAGGTATGTAGCTGTGTATGTATGTAGGCAGGTATGTAGTTATTTATGTAGGTAGGTTAGTGGGCAGGTATGTAGCTGTGTATGTAGGCAGGTATGTAGTTATATGTGTAGGTACGTTTGTAGGTATGTAGGTAGGTTAGGAGGTAGGTATGTAGCTGTGTATGTATGTAGGCAGGTATGTAGCTATATATGTTGGTAGGTTTGTAGGTAGGTTGGTAAGTAGGTGTGTAGCTGTGTATGTATGTAGGTAGGTATGTAGCTGTGTATGTATATAGGCAGGTATGTAGCTATATATGTAGGTAGGTATGTAGGTAGGTTGGTAAGTGGGTGTGTAGCTGTGTACGTAGGTAGGTATGTAGCTGTGTATGTATGTAGGCAGGTATGTAGCTATATATGTAGGTTGGCTTGTAGGTAGGTTGGTAAGTAGGTGTGTAGCTGTGTATGTAGGTAGGCAGGTATGTAGCTATATATTTAGGTAGGTTTGTAGGTTAGTGGGTAGGTAGGTATGTAGCTGTGTATATATGTAGGCAGGTATGTAGCTATATATGTAGGCAGGTATGTAGGTAGGTTAGTAGGTAGGTATGTAGCTGTGTATGTATGTAGGCAGGTATGTAGCTATATATTTAGGTAGGTTTGTAGGTAGGTTGGTAGTTATGTAGCTGTGTATGCATGTAGGCAGGTATGTAGCTATATATGTAGGTAGGTTTGTAGGTATGTAGGTAGGTTAGTAGGTAGGTGTGTAGCTGTGTATGTATGTAGGCAGGTATATAGCTATATATGTAGGTAGGTATGTAGGTAGGTATGTAGCTGTGTATGTATGTAGGCAGGTATATAGCTATATATGTAGGTAGGTTTGTAGGTTGGTGTGTAGCTGTGTATGTAGGTAGATATGTAGCTGTGTATGTATGTAGGCAGGTATGTAGCTGTATATATAGGTTTGTAGGTATGTAGGTAGATTAGTAGGTAGGTATGTAGGTGTGTATGTATGTAGGCAGGTATGTAGCTCTATATGTATGTAGGTTTTAGGTATGTAGGTAGGTTAATAGGTAGGTAACTGTGTATGTAGGTAGGGGTATGTAGCTGTGTATGTATGTAGGTATATAGGCAGGTTTGTAGGTTGGTATGTAGGTATGTATATAGATGTGTAAGTGTATATGTAGATAGTAGGTATGTAGGTCTGTAGATAGTTAGGTACATATGTATGTAGGTAGGTAGGTATGTGTGTATGTACGTAGGTAGGTAGATATATAAGTAGATTGGTATGTATACATGTATGTATGTATGATGTATACATGTATGGAGGTATGTAGGCTTGCTGATATGCATGTAGGTGTTTATGTAGGTAGGCATTCAGTATAAATAGTGTACCCACCTTTTGGAAATTCCGTTACAAATTTCCTCTTTTCTGTTACTCTCTTTGTTTCTCCTTTGCTTTCTGTAGTCTCTTTTTTTTATATCATTTTTTCTTTGCTGGCTCGTTCATTTGTATGTTTTATTTCTATAAAGCCTTCCACACTTTCTTTGTAAGGGAAATGTGATGTGCAGAAGCAATTTTAGGACATTTTGGCCACTTTTCTTACATATTTGAAAGTACTTATTTTTGTTCATACATTTGTATTCAACAGCTTTTTTTTTCTTAAAAGTTTTGGTGATGAACTGGATTGAGTGGTCAATGCCAGGGGTGTACGCTTAGATTATGTGTGTGATTGCATTGATATGCTATGTGTAAATCGTTTCTTTCTTTTCTTCACCCCACCCCCCCCCCCCCCCCCCCCCCCTGTTTATTTTGGGTTTTTTTTACAATTCAAAGTGGTTTGAGATGGTTATAGCCCTGATATGGCTCTGCATAGTTGGAGAGTTTTAAACAATAACAGTAATAATGTATGTAGGTATGTATACAGGTTTGTAGGTATGTATGTAGGTTTGTAGGTGTGTATGTATGTTTGTAGGTATGTATGTGGGTTTGTAGGTATGTAGGTAGGTATGTAGTAGATATATATGTGGGTTTGTAGGTATATATATATATAGGTTTGTAGGTAGGTATGTATGTTTGCAGGTATGTATGCATGTATGTAGGTAGGTACGTATGTAGGTATGTATATATGTATGTGTTGGTAGGTCTGTATGTATGTTTTAGGTATACAAGTAGGTGTGTATGTATGCAGGCATGTATGTATATAGGTATACATGTAGGAATGTGTTGTTATGTAGGTAAACATGTATGTAGATAAGTATGTATGTATGTATGTATGTAGGTATGCATGTAGGTTTTGTATACCTACATGCATATCTACATATATACTCACATACCTACCTACATACTTACCAACAAACATACCTACATACATACATACAAACATGTATCTACAGACGCACTGATATACATACATACATACATACAGATAACACACACACACACACAAACTCATCCTCATCATAAACCATTTATTCTCAGATTGACACAAAAATTGTACTGACACTCACTCACTCACACCCACACACCCAGACCCACACCCACTCTCAGAACCGTAGACAAGTCATGATGTTGTAGAGAGTTGACTGACACAGGGTACAGCTGTGACACGCCTCACCCACCCAGGGTACTCCTGAAATGACACATACAATGATATTATTAGCACCTTTTTCTTCTTTTCACTTAAAATCATGCACATAAGAGGAACATTTTGGACATGTGACAACATACAGAAAACATACACAGTATTTTCATACACTGGAGGTTTCAATGTGAACATCAAGATATAAAAACGTGTCATACAGATGAATTTCACAGAGAACACCATTTTTTATGTCGGTCTTCTTTGTACATCACATATCGGCTTACTGCCTATTGTGGCACATTGGATGTAGGACAACAATGAAGGTCTTCCACACCTGTCTGTTCAGGGCCAGAGTCTGTATGGCACCCCAGGTGTGTTTTAGGACCTCCACTTCTCCTTCTGTCCTTTGTTGCCAGGTGTTCCTGGGTCTTCCTGTCTTGTCTTCCTTCTGGTGTCTTGTGACGGGGCAGTCTGGGTGACGTTATCCTGCTGTGTTCGGATGGTGTGTCCATCACGTCTCTATTGTCTTTTCATGATGACGATGTCATTGCTGTGTTCATTGCATTGGGTGAGTAGTTACTGGTTGGTGATGTTGGGCCAGAAGATTTGTATGATTCTTAACCCTTTGACTCCTGCACCTTGTCCACCAACTGCAAAAACTTAATCCCTTGACCCCCTCACCTTATCCACCAGCTTCCTGGTGGATACGGTGAGGGAGTCAGAGGGTTAAGTTTTTGCTTTGCTAGCATGGATGACAATGCAGCATGCTGGTGGACAGGTTATGGGAGGCAAAGGGTTAAGAATCATGTAAATCTTCTGGCCCAACACCATCACCAACCAGTAACTACTCACCCAATGCAATCAAGACAGCAACAACACCGTCGTCATGAGAAGACAACGGAGACGTGATGGACACACCATCCGGAAACAGCAGGATAACATCACCCAGGCTGCCCCGTCACAAGACGGAAGACACAAGACAGGAAGACCCAGGAACACCTGGCAATGAATGACAGAAGAAGTGGAGGTCCTAAAACACACCTGGGATTCCATACAGATGCTGGCCCAGAACAGGCAGGTGTGGAGGACTTTCATTGTTGTCCTACATCCAATGTGCCACAATGGGCAGTAAGTTAGTATGTGGTGTACGGAGAAGACTGACATAAAGAAAAAGTGTCCTCTATTAAATTCATCTTTATGACACGTTTTGAAATCTTGATGTTCACTTTGAAACCTCCAGCATATGAGCACCCAGAACATCTGGCCATGAACACAGCAGAAGGCGGCCTTGACACCCCTCCTGTCTTCTTTTCCAGTTCAAGGAATTACTATTACTACACACAAGGTGTTTGCTGTTTGTAACCAGATTTAATAATCATGATGTATTCAGTGGCTTTGTTTACTTGAATCTATCTGTCCGCTGCCATGTATGGCCTTGGCATCTTGGGCAGCAATGTAGGTCTGACCCACTTGTCTGTTCTGGGTTAGCCTCTGATGGTACCCCAGGTGTGTGTCAGGGCTTGGAGATCTGCTCCACCTGTTTGTCACCAGGTATTCCTGGATCTTCCTCTCCTTTGTCTTCCTTCTGGTGTCCAGTGAAGGGCAGTCCAGGTGATGTTGTGCTGCTGTCTTTGGTTGATGTGCCAAGTCCCTGTCCATCGTTTTTTCATGATGATGGTGTCCATATTCTCTTGATAGCATTGGTCGAGTTGTTTGTTGGTTGTTGTGATGCTGAGCCAGAAGGTTCATTTGATTCTACAGAGGTTCCTTGTGTGGGAGGTAGACAGCACTTCATCGAGTGAATAGTTTGTTGGGCAGGGATGGTGTCTGACCACAGGATCTGTATGATTCTAGGGAAGTTGCTTGTGTGGAAGGTTGATAATTTGTATCAACCTTCCACACAAGCAACTTCCCTAGAATCATAGATCCTATTGTATCAACCTTCCACACAAGCAACTTCCTTAGAATCATACAGATCCTGTTGTATCAACCTTCCACACAAGCAACTTCCCTAGAATCATACAGATCCTGTGGTCAGACACCATCCCTGCCCAACAAACTATTCACTCGATGAAGCGCTGTCTGCCTCCCACACAAGGAACCTCTGTAGAATCAAATGAACCTTCTGGCTCAGCATCACAACAACCAACAAACAACTCGACCAATGCTATCAAAGAATATGGACACCATCATCATGAAAAGACAATGGACCGAGACTGGGCACATCAACCAAAGACAGCAGCACATCACCTGGACTGCCCTTTACTGGACACCAGAAGGAAGACAAAGGAGAGGAAGATCCAGGAATACCTGGTGACAAACAGGAGGAGCAGATCTCCAAGCCCTGACACACACCTGGGGTATACCATACAGAGGCTGACCCAGAACAGACAGGTGTGGCAGACCTAAGTTGCTGCCCTAGATGCCAAGGACATATAGGGCAGTGGACAGATAGATTCAACTAAACAAAGCCACCGAATACATCATGATTATGAAAATAGAATAATCAAGCTACAAACAGCAAAGCCAAAGAACAACCTTGTGTGATAATAGTAATTCCTCGAACTGGAAAAGAAGACAGGAGGGTGTCAGGGTCTCAGGGTCTCCTTCTTGGCCAGAGATGATCTAAGGTCTTCCACTCTTGTGTATTCCTTCTGGTGTCTAGTGAAGGATATCTGACAACATACACAACACACAGAAAACATATGAAACAATATTTCCATACACTGGAGGTTTCAAAATGAGCATCAAGATTTAAAAACGTGTCATAAAGATAAATTTAACAGAGAACACTTTTTTTGTATCAGTCTTCTCTGTACACCACATACTAACTTACTGCCCATTGTGGCACGTTGGATGTAGGACAGCAATGAAGGTCCTCCACACCTGTCTGTTCTGGGACAGCGTCCTGTATGCCCACCCAGGTGTGTTTTAGCACCTCCACTTCTCTTTCTGTCATTTGTTGCCAGGTGTTCCTGGGTCTTCCCGTCTTGTGTCTTCCTTCTGGAGTCCGGTGACGGGGCAATCTGGGTGACGTTATCCTGCTGTCTTTGGATGGTGTGTCCAACACCTCTCTGTTGTCTTTTCATGATGACGGTGTCCGTGCTGTCTTGACTGCATTGGGTGAATAGTTACTGGTTGGTGATGGTGTTGGGCCGGAAGATTTGTATGATTCTTAACCCTTCGACTCCTGCACCTTGACCACCAACTGCAAAAACTAACCCCTTGATCCCCTCACCTTATCCACCAGCTAGCTGGTAGAAAGGATTTAGTCAAAAGGTTAAGTTTTTGCTTTGCTAGCATGGTTGACAATGCAGCATGCTGGTGGACAGGGTATGGGAGTCAAAGGCTTAAGAATCATGTAAATCGTCCCATCCAACACCATCACCAACCATGCAATCAAGACAGCATGGACACCATCATCATGAAAAGACAACAGAGACGTGATGGACACACCATCCAAAGACAGCAGGATTAACATCACCCAGACTGCCCCGTCACTGGACACCAGAAGGAACACACAAGACAGGAAGACCCAGGAACACCTGGCAATGAACGACAGAAGGAGAAGTGGAGGTCCTAAGACACACCTGGGGTGCCATACTGACGCTGGCCCAGAACAGACAGGTGTGGAGGACTTTCACTGCCTTCTTACATGCAATGTGCCACAGTGGGCAGTAAGTTAGTATGTGATGTATAGAGATCTTGATGTTCACTGAAACCACCAGTGTATGAAATATCGTTTTATATATTTTCTAAGTGTTGTCAGATGTCCTTCACTAGATGTCCTTCACTAGATACCAGAAGGAATACACCAGAGTGGAAGACCCAGAGCATTTGGCCATGAACAGCACAAGAAGACCTTGAGGCCCTGACACCCTTCCCGTCTTTTGTTCCAGATTCATGAATTAATAGTATTTATTACACAAGGTTGTTCTTTAACACTGTTTGCTGCTTGTAGCTAGATTATTCTGTTTATTTCATAATCGTGTTGTATTCAGTAACTTTGTTTACTTGAATCTATCTGTCCACTGCCCCCTGTATGTCCTTGTCATGTAGGTCAGCAACGTAGGTCTGCCACACCTGTCTGTTCTGTGCCAGCCTCTGTATGGTACCCCAGGTGTGTGTCAGGGCTTGGAAATCTACTTCTGTTCATTGCCAGGTGTTCCTGGATCTTCCTCTCCTACGTCTTCTTTCTGGTGTCCAGTGAAGGGCAGTTGGGGTGGTGGTGTCCTGTTCTCTACAGATGGTGTACCCAGTCCATGTCCATCGTCTTTTCATGATGATGGTGTCCATATTCTCTTGACAGCATTGGTCAAGTTGTTTGTTGGTAGGGATGATGCTGAGCCAGATGGTTCATTTGATCCTAGAGAGGTTCCTTATGTGGGAGGTAGACAACGCTTCATCAGGTAAATAGTTTGTTGGTTGGGGATGGCGTTTGGCCACAGGGTCTGTATGATTGTAGGGAGCTTCTTTGTGAGCAAGGTTGATTACACTCACTTGAATGAATCAATCTTCCTCACAAAGAACCTCTGTTCTGGGTCTTCCTCTCCTTTGTCTTCCTTCTGGTGTCCAGTGAAGGGCAGTCCGGGTGATGTTGTGCTGCTGTCTTTGGTTGATGTGCCCAGTCTCGGTCCATTGTCTTTTCATGATGATGGTGTCCATATTCTCTTGATAGCTTTGGTCGAGTTGTTTGTTGGTTGTTGTGATGCTGATCCAGATGATTCATGTGATTCTACAGAGGTTCCTTGTGTGGGAGGTAGACAGCACTTCATCAAGTGAACAGTTTTTTGGTTGGGGATGGCGGATTTGTATGGTTCTATTGAAGTTTCTGGTGTGGAAGGTTGATTCATTCAAATGAGTGTGATCACCCTTCCACACCAGAAACTTCCAAAGAATCATACAGATCCTTGGCCAGATGCCATCCCCAACCAACAAACTATTCACGTGATGAAGTGCTGTCTATCTCCCACACAAGGAACCTCTGTAGAATCAAATGAACCTTCTGGCTCAGCATCACTCCGACCAACAACCAACAACCAACTCGACCAAAGCTATCAAGAGAATATGGACACCATCATCATGAAAAGACAATGGACAGAGACTGGGCACTCAACCAAAGACAGCAGCACATCACCCGGACTGCCCTTCATTGGACACCAGAAGGAAGACGAAGGAGAGGAAGACCCAGAACACCTGGTGACAAACAGGAGAAGATGATCTCCAAGCCCTGACACACACCTGGGGTATCATACAGAGGCTGGCCCAGAACAGACAGGTGTGGCAGACCTACACTGCTGCCCTACATGACGAGGGCATACAAGGCAGTGGACAGACAGATTCAAGTAAACAAAGTGACTGAATACATCACAATTATAAAATATACAGAATAATCTAGCTACAAGCAGTAAAAAGTACTAAAGAACAACCTTGTGTAATAATAGTAATTCCTGGAACTGGAACAAAGACAACTTTGAAATGCAAGCGTTTTCACAAAGTTGAAATTGTTTTCATACACTGTCATATTTGCTGTATACACTGTGTCGGGGAAGCTTCTTTTTCCCGTAGTTTTGTACATTTATGTTGTCGTCTTTTGTATATGCTTGACACTTGCCAAATATTTTATGTATTAAATACATCGACTGACTCTATTTCTGTGCATTTCTGGTTCTTCTGTGTGTGTGTGTGTGTGTGTGTGTGTGTGTGTGTGTGTGTGTGTGTGAAAAACAAAAATGTGTTACAAATATTTTTTCATCACTACTGGCTGGATATTTTTAAAAACTTTTTTCTATCAAATTTAGTTCAAAACTGTGAACCACTGGGGGTCACAAATGCACAAATTTATACACTCAGCCAAAGTCAAGAAAACACAGACCAAATACCATGCCACAAACCAGTACTTTTTTCAGACATGTGTGAACAGCACTCCGCAAGTTCCAGTTCTACTGAAGTTTCCCTAAGTACAAAATCTGGATTTTTCTTAAATCATTTTTGTACACGAAGGAAGGTTTAAAGAACTGCTTGACCATTCTGGTTGTTTTCTTTTTTCTTCTGAATCATGTATGTACTTTCGTTTATCCATCACACGACCAACACAGCTGGAGGAATCTTGTGGACAGATCTTAGTGAGGTGCCCCAATGACTCTCCACAGAGCTATAGGAGAAGAAGAAGAAGATAACAAGGACAACTCCTTGTTGCCTACGGTCATTTTATGTGTGCAAAGTGCATACTACAAAAGGAGGCTCAGTTTTAACATCTGTCATCCAAAATGAACTACAAAGCAAGAATTAAGATTTGTAATGAATATGAAAATGACAGAAACTTAAAACTTGTCCGGCTTTCGTTTTTAGAGAAAATTAAAGAGAGGAGAACAACCCACCTTTCAATAGTTTAGAGAAAGACAAAGTAGACAGAGAGAACAACAGCAGACCTACCTTTCAATACTTTAGCTGACAGCGCTAGGGCCCCACAGGTATTGCAGCGTCGGTATGGTGTACTGTTACATACAGCCAGCGTATGGCAGCACAACGCTGTCGACAGAACACAAAATCATTTAAGTCGCATACATGGAGCTTACATACTAAATAATACTTACAGCTTATTGTAAATCATTATTTTTGTTTAAAGCCCAGCTGACTGCATAGAGCCACATCAGGGCAACAACAGTCTCAAAACATACACAGAACTTCAACAGGAAAACCAACAACAAAAAAAGGAAAAGAAAATTCAGTACACATATCAATGTATTCGCAAACATAACCTAAGGAGATGCCCCTGGCACTAACCACTTCATCTAATTTATCACACAAGGGATTTAATAAACAAACCTGCATACAAATTTAACATAACTAAGGGCAGCAAAACAGATATCAAAACAGGCCTAAAGTAACTAACATTGCTTCTGCATATCTCACTTCCCTAGAGCTAAAAATGCACTTAAATTAATACATGTACCCAATTACCAATCCTAAGAGAATGTATATAAAACTTTATCGAACACATACAGGTGAATGGACCAGCAGGGCAGAAAATGATAGGAAGAAATGACAGAAAGCAAAGGAGCAAGACAGAAACAAAGAAAGTGATAGAAAAGAGGAAATTTCTAGTACAAAATTTCCAGAAGTTGGGGATACTGTTTATCCTGAAAGAGCCCCCAGCATCCCCACAGAGGGAACTTACAGCTTACAAGGTACAGAGCAAAGCATCATTAAAAGCACAGCAGCTGAATAAACACACTGGCAATAGAAACAGCTTAAGACAGATAAATACACTGCACAAATTCATTAAGTTGATTAATACAACATTTATGGACAGAACTATGATGACTTACAGCATGTTATAATGATGTAATATGGCAACAAGCACAGCACAAAATCATTAAAATCACACCTACAAAACTTATACACACACACACACCTGCCTGTACATAATACATACATACATACACACATGTACATGTACCCACACACACAAATATCTACCCCCCCCCACACACACACACATGTGCGCACACCCCTACATACATGCACCTACCCACATGCCCACACACAACTACACACACACATCCTAACATCCAACACACCTACCCATCCATCCACCCACACACATCATACATACACACACCCCACACACAGACACACCTGCCCACCCATCCACACACACACCACATCAACATACACACTCTAGCCACACATACACACATCTATCCCCCCCACACACACACATTCATACAAACCTATCTACACACACACATACACACTACCGCCTACACACATACCTACACACACCCACACACAACGCACCTACCCCCCAACACACATGTACACACATATCTACACATAGACACACATGTACACACACACACACACAACAAACACAAACACACACAGTGCTCGCAAACACTTACACACCACACACATATGCACATGCATATATGCACACCCACTAACACACAAAAACACCAACATACACTGTTTTTAAATACTCATGCTCTTCCACCACCCCCCCCCACACAACACACACATACACAACACTTACACACACACACACACACACACACACACACACACACACACACACACACACACACAAAGAACTACCCACCAAAAATGTGCTTCTTGGGGCAGGTAACAATGCGGTTGTCTGTCAAATCCACATCTGGATCAATGAAACAAACATGATAAACACACACTGATTTCATCCATATCTTCACAATGCCCTTATCAATCTCTTTTTTTTCATACAAAACACAACCACACACACACACACACACACACACACACACACACACACACACACACACACACACACACCACGAAACAGAGAGAGAGAAAAATATGTACGTTAAATTCATGGATATCTTCACACTACTGTAACGTCAAGAACACACACACACACACGCACACACACACACACACACACACATACACACATATACACATACACAAAGATACATTCATACACACAAACACACACACACACACACACACACACACACACACACACACACACACACACACACACACACACACACACACACACACAAAATTCAAAATACCAAGAGATAGTAATATCATACATCAACCAGTCATTGCGGAGTAGCAGTCAGCACAATGGACAAAAGACTGGAAGGTTGTAGGTTCGCATACCATCAGTCCTATCAAATCATTGTGGGGGTTTTCACCACCAACCGGCAACTACCCAGGGTAGAACATGCTATGGGCTCATCAGGAAGACTGAGATCAACACAGGTGAGCTTCGCCCACCTGAGGAACGCATCAGAGGATGCTACTCAAATTTCCTGACCAACTCTACAGCTGTCTGTAACCCCTTGACTCCCGCACCTTATCCACCACCACCCTGCATTGCCAACCATGCTAGCACAGCAAAATACTTAACCCTTTGACTCCGCACCTTATCCACCACCACCCTGCATTGCCAACCATGCTAGCACAGCAAAATACTTAACCTTTTGACTCCCGCACCTTATCCACCACCACCCTGCATTGCCAACCATGCTAGCACAGCAAAAAACTTAACCTTTTGACTCCCGCACCTTATCCACCACCACCCTGCATTGCCAACCATGCTAGCACAGCAAAATACTTAACCCTTTGACTCCGCACCTTATCCACCACCACCCTGCATTGCCAACCATGCTAGCACAGCAAAAAACTTAACCCTTTGACTCCCGCACCTTATCCACCACCACCCTGCATTGCCAACCATGCTAGCACAGCAAAAAACTTAACCTTTTGACTCCCGCACCTTATCCACCACCACCCTGCATTGCCAACCATGCTAGCACAGCAAAAAACTTAACCCTTTGACTCCCGCACCTTATCCACCACCACCCTGCATTGCCAACCATGCTAGCACAGCAAAATACTTAACCTTTTGACTCCTGCACCTTATCCACCACCACCCTGCATTGCCAACCATGCTAGCACAGCAAAAAACTTAACCCTTTGACTCCCACACCTTATCCACCACCACCCTGCATTGCCAACCATGCTAGCACAGCAAAAAACTTAACCTTTTGACTCCCGCACCTTATCCACCACCACCCTGCATTGCCAACCATGCTAGCACAGCAAAAAACTTAACCTTTTGACTTCCGCACCTTATCCACCACCACCCTGCATTGCCAACCATGCTAGCACAGCAAAATACTTAACCTTTTGACTCCCGCACCTTATCCACCACCACCCTGCATTGCCAACCATGCTAGCACAGCAAAATACTTAACCTTTTGACTCCCGCACCTTATCCACCACCACCCTGCATTGCCAACCATGCTAGCACAGCAAAAAACTTAACCTTTTGACTTCCGCACCTTATGCACCACCACCCTGCATTGCCAACCATGCTAGCACAGCAAAATACTTAACCTTTTGACTCCCGCACCTTATCCACCACCACCCTGCATTGCCAACCATGCTAGCACAGCAAAAAACTTAACCTCTGATTCCATCACCCTATCCACCAGCTTGCAGGTGGTGGATAGGGTGCGGAAGTCAAAGCGTTATGTATCAGCCTCGTTGACACTGATATATTTTGAAAGCAAACTTGGAGCACAACCCTGTCATGCAGTTTCAATTCAGAATGGGACATCCACAGCATCATGATTATCATCCCCATCGTCATAAATCATCATAGCATCGTGAACATTTGTCCCTGTCCCTGTGACCAGTGAAATGACGCAGATATGGGACAGCCCCACCCCACCCCCCCCCCCCCCCCCCCCCCCTTCCCAATACATCAACTTTCCACAGGACAGAACTACACAGCTGAGTTACAGACTATCGATCTTTGCAACATGTAAATACTCAGACTAGTGTCTAACTAGTACGGATATGTACTGCATGGGAATGATCAAGTCAAGAATGCTAACGTTCAAAAACATACACAAATATACAACACTTTAAGGCAGTAAAACAAATATCTATGACTGAATGAAATATATCAGGTTTTTCAAAGGTTGTAAACTCTTTGATTCCCGCACCCTTTTTATCAACTGCAAAAATGTAATCATTTGACTCCTGCAGGAAGCTGGTAGATAGGGTGAGGGCGTCAAAGGATTAAGTTTTTGCTTTGCCAGTATGATTGGCAATGCAGGACGCTGGTGGACAAAATGCGGGCGTCAAAGAAGCTGGTGGATGGTGTGAGGGAGTGAAAAGGTCAAGTTTTTGCTTTGCTGTCATGGCTGACAATGTGGGATGCTGGTGTATGGGGTGAGGGAGTCAAAGGGTTAACAGATTATACTGTAGCACAAATGGAACTGTCCCAGCGCGATGAATCCCTCTTGAACAAACCCCAAACCCATCATTCACACAATGCAAGAACACAACAGAAAACAGAACTTACCTTCATCACACACAATACACTTGTCCTTCGATCCCTCGCCCACGATGGAACTCAGCTGACTTATCACCTCCGACCCCACGGCCTCTGACCTCTTGCTGGACCACCTGACCCAGTTCAGCATCGTGTTTACCATGGTGCTGTCTGTATGAAATCAAATCAAATCAATGTATAATAAACATTAACATTTTTCATGGTATGCAACTTCACTGGAAGTAAGTGTAGCTACTGACTCTACATGGGCTACTTTGATTAACCCTTTGACTCCCGCTCCCTATCCACCGACTGCAAAAACTTAACCCTTCAACTCCCTCACCCTATCCACCAGCCTCCTGTAGAAAGCTGGTGGATAGGGTGAGGGAGTTGAAGGGTTGACATTTTGCTTTGCCAGCATGGCTGACAATACAGGATGCTGGTGCAGAGGGTACAGGAGTCAAAGGGTTAACAGCATAGTAGCTGAGGAAACAATCACGCCTTCTGGAATGATCTCCTATCCCACAAGAAGACTGTACTAATCTCCTATCCCACAAGAAGACTGTAATGATCTCCCATCCCACAAGAAGACTGTACTGATCTCCTATCCCACAAGAAGACTGTACTGATCTCCCATCCCACAAGAAGACTGTACTAATCTCCTATCCCACAAGAAGACTGTACTAATCTCCTATCCCACAAGAAGACTGTACTGATCTCCTATCTCACAAGAAGACTGTACTGATCTCCTATCTCACAAGAAGACTGTACTGATCTCCTATCTCACAGAAGACTGTACTGATCTCCTATCCCACAAGAAGACTGTAATGATCTCCTATCCCACAGAAACTGTACTGATCTTCTATCCCACAAGAAGACTGTAATGATCTCCCATCCCACAAGAAGACTGTACTGATCTCCTATCCACAAGAAGACTATATTGATCTCCTATCCCACAAGAAGACTGTAATGATCTCCTATCCCACAAGAAGACTGTACTGATCTCCTATCCCACAAGAAGACTATATTGATCTCCTATCCCACAAGAAGACTGTACTGATCTCCTATCCCACAAGAAGACTATATTGATCTCCTATCCCACAAGAAGACTGTAATGATCTCCCATCCCACAAGAAGACTGTACTGATCTCCTATCCCACAAGAAACTATATTGATCTCCTATCCACAAGAAGACTGTACTGATCTCCTATCCCACAAGAAGACTGTACTGATCTCCCATCCACAAGAAGACTGTACTGATCTCCCATCCCATAAGAAGACTGTACTGATCTCCCATCCATAAGAAGACTGTACTGATCTCCCATCCCACAAAACTTATGCAGTACTTGAACAGGAAAAACAAAAAAGAAAATTAAGTACACATGTCAATGCATTCGCGCACATAATCTAAGAAGATACCCCTGGCGTTGACCACTCTGTTCAATTTTATCACACAGGAGATTTAAAAAAACATACCTGACTACAAATATAAACATAACTAAAGACATTAAAACATAAAAACGGGCCTAAATTACCAAAAACTGCTTCTGCAGATCACATTTGCCCAGAGTCAAAAATGCACATAATACATGTACCCAATTATCACTTCTAAGAGAAAGTATGTAAGACTTTATCGAACACTTACAGGTGAATGGACCAGCAAGGCAGAAAATAATAGAAAGAAATGACAGAAAGCAAAGGAACAAGGTAGAAACAGAGTGACAGAGACGAGGAAATTTCCAGCACAGAATTTACAGAAGGTACGGATACTATTTATACAAAAAAAAGGCCCTGGCACCCCAATAAGGAGGAGGAGATGGAACACTAGAAAAAGGAGGTCGAACAAGAAAACAACTAGCAGCAGAAGAAGAAAAATTCTATTAAAAAAAAAAAAATCATTGAGGTCAAACAAGAGAAGCACCAGCAGCAGAAGAAAAATTCTATTAAATAAAATCATTGAGGTCGAACAAGAGAAGCACTAGCAGCAGAAGAAGAAAAATTCTATAAAAAATAATAAATCACTGAGGTCGAACAAGAGAAGCACTAGCAGCAGAAGAAGAACAATTCTATAAAAAATAATAAATCATTGAGGTCGAACAAGAGAAGCACTAGCAACAGAAGAAGAAAAATTCTATTAAAAAAAAAAAATCAATGAGGTCGAACAAGAGAAGCACTAGCAGCAGAAGAAGAAAAATTCAATAAAAAAATAATAAATCATTGAGGTCGAGCAAGAGAAGCACTAGCAGCAGAAGAAGAAAAATTCAATAAAAAAAATAAATAAATCATTGAGGTTGAGCAAGAGAAGCACTAGCAGCAGAAGAAGAAAAATTCTATAAAAAAAAATATAATAAATCATTGAGGTCGAACAAGACAAGCACTAGCAGCAGCAGAAGAAAAATTCTTGAGGTCGAACAAGACAAGCACTAGCAGCAAAAGAAGAAAAATTCTATAAAAAAAAAAGATCAATTGAAAAAGAATTATTTTTTAAATAAAACCCCAAAATCTGCAAGATAAAAAGGAAAAATTATATAATCTGTCCCATAATCCTGAGATTGCACCGTGATAGAGAGCTAACATTTTCTCAGGGCCAGCACTGTGAGGGCAGTGCCCATCTCCTCTCCCTCACTGCTTTACCTTTCCCAAACCCTGTCAGCTGGGTGAACAGGAGGCTGCTAGCACAAAGCTTTCCTTGACTCAGACTCAAACTCCTGCAGTCACACTGAATGCTGGAACTTGTCAGCACTATACAGGCCTCTAACTTCTGTTGTTGCTATTGTCATTGTTGTTGCTATTGTTGTTGTTGTTGCTATTGTTGTTTTGTTGCCGTTGCCGTTCCAGTATTTGTTGTTGATGTTGAAATGTCTTCTAAGAAGTATATGTGCATGCTGTTCGCTTCACAGTGACACAATGTAGCAATAAACAGCTGCACAGTCTATGGACTCCAATGGGTGTGCACACCTGGTATTTTCATGTATCCATCAGTCACTGAACACTACATAGCTTACAGGATAACATGCATATTTGAAATACTGCTCGTGTATACACATGGAGGGGGTTCGGCCTCGAGCAGGTATCCATATATGTTGACCTGGGAGATGGAAAAATGAAAAAAAAAAACATTCTTTCCATACCAAGAGCTACCCAGACAGAATCTAAAACAGACCTTTTGATTGGAAGTCTGACATCTTAACTACTTGACTATTGCACCTGTTGGTCTCTATAGTAGATAATAATAATAATAATAATGATATATGATGATGATGATGATGATGATGATGATGATGATGGTGGTGGTGATGGTGGTATAAATAAATACTACTAAAAGGGTTACCAAATAGCACAGAGGCAGACTGGAAAGGTTGGACAGGTGTGTACATTCGGAAGTGGTCACAGTGAACGTGCAATCTTATGGATACAAGCAGATGAAAGAAGCAAAAAAGAGAAGTGAAACTGCCACCTGTGTGGGTGAGCTGGCCCTGCACTTGATGTAGAGCACCACATATCTGTTTCACCTGGTGACACATCAAGTGTTCCGTCATCTCCCCATGCAATCTGTTCAAGTTGTCCACCTGGAATCACACGCACAAGCACACAATAAGGTATGTATGTACAGTACACACACACACACACACACACACACACACACACACACACACAAACACAACAACGCACACACACAAGCACGCACACACACGCACGCACACAAACACACATGCACGCACGCACACAAACACACACACACACACACACACACACACACACACACACACACACACACACACACACACACACACACACACACACACACACAACACCTGATGTACAAGAGGTGCAGAGTGTATAATGTTTGAGTTTCAATGTTGTGCAGGACTTCATTTTAACCCTTTGACTCCCTCACCCTATCCACTAGTTTCCTGCAGGAAGTTGGGGGGTAGGGTGAGGGAGTCAAAGAGTTAAGTTTTCACAGTTGGTGGATAGGGTGCGGGAGTCAAAGGATTAAACAAGGAGCCTAAAACAAACAATTACAAAATGAAACAGCCAAACTTAATGACAATCACATCATAACAAAATACGCTTCAAATGCAGACATACAGACACATCTACATAAAGCAACAAAAAAAACATAGAAGAACAAAAACATCTCAGCATACACGGATAGATCGTTAGACTCGCAATCATATCTCATTATTACACTGACATCATAAAACTATATAAACAGTTTGAGTTATTATTAGTGATAAATACGGATCAATTATGTTTTAAAGGTGTGCAAGTAACCAGTATCTACTTCTGATAAGCCAGGAATTTGGCCAAGAGTCAAGCTGGAGATTCCTGATAACACAGGACAGTTAAGAGTAATGGGTATGAAAGGTAATGATCAAACTCAAGCCACTTACCTGTTCAGTCAGTTTTTTGTTTTGGCATATTGACTTCAATATGGACAGCAGGTGTCTGAAAACACAGGTAAAAGACACATGAATACAAGCAATCAGAACAGGAAATCAAAAAAACGCACTGACAGAATCAATCTGAACAAACAAGATACATCAACACAATCAATTCAATAATCAATCTGAACAAACAAAAGACACACCAATAACCAATAGAATCAATCTGAACAGACAAACAGAAGATGCATCAATAGAATCAATCCGAACAGACAAACAAAAGGCACATCAATAGAATCAATCTGAACAAGAGTCGCTGTGGTGTAGTGGTTAATGCAATGGACTACAGGCTGGAAGGTTGTGGGTTCAAATCCCTATCAGTCCATTCAAAATAATTTTGGGATTTTTTGGCTCTAAATGCATCCCACCCAAAGTTGCGCGTGCATGGGCCCATTGGGAAGACTGGGACCACACAGTCGAGTCTCATCCACTTCACGGATGTGTCATTGAAGGTGTTGCTCAAATCTTCTGACCAGCACAGCTGGTGTCTATCTCTCGAGCCTAGTTGACGTCAGGATATATTATGACAGTAAGCATAGAGTACAGCCCTGTCACACAGTCTCCGTCCTAGATGAACTCCATAGCATCATGATTATCATCTTCATCGACATCATCATAATAACTTGATAGACAGGCCGCAGGAGTCAAAGGGTTAATAAGTCTTCTCTTTTCTTTTCCTCTCTCCGTCTCTCCCTCACTCTGATCAGATCAAAACAAACAATAACGACCCTTACCTGGATACTCTCCAACCAAGTGGTGTGGCATTAAAGGAAGGGGACGTCAGCCTGTTCGTCAACATGACGACAGTTTCTTCAGAGATGGGTTCTTGACACAGGATGTGACGAGCAAACTCCAGAAGGTCGGTGACACAGCCAGAGAATGTTGTTGCTGGGTGATAAAGTCATTATTACTCATTCATCATCTTTGACTAGCATCATCATTCTATCATCTTCATCATCACTATCTCTTTTTTTTAATCTGTCCACTTGTACCTTAATGGATGTAACGTGCCATCTAATAGTAATAATAATGTAATGACAATAACAATGACAATGACATCTATAAGGCTTATCACATGTCATATCATAATAATTAATAATATTATACAATAACAGTAACAATAAAAATAGTAATGGCATTTATAAGGCACCAAATCCCTCTCTCCAGAATATCGGCTCAAGACATGGTCACACTCTTCAAAAGTTTTGCAATCAGTTCTGAAAAACACGGCCTGACAAACAAACAAAAAACACCGGAAGTGACTTTAGATGAAAATGATACCGGATTTATCCCCCATAACGAAATTTCACTGCCACAAGAGCTCAACAGACTGACAAACAGCTGGCTGTTTTGCATAAGAAAAGAATTATCAATTTTTTTTTCACTTTCTTGGAAAGCACATTTTTTCTTGGAAGCAGCATGTGAATTTTCTTGGATTTCTAAGAAAAATGGGAAAACTGGGAGCCCTGTTCTAACCACTGAGGTGACATGACTCACTGTTGATTTGATTTTGCAAATATCGTTGTGACAACATAACAGGAAAAGTTTATGTGTTACTGCTGTTTTAGGTTGTGTCTTTGATACACCCATTAATTACTGTTTTAAAGTATCTTGGTTTCAGTTTCAGTTTCTCAAGATGACGTCTTGTTTGCGTTTCTTCACAACGACATGGGTCTTCATGCATGCACTTTACCCTGGTGTGCATGTGTGTATTCGCTCAAATGTTTAGGTGTTAACTCCCTTGTCCTTCATGTATAGTTCATGTTTTTGTTGCGTGGATGAATTCATGCATAGTCTTCTTTTAATGTGCCCTTGAATGTGTATGTGTCCACTTATGCTTTAAACCAATGTTGATTAGCGACAATTTCATTCCCTCCTTCAATACCTTATTCTACTGAAACAGACCATACATCACCACCTTCCCACCTCAGTGAGGTCTTGGCTTCGCGACAGCACATACAGCTTTATGCCTTTTATCTGTTTCAATTCTCTCTTCACTAGACAGGCCTAGCCACGTTCCGACTAAGGATTTTTTCTCAGGGGACTCTGCTTTTCCCTTTCGCGCCTTGGCTGTTGGTTTAGGATGTTTTTCTTCCTATTCCAAGGTCAGACCGGATCCGTTGCAGTAGGCACGATCCAGTTACATCAGCCATACCTCTTGATTATTTATTTTCCTATTCAGTTGATCGTATGCTAATATTTTCTCTTATGTTTACATTTACGTGGGGATGTGTGCATATCCATATAGATATGCAAAATATGCAAAGGCATATACATGTATGTGTGTGTGTATATGTGTATGTACATATATAATATATATAATATAATATACCTTATATATATACATATTATCATTGATATATATATATATATATATATATAATATATATATATTTATGTATGTGTATGTCATCATCATTATCAGGTGCCTTGCTGCATGGCGTTGGCGATTATGGACTTCCATCTGTCTCTATCACTTGTTGCCTCAAGCATCTCTTCTACCCTCCTCGTCCCCAGCCACTCTGCAAGTCCGTCTAGTATCTTCTCCCTGGGTCTACCCGGTGCTCTCTTTCCCTGCAGCTTTCCCGTTGTGACCAGGTGCTCCAATTCCCCTTTCCTCGTAAAATGGCCTATAAATGTTGCCTGCCTTTTCCTAATCTTCCTTGTGACGTGTACATGTATGTATGTATGTGTGTTTATATACAGATATGTGCATGTATGTATATTTATGCATTATTTAATAGTAATATACTTATATTCAAGAAACTACACTCAACTAGAACACCACTGTTTTGTCCCTGGACCCTTTTCAGGTTAAAACATTACTAATATGGCATGACCACTTTTCATATTGTAGATTCATCTTACTTCCCCTCAGACGTCACATTTGCCTCCCTCTTCCCAGTTCTTACTATCACTCACATAATTTCATTTCAGTCTTTTTCTCTTCCTACTGGAGGAAGTAACAGGGAAGTTTTGGTCTTTTTCTCCTAATTTTTGTATTTGTTGCTTGTTCTCTTGTGATCTTAGATTTATGCTTGACAAAGGCCAGTTGGCTGAAAATTTGTGCCTGTCTTGTCTGATTGTATTAACTCTCTTGCTACGAGCATCGGGATTTCCCGATCATGTCTCAACAATGCTTGGGGTTTTGAAAATTCGCGGGGCTTTCAGTATTTCCGTTAACCAAAACTAACGTTCAGAAATAGATTCTTCAGTTACTCTCAGCCCCGTCATTCTCAGGCCATTAGGTCACTGTACTCTGCAGTTGGTGTGTAGACAGCGCAAAGTTTACAACCCACTAGCTCTGCGACGAAGCAGACGACGGAAAAGAAAATGGCCGAACAACACTCGACATCTCAGCGCTCTTCAAGACGATCTCTTCCTTCAGTGCACTTAGAGTGTATGCAAGTTGGATTTTATAAACTTTCATTCAAAATGTGACTGTAGGAACTGATATGTTGACCTGACTGTGTATTCTGTAAGACATTTTTCACCTGAAAATGTCTCTAATTCTACTTGTATCATTACTCAGCAACCATGAGAGTTAGACGGTTGAAATTTCAGCACGTTGTACACCAATCTTTTTAATATATAACCTGCCAAATTTCAAAGCTCTCTGTTTTCGTTTGTTTGTATGAGAATTTTTCTCATGGCCTATACAAATGGTGCATATCAGGGGAATGGCAAGGGGCATAATTGTACGTAGCGAGTGAGTTAAACACACATTCTGATTTTATGTTCATGTTTTTCTGGTTCCTCAGGACACTAGATCTTAACCTTTGACTCCCGCACCCTGTCCACCTGCTTCCTGCAGGAAGCTGGTGGATAGGGTGAGGGTGTCAAATGGTCAAGGTTTTGCAGTTGGTGGACAGGGTGAGGGAGTCAAAAGGTTAAGTCCGCGGCTCTGTCAAAGGAACCAAATGGCCCGCACATGGAAAACAACGACCCAACTGATGATAGAATCTAAGATCCCTGTATTATCAGAATTGTCATTGTTATTGTTGTTTAAAGCCCAGCCGACTGCGTAGAGCCACATCAGGGCTATAACCACTTCAAAACATACAGAACTTCAACAAGAAAGAAAAACAAAAGAAAATTAAGTACACATATCAACGCATTCGCGCACATAATCTAAGGACATGCCCCTGGCGTTGACCACTCTGTTCAATTTATCGCACAGGGGATTTAGAAAAACACACCTGAATACAAATATAAGCATACCTAAGGACACCAAAACAGATGACCTAAAATTGCTTCCACATATCTCATCTCCCTAGAGCCAAAAATGCACTTAATACGTGTATCCAATTATCAATCCTAAGAAAAAGTATGTAAGACTTTATCAAACACATACAGGTGAATGGATCAGCAAGGCAGACAATGACAGGAAGAAATGACAGAAAGCAAATGAACAAGACAGAAACAAAGAGTGTGACAGAAAAGAGGAAATTTCTGGTAGAGAATTTCCAGGAGGGGATATTATTCATACTGAAAGAGCCCTTGGCATCCCCATGAGGGGGAAGTGTTATCAGAATGGTGCTCTAAACTGACGAAGTTAACAAATACAATCAAGAGTATGCACTCTGTGCAGAAACATAATGCCTGTGCAATGCGGACTGAGCAACAGTGCACACATATGCATCTGCAAAACCACTGCTGTGAGCACATAGCAACAACAGCAAAAATCACAGGTTTTTTGTTTGTTTTGTTTTTTTTTTTTGGGGGGGGGTGCTTTTTACCTTTGTCTGGTGACAACAGGTTTTCCAAAGTGGTCCAGTCTGGTGATAACAGTGGAGACATGTGGACCTGCACACATTATATATACTTACTTAATGACACACACAACACACACACACACAACACACACACACACACACACACACACACACACACACACACACACACACACCACACACACACACACACACACACACACACACACACACACACACACACACACACACACACACACACACACACACACACACACCACACACACACCACAACACACAAAATAAACGGGGAAGTTGGAAGAAGACTGTTTCAATCAATTAGAAAGAGGTTAAGTCTGTGAGTCTATCTGTGAAAAAAATGTGTTAGCAATGTTTTTCTCATATTTTTCTTTATGAATTTTTCAAATTTGGGTCAAAGGTATGAATCATTCAGGAATCACAAAGGCATAAATTTGGAAGTCATGAAAAGTGCAAAAGTGAACTCCATCATGTTTTCTTCTTGTCATAATTCACGTTTTAGGACAGGACAGAAAAACACTGCCAGCTACTGAATAAACAAACTATGGCACAGTGTGCGTCTCTGACTGGCAAAGACCTTGAGTTCCATGCAAATTTGAGTCTCACTTGAGGGAAAACATTCAACATTTTTCAGTTTCTATCCGCTCCTAATCCTACCAAGAGTTAAGTATGATATGGGCCCAGTGTGAAGACTGGCCACACAGTCAAGCCGTAATCCTCCTCAGGGATGTGTCACTGAGCTTGTCGCTCACATTTTCTGGCTAATACTGCAGGTGTCTGTATCTCCCAGGGCTGACTGATACCACAATATGCAGTATTATGTAAGGGAATGCACAGCGCAGCATGGTTACAAGGTTTCTATCCATGAAGGAACCCCACAGTGATATTATTGTCATCTCTATCCTCATTTGTGATCCTGATACTGTTATTGATGTTTAAAGCCCAGCCAACTGCGCAGAGCCATATCAGGGCTATAACCGTTTCAAAACATAACACTTCAGCAGGGAAAAGAAAAGAAAAGAAAATTAAGTATGCCTACACATATCAATGCATTCACCCATATAATCTAAGGAAATGCCGCCTGGCGCTGACCACTCCATCCAATTTATCAAACAGGGGATTTAAAAAAATATACATGAATACAAATTTACACATTTCTACTGAAAGAGACCCCAGCATCCCCACACAGGGATCTGTGACCCTCCACCACAGAACAAGTCTACTTGTGCCATTTGATGGTTCTGATATTTTACACTATTCTTACACAAAAATGTATGCTCTTGCCAATGGTGAAAACCATTTTCAAATCAGACAAACAGCCAGTGACCTACAGGGTTTTGATGATGGCACCCCATCATCTCCATGTTTTGAGAAAAACTGGGATAAACTTCCCAGAAATTCAAACTGACCTATTATTTGCTGCATGTTCATCCGTTCTCCATTCTTAGCCAGTCAAAACCAATATTCAAAAAACCATAATCCCACGCTTTCCAACCGTATGCAACAAGATGGGTTCACTGCTGCTGGTGGGGAGAACAGGGTAGTTACACATGGATGGTTTCAGTGAGATTTTGTAACCAAAACTGATAGGGTAGGTGTCTTAATGTACATTCATTTAGCTGAAAGAGGTAAAATACTGTATTATAGCTTCACCAATGTGTAAATTAATTATCTTAAAACAAGCTGCAAGTAAAACCAGAAAAACAAGACCTGACACCCCTCACACTTCTTTTGGCTCTATCTCAAAACTGGTACCAGTATAAAATATAGACTAGGTAAAACATAGTCTAGGTAGGGCCTCAGGACCTGACCAGCTCATGGTTTATGTGGAGGCTTAAGGCTTGTGCCATGATCACCATACACACAGCACCTGTGACATTAGTGCATATGAAATTCATTCCGAGAGCGGAGACGTCATCTTGAGAATCTCAAACTCAAACTCAAACTCAAAACTGGGCCAGGCACATGTTGACTCATTCTGTGGTGAAGAGTCACATTTATCATGACAGCATTGTCAAAACTGTCCTACACTCTCATGTCACTACAGCAGTTTAAAAGAGGGACAGCACACAAAGAACAAACATACAGACAAACACAAAAGCAAGTCCCCATAAAAGATGCTGATGTACTGGTGTTGTCACTTACTTTTATTGGAGGGCGAAATTCCTCTTCAGGTGATTGAAAGCAAACATGGGCCTGCACACACACATACACACACACACACACACACACACACACACACAAACACACACACAAACACACACACACACTACACACACACACACACCACACCACACACACACTACCCAACCACAACACACACACAACACACACACACACACACAACACACCACACAATCAGTATCATCATTATATTCCATTTATTGTCAAGTTTACATAAAAGTGTACTGACATTTAAAATTATACATAACCTGGAAATAAATACACCAAATACATGAATGAATCTCAACAAACGTGTTAAAGATGAATTAGTTATAATGCACAAATTGCATTGGCAATTTGCAAAATAATTCTTTAAGATATTCCAAAAAGTCTTAAAAAGAAACGTAACTTACAAAAACTTTAAATGAATCTTAACACAACAATCTCAGAATTACACACACACACACCACACACACACACACACACACACACACACACACACACACACACACACACACAACACCACACACACACACACACACACACACACACACACACACACACACACACACACACACACACCCCCAGAACTCACTTGAAAAGAGCGACCACCAGGACTGCGTTGGGAGACAGATCAACACTGACACAGCCCCAGTTAGCGTCCTTGAGTTCGAACCTTATTTCCTTCACACACGTCAACACTGGCTCTGTAACATCAGCAGTGTCAGTAAAACCTTTGGCCCAGCGGTAAATGCATCTTTCTAGAAGTGAAGAACCTTGGTTCGGATCACAGATTGGACAGGAACTTACCTCTCCCCCTCCACCACATCATAAGTGATGATCTAGGTTTTAGTCTTTTGGATGAATTCAGGTTCAGGTTCATATTGCTTATAGCCCAGCTGACTACTAAAGCCATATCAGGGCTATCACTACATTCACAATGACTGCCAAGTTTAAGTAAAAAGTTACAAAAACCCAAGATAAAGAAAGACAACAGTTAAAAATCGAGCTTCCCTTATCCTTGCATGTGTAAAATGCATTTAAGAAAACTCTTCATATGTAACTATCATATCACATGAACTTCTATTGATCCTGTAAAATCTGCTTCAGATAATGACAAACTAAGTCCCTTGTTACAGTCCATGCACTGTTAAAGATCCCATAGCAAGAAGGAGGTGTTTGTTTAAATCACGGCAGCAGGGGGATTTTCTTGCCCAATTAGATTTACCCTTTGACTCTCGCACCACTGGTCATTAGAACTGCATTGCCAAACATGTATAGCAAAGCAAAAACTAACCCTTGATCCTACCCTATCCATCCTTCCTGCAGAAGTGGTAGAAAGTCTGGATCAAAGTTCAGTTTTCAATTGTGGATAGGTTGGGATCAAAGGATTAAGTGATGGTCTATGATTGCTTCAGATGAGATTAACTGGTCCTGCATGCAACTATCTCATGATGTTACAGCAACAAGGAGACTGTCTGGCTCTGATACCAGTTGTCTGTACAGTGATTTTCTCCTCCCTCCATTTAAATCTTTGGTGGTGGCCTGGATTGATTACTTCAGAGGAAATCATAAAAGGGCCTGTGCAACATGCATTCGTGTAAATTTAAGATTCCATATCAACAAAGGATCTGTCCCTGGCAAAATCTGCAAAAAAAACCACCTTTCATATATTAGTATCATTACTACCTTTATCATTATCAATGTCATCACTTTTACTTTTCTTAGTGTATTGTTAAGTCCAGCCTATTTTTATTGTTATTATCATTACTGTCATCGCCATCATCATTATTATTGTCATTATTAGTGTGTAAAGTCCAGCTGCCAGCTCAGAGCTATATCAGGGCTATAACTAGCTCAAGCAAAACACACACTTCTAAGCACATCAATGACAATGGAAACAACCAAACCTGGAAAGAAAATTAACTATACATATAACTGCATCACACAAATAATCTTACGTTATACCCCTGGCACTGGCCATTCCAATGAATTTATCACCAGGAGGATTAAAAAAATTGAAAATAAAACAAACTTATATACAATTACATAAAAATACACAAAAACACATAAAAGTAGGTCAAAGTACCTAAAATTTCCACTGAACACTTAACATTTCCTTAACTCTTTTCCCGCCTTGGTCGCAATCAAGCGACTTCCTGTACGACCGCCATGGTGGCATTTGTGCCACTAGGAGGGGTCATGCTAAACGATAACTTTTCACATGAGTAAAAAGCTTCTGTCAGCTCCACTGGTGAATGCAGGCGACAGTGCTATTTTTAAACTTTACCCAGTGACTTAGTTTTTTCAGCAGTAAGGCCAAAGTGTGGCTTTGTTAAATGTCGGAATTTACGTCACGTTTTCTCCAAAGCGTTTTCTCCAAAATGGCTGCAAATGGACACACATTGTCTACCACTCTGAGTAGAATAAGCAGAAGCTGACTCTGTGTGTAGATTTTCCATTGCTTTTCCTCATTTATTATAATGATATGTGGCGCACAATTCATGAAATAAGGTCAATAGAACAACTAGTAAACCGTATGAAAAAAAAAAGTTTTTCTTTATAATAAGATTATCTGTGGAATAATCAATCAAGCACATAAACATAAGCAAGCATTCATATATAGATACAACATCTGCCCTTTACACAGCAAAAAAAAAGTAAATGAAAATCTTTAATAGTCTTTGAGATATAAGCTTTTAAAAATGCATACTGCGCTGCAAAACTGGCTACCCAAAATATACTTGGCACTGAGGAGTGCCGTTTCTGGGGAAACTTGGCGGTGACAGAATTAAAGACTAAAAATTCAGGTGATATATATATATACCCAGTTATCAATCCTAAAAGACAAAAATATGAAGTGAATGAATCGACAAGGCAGAAAATAAGGAAGGAACAGAAGACAGAAAGCAGAAGAGCATGACAGAAAGCAGAAGAGCATGACAGAAACAAAGACAGTGACAGGAAAAGAGGACATTTCTGGCACAGAACTTCCAGAAGATGGGGACAGTAGCCAGAAACTGTGGGAGCAGTTGGACGGCTGAAGGTCCCCAGAGCAGAAGCCTTCATCAAGCAAGCACCTCAGCCCTATATAACTTAAACACTGAAGGGACCAGGTGACAGGCAGGTCATGACTCCTGTCACCAGGTGGGAATGCTATCTATACTGCAAGAGTTCCTGGCATCTCTACAGGGGACTTCAGAAATAAATGCATATCAAAACAAAAAGAAAAAAAAGAAAAAAAAGAAGAAGAAACATTTGGTGGCACTGCACTGCAGTGACCTGCTCTCCCTTGGGAGGGCAGCCAGACATTCACATGGCAAATCCATTGTGACCAAATCGGAAATAAATCCAATCAATGCAACAAATACCTATCACAATGTATAAAGTCAAAAACAATGTCTACCACATGATTACAAATTGCAGCACATCCTGTGACAAGCATAACAACCAAGTGGTCAGTCATCCAATCGGAGGGCCCAAGTTCAAACCTGTCTGGTACTGCCTGGTGAGTGAAAGGTAGAGATTTTTCTGATCTTTAAGGTGTACATATGTGTCAACCTGCTAATGCCTACCTGAACCCCCTTCATATGTATGTATATGCAGAAACACAGAGACAGAGGAGGAGAATCCTGTCTACAGCAGTGTCTTACCAATCCCCTCCACTGCCACACTGGTTACAGGATTTTTTGTTTCGGGTTTTTTTTGGTTTGGTATTCCGGTTTTTGTCAGATGCACACACACATGCATGCTGTTTTGCCCACACTATGGAGGTGGTATGTTGTCACACAGTCTGTACACTCCGTCTTCGTGGACTATCGTGCGCTGGGCGTTTTTATGTTTCTGTAAGTCACCCGATACCCACATGACTTGCAGAATCTTTAATGTGCACATCTGTTCTGAGTGCATGTACACAAAAAGGGATGCGGTATCAGCAAATGTGCACCTAGGAGACTGGGGGCGGAGGGGCGGGGTGTGTGAAAAAAACACCCTTTACCCATCATGCAGGAGATACCCGGGCAGGACCAAACCTGGACCTAGTGTCTAAGATCTTATCCACCTGACTATTCTACCCATCATTTATGGGATTAGAAAAACATGATGACATCTGACAACTCTCACCTGTCACGGTTCCGCTGACTGACAGGTGATACACACGGTCCAAAGCTGCTAAGATGATGGTGTCCCTGACGACTGATATACCTGTTGACATTCACACTGTACAGATATCTGTGTAAGTCTTTCTTCAGTTGTCACTGCCACTACCACCACTCAATGTTATCATCACCCATGGCACATCATCATCATCATCACATCATCGTCATTATCATCATCATCAAGACCTCCATAATCACTATCATCATAATCATCATTACAATTATTACTACCAATAATCTAATCTTAACATCATCACCATCACCGCCATCATTATTCATCATCACCACCTCGACAACCAATACTGTCATCATCACAACACTCCCTCACACACACACACACACACACACACACACACACACACACACACACACACACACACACACACACACACACACACACACACACACACACCACACACACACACAAACACACACACACACACACACACACACACACGCACACACACACATACACATGCATGCATGCATGCACATACACACACATGACCAAATACATGCATACACAAATCCACACATGTATTCATGCATGCACATACACATGCACAAACACACACTCATAAACACATATGTACAGCTTCTTCCATATAAGAGGTTGAAAAACAAAAAGACAAAACAATGAAACAAAATTAAACATTACAGAACAACAGTGAAGTTCATTTTGCAGATTGAGGATAAGACCTTTCTTCGTATTATAAAGAAGCAAAAATGATGATGACTAAAAATCAGAGTGTAAGTTCAGTGTTTGGAAAGCTGAAAGTTGGTGGAGAGGGTGAGAGAGTCAACGGGTTAAGTTCTTGCTTTGCTAGCATGGCTGACAATGCAGGATGCTGGTGTACAGAGTGTGTGAGTCAAAGGCCTACCAAAAAAGCTATAATGGGCCAGCAAGCTAAGAGAAAGAAAAATGACAGACAAAAAACAATAAAACAATACTCACCTGAGCCAGCCATGAGGTTACCCAGGCGAGTGTAACATGACCCCGTCACCTCCACCTTCCAATCCTCTCTACTCTCCCCTTCCCCATCACTCCTCCTGTTGCCATGGTGACTCACAGACACCACCAGAGCAAAGGTGAAGTGTTCTTTGGAGCCCAGCAGTACTGAACCCATCTGAAACCATCAGACACAAAGTTACAAACGACTAAGTCACGTTGTGGTTGGTCAGGGGGTAAAAGTGGGTACATGTCTGACTTCCAACTGAAAGGCCCTGGGTTCGATCCGTCTTGACAATAGGTTGACTGATTTTTTTTCCTTTTTTTTTTTTTTTTTTGGTCCAATTTTCTATGCCATCTTAATGGCCACAGAAGCTGGCACAGTTTTTACAATGCGATGATGATGATGGTGATGAGGATGATAATCACGATGCTAAGGAGGTCCACCTAGGATTGAGACTGCGTGACAGGGCTGTACTCTATGCTTACTGTCACAATATATCCTGGCGTAAACCAGGCCCGAGGTACAGACACCTGTGGTGCTGGTCAGAAGATCTGAGCAACACCCTCAATGACGCATCCAGGAAGTGGATGAGACTCGACTGTGTGGTCCCAGTCTTCCCAATAAGCCCATAGCATGCCCAACTCTGGGTAGGAGCCTGTCAGAGTTGAAAATCCCACAATGATTTTTGAAGGGACTGATGGGGATTTGAACCCGCAAGTTGGCTGATCTTTTACTGATGTTGATGTCTTGTGTTTTTCAGCTCCTCATCTACTGTTCTTCTTATCTGCATGAATGAACCTGTGCTGGAAAGATGAGAAACCAAGCAAACACCAATCCAACACTGACATTTTCTCTTCCGCCTTGTTACACACTGACACGATTATCAATATCGTTACTGTTTAAAATCCAGCCAACTGCACGGAGCCATATCAGGGCTATAACCGTCTCAAACAACATGAAAGTATTTTTTTATATAATCTATGAAAGCACTTCTTCGTTTGTTGATTTTTGCTTGTTTGTTTGTTGGACTGTAACCATCTCAAACAGCATGTTAACAAGAAACACCACAAGGGTACGGCGGTGACCTGGAGCACCAATGCCTCGCCACTCTCCGGACAATCACTTCCCAAACTCCCGACGCCACTCGACAGTCATTTAATCAAGTGAAAGGGAGGCTGTCCATGTGTGGCATGACCCAGTCATCAGTTACCTTGTTTACAAACTGAATGGCAAGGTGGGGGGATAACAAACCCAGGATATAGCTACACAATGCGCACCAACCAGGTCCAGCCCAGCCTCCGGACCAAGAGAGAATGGAAGACCCCTCCCTCACCCCACTCTGGTTTTCACTTGTTTCAGGCAACCCGCCCTGCCAACAGCTCACATAGCTGCCAGCTCCTTTTCCCTTAGTCTCGACAGTTAGCAGTCAGAAGCTCCCAACGTTGCCTTACTCAACCACACGCGCGAAAGTGGCTGCTAGGCATGATGCTCCAAACACAGCCCATTTTACTGTTCAGCAAGGTCTGACCTGCTTGAAAGGATCCCAAGTTTGCCATCTTTCTGAGCAGCCAGAAGGCTTTCCCTGCAGTCATCAAGCCTGATTCCCTGAAGTCAGCGGCCAAGCCACACGCCAAAGTTAAAAAACACCATGAAATCATGTATGTGTTTTTTGATACAGTCCATGAACACGTTTCTTTGTTGGTTTTTGTTTGTTTGTTAGCTTGTTGTACCTTATTACAAATGGACCCTTTTACAGCAGAAAATCATTTCAACCTGGTTACATACTGACATGATACTTTTTTTTTTTAGTAATATCTATGAGCACCTATTTGTTCATTTGTTAACTTTTGTGTGTTTTCCAAAACAAAAATGATCGCCCGCATTCAAACTAATAGGAACCAGAAAACCACAAAAACAGAACCAAAATGAATGTTCAAATTTATCCTGCATGATAAAAGATCAGAGAAGTTTTGCTGTTTTTTCCTCAAGATTTTGTGTGTTTGTTCTTAGCTGTCTTTTGTGTGCACTTGACAATGGCCAGCTGGCCGAAGCTTCATGCCTGTCTTGTCTTCTTGTGTTGAATATGCACTCCGGTTTCATGGGTGAAACTTCTGAAAACTAATTTGACAGCAGTGAGGCTGGGGTCAAGGGGTCACCTGGGCCCCTTGGCTGGGTACAGGGGTATAGCTCCACTAGGGGGCTCAGAGGGCAAAGCCCCCCGGGAAAAATAGACCTTCTTGATTTTCTTACGGCATTTTGGTTGATTCTCCTGCACAGAAAAAGCTTAACAGCAGCATAGTTAAAGTCTCAAGTGCAGAAAGAAAAAAATACAACCTTCCCCCTCCCCCCACTGGTACCCAGTTACCCTTCCGATCTATTACTTGATGAAATACTTTGGTAAATATGGCAGAAAACTATAAACTCCCCTTAAAGCTTTCTTGTGCTCTAGGTGATCAGCATGGTATCGGAGTTTTTTTCTGTTTGCTCTGTAGGAGATCCTTTTTGAACACACAATATAGAAACACCTTCTGGCCATGTTCAGTTTCTTGCACAACACGTCACGTGATATTCATTGTCATCATCACCTGTTTCGTTTAGTCACTGCCAACTCCATTTACTCTTAATTTGCCCCTCGATGGATGTCACTGGATCATCTTCTTTCAAGAAAGCCTTGATCATTCAACTTTCAAAATCACCCTGCAAAATTTTGCCTCAGCAGTCAGTGAAAGATTTTGAGAAAAGACTTGTGGACACAATGGAAATGTAGATACAGCTACTTTCATTAAGCGATACAAAATATGAATCGGACTGAAACATGGAAAGTAAAACCAGCAGAACATTTATATTTGATTTTTTTCAATTTCACAAAAGTTCTGTCAAGACAAAAACTCACTTTGACAGAATTCCATCTACAGGCAGAAAACTTTCACCCATGTGGTTTTGATTGTATGTTGGACCATATTATACAAGAAAAACTACATTTCAACTCACTTCTTTACATGTGAACCAGCGAAGAGCAGTGACAGGAATGAAATCATCGTGCGGGTGTAACACCTGTGTGTGGCGGTGCGGAGAGACATCAGGTGCGTTGTCAGGGTCCACACAGTAACATTGTACATCCACACCTCCGTCGGTGTAGCCCACTGCCAGTAGACCTGAAAATTTCAGGCAACAAATTCTTTTGCTTTTTCATTCTTCTCTTTTTTACAAAAAATATATAAAGGGAGAATGCTCTATATTGAATGGAGGGAGGTTGTGTCTATGTATAACTGTGTATCTACCTGTGACATAAATGTGTTCATGTGTATGAACTTTGTATGTGCATTACTGACTGTGTGCTTGCTAGAATGTATCCATCTATGTGTGCATATGTACGTACGTGCATATGAGTGAAAGCAGAGAGAAGATGGAACATGAAATTATAATGGGACAGATGTCTCACCTGTCTCACCTGTCGGCGTCACCGGGAACAGTGTTGGCCGCTGCACATGATGTCCTCACAAGTTGCCTCCAGCACTCTCGATCTTGGCTAAGTCTGACCACCTCCTGGAGTTTCTTGCCACTGATGTTTGTGATGTTTCTAGCAAGTGATGCAGGTGGCCGTCCTCTGTTTCTCTTTCCTTCCACTTTACCTTGGAGGACAGTGGACATCAAGTCTGTTCTCTCATTACGGATTGCGTGTCCAACATATTTCAGTTTCCTCCGTTGTATGAGTACTAGAAGCTTGCGTGTAGTACCCAACTCATTCAGTATGCTTTCATTTGAGCGCCTATCCGTCCATTTGACCCTCAGCAGTCTTCGGTAAAACCACAGCTCTGCTGCTTCCACTCGTCTTTCATCCTCTTTCTTCATTGTCCATGCCTCGCAGCCGTATAACATCACTGGCCAGACAAGACATTTTAAGAGTTTTATCTTAAGGTCTGCTGTTATGCTGTGGTCTTTCCAAATATTGTTCAATTGAACCATACTGTTCTTGGCCATTCCAATTCTCATCTTATGTCTTTTGAGCATGTTCCATCGTGTGTCTTGACTGAACCTAAATATCAAAGTCCTTGACATTTTCTAGAGGGACTTGGTTTAGCATGATCTGGTCCTGTCTAGTGTTATATTTGCCTGCAACATGCATAACCTTTGTCTTCTTTGATTTAAGTCCAGCCCAGCTGCCTTTCCAACCCGGTCTAACCCTGTACAGGATCCTCTAGAGCCTGTAATGTTGTCTGCCAGTAATCCTGTGTCATCTGCGTAGCGTAAATTTGACAGGTTTCTACACCAATATTTACTCCCATGTCTTCTATGTCTGCTTCTCTCATGATATGTTCAGTGTATATGCTGAAGGGACAGATGACCTTCTACAATAAAACTGTTCTGAGTTCTGTCTGTCTGTGACAAAAAGGGGTTATCCAGATTTTCTGTTTCTGGATGAATCCTTAACAAATTTATTCAAAGATCAAAGATATACACCACTGAGAAATCCCAAAAGCATAAATTGTTTGCAAGTCAAGGCGCCAAGCTCAAGGTCACACAGACCACACCAAAAAAGCCTAATCTCAGCAGTTTTTGAGAAAGACATGTGAACAGCACTTTCTCAAAACTTTCTGACAATGTATCCATTTTTTTTCTTCTTTTGATCCGGTCTAGCATTGTCCTCATTTCACGTCGTTTCATTTCATCTGATGCCGGCTGGGTTTGAAATTTAGACCTCAGGTCTGAGTCCAAGGATCCGTCCACTGAGCCAAACAGCTAACCATAGAGTCTAGGTGTGACATTAGGAAGATGGACTTCCAATCAAAAGGGCCAAGTTCAAACCTGTCCAGGTAGCAACTGGCAAGTAAAGGGTGGAGATTTTTCCATTCTCCCAAAAACACAATGTATGTGACAAAACATGTAAAAACAGCTTCAGACACAGCCAGCCAGTAACAACTATGGCTACAGATAGCTGGATAGCTTCAAAATTATGACAACTGTAATCTTTCCATAGTTCAAACCTTTTAACATCTTATCTTCCATTTCCAAAGTGTTATGGATAAAAATGCCAAAAAAAACCAATTTTTAATGAAATCAAAATTGTCAAAAATTCATAAGCTAATCACTTTCCTTGTAAAAAAATTTTTTTTTTTAAAAAGCACCAACAGGGTTTAAAAGCGCCTAAACAGAAAGCATTCTATGATGCAAAACAAATTTAAGTACCTAGTCACAACAGGAAAGCTGGAGGGAAAAAGAGCATCAGACAAACCCAGTGAGAAAATATTGGATGGTTTTACAAAGTGGATGAGGACAGAAAGGATAGAAGATATACTTGCAACAACAAAAGATATATACGTATGGATGGCCATGATCACAAACGCCATGTGGCAAGGCACATGATGATTATCTTCAGATTCCAAAGCTTTATGGCTAAAAGCACCAATAAAAAGCAATTTTCAACAGTTCTAATCCAACTTTCCAAAATGTTATGAGCTTATTATTTCCCTTGTCAAAAATACGACCAAAAAGAAAACCATAACAGATAAATTCTATGTCTTTAGAACATTAAATCCTAAAAAAAAACTCAGAAATGAAAACTTGGCACTTTGGCCTGGTTTTCCCAAACTGTGTCACATACATGCATACTTGCTAGTACCTGAACTTTTTTCATGTGATCACAGGGAAAAAATGAAAAGAAAATGGGTGGTATTACACCACAGTGACATGCTTTCCCTGGGACAAGCAGCCCATATTTCATTTCAAAAATTTCCATGGTCACAAAAACATGAACCCAATCCAAACTTATCCACCTTGAGAAGAAAACAAATTTCAGCAAACACACAAACAATGAAACAAAAGAAAAAAATAAACAGACCCAGCAGTCAGGGTGGTAAACACTGGACTTCCAATCGGAAGATCCCAGGTTCGATATACCTGGCTACCTTCGCCTGATGGGTAAAGGGTGGAGATTTTCCCATCTCTCAGTTCAACATGTGTGCAGACCTGCCAGTGCCTAAACCCTTGTGTGTATATGTATGCATGGAGCACGTCAAATATGCATGTTAAAGATCCTGTCTGTCAGTCACGTCAATGGCTGGTTTATGGAAACACGAACACTCAGCATGCACCTCATCAAAGATACAAACTGTACAACATCATAGTGGAGAATGGTCAGCTCCCTTAACAGCCCGCGTTCTCCATGCTCCATTAAAATGTCTGATTGTGTGTAATGCGAAGGGAGTCTAAATGAGTTAGGGAAGAGTGCTACACAAAAATTCAATATTATTATAATAATGATAATAATAAAACACTTACTTTGCCCCTCGATGGATGTCACTGCTACTTCTACTACACCAATAATAATGGTGATAATAATCTCACCTGTCGGCATCATCGGGTTCAGTGTTGGCCGCTGCACAATTTGTCACCACCATCTCTGTCCAGGCCGCTCTGTCTTGACTTTAGGTGATATTAATGATAACAGTAATAACTGCAATAATGATGATAATGATAATAATAATAATAAATGAAATAACCGAATTTCATGTGCTGTATACCTGTGTGAGGGTTGTCAGGCAAAGCAGTCCAGGCAAGGGAGGATGCCGCGCTCTCAGTGCTGGCCATCCGTCGGTCCACAATACGGCAACATTCTCTGACAACAACACACACAAAATCGTCAAGCCATTCTAACAATGTCCCTTTTACAAACTAAAAATTTGCACAAAATTCAGATTTGTACTTCTCAAATCGCTGTGACCTTGAAGGTGCTTAGTTCAAGTCATTGTTGTTTATCATTATTGTTTTTTAAAGCCCAGCCGACTGCGTATTAGGGCTGTAACTGTTTCAAAATATACAAAACTTCAACAGGAAAAATAAGATAAGAAAATTAAGTATGCATATCAATGCATTTGTGCACATAATCTAAGGACATGCCCCAGGCCTTGATCACTCCATCCAACTTACTGCACAGGGGATTTAAAAAACACACCTGAATACAAATCTAAGCATACCTGAGGACACCAAAACACAAAATAACGGGCATAAATTACCAAACATTGCTTCCACATATCTCACCTCCCTAGAGCCAAAAATGCACTTAATACATATATCCAATTATCAATCCTAAGAGAAAAGTATGTAAGACTTTATTGTACACATACAGGTGAATGGACCAGCAAGGCAGAAAACAACAGGAAGAAATGACAGAAAGCAAAGGAACAAGGCAGAAACAAAGACAGTGACAGAAAAGAGGACATTTCTAGCACAGAATTTCAAGAAGGTGGGGATACTGTTTGTACTGACAGAGCTGCTGGCATCGCCATGAGGGGTTTAGTTCAAGTAAAACTGATATAAGCATAAAGGACAAGAGCAGACTGTCATAACAAAGAAATAAGATTTCAACTAATCTCAGAAGTTTCTGAGAGAATACTGTTGACACACATCAACAAGTGCTGGTTTTAGGCACTTTTTGTGTGTGTGTGCATGTGACCTTCATTTTGTAGCTTCACCTTCCAAACTTACGCTTTCACAACTCCTCATCAGTCCACAACTTTGATCAAAATGTCTATGAGAGAGATGAGAAAATCTTAATCACATTTTTGTCCAAGAAACATCACATATGGGATTTCCAATTGGAAGGTCCTGGGTTTGATCAAGCCTGGGTATCTCTGTGTGGATTCTGATTGGGTTTTTTTTTTATTGTTATTGTTGTTTAAAGCCCAGCCGACTGCGTAGAGCCATATCAGGACTATAACCGCTTCAAAACATACAAAACTTCAACAGGCAAAAAAAATTAAGTACACATATCAATGCATTTGTGCACACAATCTAAGGATATGCCCCTGCATTGACCACTCCAGCCAATTTATTGCACAGGGGATTTAAAAAAAACACAACAGAATACAAATATAAGCATACCTAAGGACACCAAAACATATATAAAAACAGGCATAAATTACCTAAAATTACTTCCACATATCTCACCTCCCCAGAGCCAAAAATGCACTTAATACATGTACCCAATTATCAATCCTAAGAGAAAAGTATATAAGGCTTTGTCAAACACATACAGGTAAATGGACCAGCAAGGCAGAAAATGATAGGAAGAAATGACAGAAAGCAAAGGAATAAGGCAGAAACGAAGAGAGTGACAGAAAAGCGGAAATTTCTAGCACAGAATTTCCAGAAGGTTGAGATACTATTTATACCGAAAGAGCCCCCGGCATCCCCATTGGATGGGGGGGGGGGGGGGGGGGGGATTCTGATTGCTTGGAACCTAAATCAAAGTGTCTGCCAGCAGTCAAGCAAAATAGAAACTGTAAGAGTTTGGAATGAAAAACAAAACAAAAAAATCAACTTCAACTTTGTTTGCATGACTGAGTAGGTGGGAGAGCGAGCTAGTCGTAAACTGACAAAGACTACAAATATGAATGTTTTAGTTCCTAAACAGTCCACTGCCCCTTAAACAGTCCACTGCCCCTTGTGAAATTGTCTGTGTAACATATAGATATACTGTTAATCAGGTTTAGGACTGAGCCAACTGAAAAAGAAGAGGAAATCTAGGGAGGCATGCTCCCCCAGAAAAGTTTTCTAAAGTCAACTGAAAAATGAGCAGTCTGACTCATTCTGAGGCATAAAAACATGCATAACACTGTAATTCTATAACTACAGCTTATCGAAATAGATTCGACTTCACTAGGAACTTTACTTCACATCATTTTTTTCACTAAATGATTTAGGGCCTACACTCATGTAACATTAGTGATTACAACAACCATAGGGGATTGACAGCCAAGGATATGTCAAAAATGTAAAACCAACCTTCAAACAACATTAGAACTTGATGAAACCATGCTGGGGGTGGGGGGTGGGGGTGCTATGTCTTGACTGTGTGTGTGGTTTGAGGATAATCTTCTGGACTAGCTGACTAGTTTAATTTGAACTGTTCGTCTGCTTGTGCAATTCTGAAGTGACAGAGGAGGAAATAAGCAAGCCTGGAGTTTTAACTGTTCTTATTAATACACCAAAAGTTTTTTTTCTCCTACAACATGCTCTGTGGACCAATTCCACCTGCCAGAACTTTTTCACTTCTTTTTACTGAAGTTTCTCAACATTCAACTATGTCTGACATCATCACCGCCATTTCGTCTTCAAACAAAATGTTCCCAAAATGCCCACTGATGCTATGAGTAGTGACATGTTTGCAGATGGAATAACTCACGGGAAAAAAAATCACTTTCCGTATATATATTGTTGAACTCTTCAATTTTTTTTCTTTCGCGGAAGCAAATAAAAGAACTGAGGAAAGAGGATATTGGTTTTGCAGAAATCCGTAAATTTGAGGAAGCGTCTCACCCCTGATTAATGATGAAAGGGCAACAGAGAGAATATGTATGTATGTGTGTGTGTGTGTGTGTGTGTGTGTGTGTGCGTGTGTGTGTGTGTGGTGCGTGCGTGCGTGCGTGCGTGTGTGGAGTGTGCGTGTGTGCGTGCGTGTGTGCACGCGTGCACACATGAGCATGCGTGTGTACTTGTGTGTGGGCATATGTGTGCAACACGTGCATATGTGTGCACACGTTGGCCTACATACATACTATTACAACAGGGTAATTACTAAATTACTATTCAGTATGAAACAGATTTCATATTGGCCATTTCCTCCATCTCAAATTTTGTGCATTTGTTTCTGCTGTCTTTTGCGAGCGTTAGACAAAGGTCTGTTGGCTAAAAATTTTCACCTGTCTCGTTTTACAAATGAAATACACATTCTGATTCTGTTCTCTTGTGTTTGTGATTTTTCTTTGGTTGAAGGCTGGCTGTCACTTTGACTTAAAAAACACAATTTCTCTCAAAGGCTGGGTGGTTTTTTTTCTCACTCTCTAGCTTTCTTTTCAAGACTCACATTCCTGTGATGGGCAGTTGGATTTGCCAGGTGACGATGGCGCCGTTTTTCATGGTCGCAAACAGCAAGGCACAGTGGGACTGCCCATCCGCATCAGGGATCACAGTTGACCATGTCAGGTCTGTTGATCATGTACATAAGGCAGCATATCAAACCTGATTGTTACTCATGATTAGTGTTTCTATTGACACAAATGAGTGTGCAAGCACTCACACACACACACAAGCATGCACGCATGCACAGACAGGCGTGCACACAAACACACACATGCACATACACACACACGCGCGCGCGCATGCACGTACGCACACACACATGCACACACACCCACAAACACACACATACATATACTACACGTCATTATTGAAGGGCCAGGAACGTTTTTGAGTCAATTTTTGAAAGGAGAAATAACCTATTTTCTCTTACTCTTTTCTCCAATTCGTTGCCGTAACTGAATGGATAAGAGCTCAGACAACATTGCAGTTTCCTTTTGGCACGTGTTTGGGGATTTGCCGATTTGCAATGGGCGGCCCAAGGAAGACAATTTCCACACGAAATTGTCGAATCTTCAGCAGGGTCTCTCTGACGACGCAGGCAAGGTAGCGACAAAATTCGCTTTGCACGTGCAAGGCAAGCCCTTTTTGAACACTACTCCATCCAAAGTTGCCCACAGACGAGGATAAAAAGGACCCGTTCTTGGTTCGTTTTAACCATGCTTGCAAGACGACGGATGACGGATGAGCAGCGGGGGAGAGCCCTCGCTCTGCTTGATGAAGGCCTAGCGCAGCGGGAAGTTGCTAGACGACTTGAAGTGTCGCATTCCACAATCCAGAGACTGCTGGAGCGCTTCAATGAGACTGGAGCAGTCCAGGAAAGGCGTCACACGGGTCGACCCAGAGTAACGACAAGACAGCAAGACCGCTACCTTGCCCTCTCCGTCCTGAGGGAAAGGGCATCCACTGCGGTGACCTTGAGGGGTCAGCTGAGGGACGCAACAGGTGCTAACATCAGCTGCAGCACGGTGAGAAGACGGCTACATGAGGCAAACTTGAGGTCACGGAGACCGGCCGTCCGACCCGTGCTGTCACCGGTCAACAGAGTGCGCCGCATGACCTGGGCCAGGGAGCACGTGACCTGGATAAGGCAACAGTGGGCCCGGGTCTTGTTTTCGGATGAGTCCAGGTTCACCCTGACCTTTAACGATGGCCGGGCTCGGGTGTGGCGACGTCAAGGGGAGAGGTTCGCTGACGCCACTGTCCAAGAGCATAACCGGTACGGCGACGGGTCGGTGATGGTGTGGGGTGGCATGAGCCGTGGTACCCGGACCCCCCTGCTCCCCATTGACGGCATCCTGAACGGGGTCCGGTACCGGGACGAGGTTCTGGCGGCCGTGGCACTGCCTGCGCTTGTGGACCTTGGTCAAGGCGCCATCTTCCAGGACGACAATGCACCTGCGCATCGAGCACGCCTTGTGACCGACTTCCTGGAGCAGCATGAAGTCGTCCGTATGGCCTGGCCAGCGTGCTCACCTGACCTGAACCCAATTGAACACCTCTGGGATGTGCTCGGGAGGCGCATCAGGGACAACCACCCCCCACCGGGCACCCTGGCCAGGCTGGTCGACATCCTGCAGATCGAGTGGGCGGCCATCCCTCAGGACACACTCCGTACCCTTGTGGGGTCGATGCATCGGCGCTGTGAAGCATGCATCCAGGCTCGGGGCGGACACACGCGATATTGAAAACAGACTGGCCAAATCTGACACTTTCTGTTTTTTGAAAAGGGGGGAATGTTCCTTTAAATGCATGTGCTGTTCACTAATGGGTCATTGTGCTAATTTCTTTTTCCAAAACAGGTGTGGAAATGATGAAATAAAACATAGAATCAATTCTAAACATTGTCAATTATTTCAACTTAAAATTAGAGAGGAAGGAAGAAGTGGCCCTTAAATTATGATTAGGAGTATATGTGCACACATCATTACATTCACACAAATAATCTAAGGATACACCCTACAGTTGACCATTCCAGTCAAATTTTATATCCAAGGGATTAAAAATAAACCCTGAAAACAAATGCAAAAACTGATGCACATCAACATCATACTGCAGTGATATACATCTCTCCATCTCTAACGCCCCGTCAAGGTTTACAAAAACCACTGTGATTTTCTCAACATGCCTGTATTGAGATGCGTCTCTCCATCTCTAATGTCCCACTGTACCTGTACCTGTACCTCATGGCAACCATTTATCAAGAAAACAAAGGCAAAAAGGAAGAAATGCAGACCTCCAATCTCATACATCAAGAACATAACCACCATCAGTGGCTTAAATATTCAAGAAGTTGTCCACAAAAGTCAAGACAAAGAAGCCTGGAGAGGGGTGGTAGCGTCAAAGAGTGCAGAGGCCAACACTGAACCCGGTGACACCGACAGGTACAGGTACATCTCTCACATCCCATCAAGGTGTATAAAAAACACTGTGAAAGTTCTCAACATGTTTGTTTGATATGCATCTCTCCATCTCTCATGTCCCGTCAAGGTGTATAAAAAACACTGTGAAAGTTCTCAACATGCCTCAGACCTGCTCCATCTTTTTGCTACAGCCAATGCAAAACACCGCAATGACCACAAAATTCACTTCACAATCTTTATACACAGCCAGAAACCAACTATCTGAACAGCTGACTGCAAAAAATGTAGGCAACTTATTTCAAAATACTCCCACAAATCAGTTCTAGTTGGCAGCAACAGTGCTCTGATAACAGGTCGGTGGCTACAGTACTCTGCTTATAAGTCACCAATCATGGCTACACTCTAGGCCAACTGAGCTGTTGCTTATAACCGGTAGACTGCTACTTTCCTTGTTGTTTCAACACCATGAGGCGAAGCTGGAGTGACCTCTCCAGGGGCACAAGCCAGGGCGGGACGATTTGGAGGACAAGCTGTTGCCCATGCAGCAGGTCATTATTGTAATTACTATTTTTGTTTAAAGCCAAGCATAGAGCCATATCAGGGCTATAACCTTTTACAAAACATACAAAATACTTCAACTGGAAAAAAAAAGGAAAAGAAGAAAATTAAGTACACATATCAATGCATCTAAGGAGATGCCCCTGGCGTTGACCACTCCATCCAATTTATTGCACAGGGGATTTAAAAAACATACCTGGATACAAATCTAAACATATCTAGGGATACTAAAACATATATAAAAACGGGCATAGATTACCTAATATTGCATCTGCATATCTCACTTCCCTAGAGACAAAAATGCACATAATACATGTACCCAATAATCAATCCTATGAGAAAATTACATAAGACTTTATCAAACACATACAGGTGAATGGACCAGCAAGACAGAAACTGATAGGAAGAAATGACAGAAAGCAAAGCAACAAGGTAGAAAGAAAGAGAGTGACAGAAAAGAGGATGTCCAGAATGTCCAGGTGGGTATACTATTTATACTGAAAGAGCCCCTAGCATCCCCACAAGGAGGATGCAGCAGGTTCCCCCCTCCACACACTGTTGATGGCACCAAAGAAATGGCAGAGGCCAGTACAGTTTAACACCAACATTGTCGCAGGAGTTGCCAGAACATTGCTGAAAACAGCAGCAGACCGCCTTAGGGACTCCAGCTCTTCGATTTTTCCTTGGAGTTTACTCCCTAAGTTTTTCCTGTGACCGGATATGCTGCAAGGCAGCAGAGCTTTGAGGTCAGAGTTTTCCTTCTCCTGAAAGTGTTGCCATCCAAGGCTACAAGCCCCATCTACCCAATGCAGCAGGTTGTACTGGGTTACATTTTACCAGTAGCAGGGAAACCCTGACCTGACACTAGAATACAAAGACTACAGTACTCTGCATTTTCAGGGAAGGGGATAAAAGGTAAAAACAGCTACCATCTTCCATATCTAAAGCCATGTTATGTCTTCTGCCCCCAGTTACTTGTGAAAGCATTGCAGGGATGTGACATTCATAGATGCTGTATGTTTCACAGTCCCACCGGAGCCTTAAGGATACGCTGTTCTACTGGAGCTTTCAGTTTACATAGTCCCACTGGAGCTTCCAATATACAGAGTTCCACTGGAGCTTTAATTTCATATTGTCCTACCAGATCTTTGAGTTTATATAGTCCCACAGGAGCTTTAAGTTTATGTAGTCCCACGGGAGCTTTAAGTTTATGTAGTCCCATTGAAGCTTTAAGTTTATACAGTCACGCTGAACTGTAAGTTTATGTAGTCCCACGGGAGCTTTAAGTTTATGTAGTCCCATTGAAGCTTTAAGTTTATACAGTCACACTGAACTGTAAGTTTATGTAGTCCCACGGGAGCTTTATAATTACATAGTCCCACGGGAGCTTTAAATTTACGTAGTCCCATGGGAGCTTTATGTTTATGTAGTCCCACAGGAGGTTTAAGTTTATGTAGTCCCACGGGAGCTTTAAATTTACGTAGTCCCATGGGAGCTTTATGTTTATGTAGTCCCACAGGAGGTTTAAGTTTATGTAGTCCCACGGAAGCTTTAAGTTTATGTAGTCCCATTTAAGCTTTAAGTTTATACAGTCACACTGAACTGTAAGTTTATGAAGTCCCACATGAGCTTTTAAGTTTATATACTCCTAGTTTGGATTTTGTTCAAGAGGGATCCAATGCACTTGAACAGTTCTATATGTGATCCATCCTAAGGGAGAAGAGTGGCAGAATGGTTCAGATGTTTATTTGCCAATAACTTAACTCAAGGTTCCAGGGTTTGCTCCCCATAGAGGCCTCGACTTTTCTCCTCAGTTTCACAGGAAAATTGAACTGAATGTCTAATCCTTTGGAAGGGGACGAAAAATGAGTCGGACCCGTGTGCCTTCTGGCTGCGTACGCTAAAGATCCCATGGCAGTTGAAAATCCTGAAGATCAGGGCATTGCCCCGTTGCCTTGGTATAAAACATTGGAGAGATAAGTTGATTTCCCAGGTCTTGCCCCTTGAAGACCAGTTAGCTTTCTTGCCTTTCTGAAGTCTTGGTAAACAAAATGTGAATATGAATATGAATCTGAAGCAAGGGAGAGAGGATGGGCGCCGCCCTCATGATGCTGGCCCCCAGAAAAGTTGAGGTCTCTGCCACCCCACTCCCCTACGACCCCAGGGTCATGGCACTATCTAGGTAGGACCTCAGGGTCTGGCCAGCTCATGGCTTTATATGCAGGCTTGCGCCATGATCATTTTGGATCTTCTTTATCACATGGCACCTGTGACGTTAGTGCTTATGGAATTCATTCCGAGCACAGAGACATCATCTTGAGAAATTGAAACTGAAAACTCCATCCTAATCTGCCAGCAACTATCAGAAATGGGAATGGCTAATTGTCAAAAAGACTGAAAAATGGGCCGGGGTCCAGGGGCCTAGGTGACCCCTGGTGGGGTGCAGGGGCAAGGTCCCTGTTAGGGGGTCCAGGGGGTGAAGCCCCCTGGATGGAGAAGATTTTTCATTTTTTAAGAGGCAAACTGTGGTCTCTCCTTGCATATGAGAATAGTGTTTAACCAAATATGTACGAAAAGAATTAGTTTATGCAAGTCTCAAATAACTGTGCAATCATTGTGATCTCTCAACTCGTACTCACAGCCTGATGTGTAGTCTTACACTTTATAGCCCAGTCAACCACATAGCCTGTATATCAGGATGCTCTCTATGTATAAACATATTTTATCCACTGTGATGTAATATACATGTAGAAGATATTTCCTAATGTTTCACTTCATTTTACGAGCAATGGACAAAAAGGTAACTTGCAGAACTTTGTCAGAACTGAAAGACAGCCAAGGAAGAAAACTAAGTGACTACTGTTGTGCAAACTCACTCAGCTCCAAGCCTCTATAATCTCTGAAGCTTCAAATGTCACATGACGATGGTTTAAAAAACCAAAGTGTAGTAGCTTGCATTCATCCTGCAGTTAATTTACAAAAATATTTCATTCAAGAAGAGCTGAAGATCCAAGGGCGACAACATTTTTTTCCCTGTACAGCTGACTCATTCAGTGCCTCACATTTCTCTTTGTTAGGGAAGAACTCGCTCTCTCTTGCTTCTTTTCAAACTTGATGTGATTTATCAGCACCTTTTTGCCATTTGAGGCGTAGTACAGAAAAACACCACACATGGAACACAAGGCTTCGCCGGCTTTGTCAATCTCGTGATAGTGTCTCGAAGTCGCACTTCTATTTTCCTTTCTCTTCCGTCTTCCTTTCACGGAATCTTGATTTTTTTCTTTAAGCCAGTTAGAACTTCAAAAGTTTGTTATTTAACACCAAGACCTTTACCAATATCACGAACAGGCGTCTTTTCATCATCAGCAAGCTTCCAAAACATGATTCCCTTCACATTAATGCATGGTCGCCCAATCCAAGAGGGAACATCGAGTGAACGCAAATCCTCAAACAAAACAGAAACCAAGCCTGTATTCTAAATTGGGTAAATTCAACCAAGGGAGGTTACTTCATTTGAAGATAGAAACCATTTCGGATCCGAATATCAATTGAGGGCAAAGATAGTTTTGACATTCATGCACTAATAAATGCCCTCAAATTTTCTAAACAGATCTGCATGGATTTGGAATTCTATATTTAGACGGAAAATTCCCATCTCTGAATTATCTGGCAGACTCTCTGAGCCTGCACAAAACCGAATGCTCTCAACAGAGTTTACACAGTCCCACTGAAGCTTAAGTTTTTAATTATAATCCCACAGGATCTTTAAGTTTATATAGTCCCACCATAGCTTTCCCACCAGAGTTATAAGTTTTAAGTCAGTTTACTATAACAGAGTATCCAGTGAAGTCCCATATCTCCATGCAACACACAGGTAACATGCCCTCCTAACAAAGCACCATCTTCCAACCCACATATACAACCAACAAAATGTTTTAAAAAAATTAAATAACAAAAAGGAAAATAACAAATTCATCAATCAGTATTTGCCATAAACAAGGGTACTGACTCTCAGTTGCCACACTGGTCATCTGAGCGTAGTCAACGTTGGCGTAATCAGTGTGGATCGCACACGCCTTTCTCTGGGATTTGAACTCCTCCTCACAATACTTCACCAGCTGCTCTCCTAAATCTGCCAGCTGACAATGCACACACACACACGCACACACACACACACACACACACACACACACACACACACACACACACACACACACACACACACACACAAGCATACACACACACATGCACACACACACAAATATAAAATATTCACAGCCCAATTTTTTTCTCAGTCAGAACAACATTTTCTCAAATGGGTATACGCACATGTTTTGGCCCATACTGTGCATGCACTACATTGCTACATGGTCTGCATGCTTCATCTTCAGTGAATGTGCATGCAGGGTATCTGGGTGTACCCTAGCTCAACATCCTCTCTGTGTATGTGTGTGTGTGTGTGTGAATGTGCATGTGTGTGTGTGTGTGTTTGTGCATATATGTGTGTGTGTGTGTGTGTGTGTGTGTGTGTGTGTGTGTGTGTGTGTGTGTGTGTGTGTGTGTGTGTGTGTGTGTGTGTGTGTGTGTGTGTGTGTGTGTGTGGTGTGTGGTGTGTGTGTGTGTGTTATAGTATTTTTGTTTCATTCCCCACACAGCAGCAACTCTGGGATGGGGTTGTCTTCCATATGGAAACATGAGTTGGGTAAGAGACACAGACAAAAATGACAGAGAAAATGACTCCAAAAAGACAGGTCCAGTTCACTCACCAGAGTCCATTTCCGTTTGCCCTTTTCCCACGTCAATCCCATAAGGACAAGACGATGGTCAGAGGTCACGGCCGCCAACACTGACCTACAACAGACATACACTATGTGATATCATCACTGTGCTGGGTTTTTTTTTTGTTTTGTTCTGTTTTTATTTTATATGAACTGGTTATTAACATCAGGAAGAGAGTTCTTGAATGTTGTATAGAACCGATACTGTTATACAGCTGTGAGGCAGGGACAGTCAACACGCAAAGCCAGAACAAGACTGAGGCAGCCGAGATGTGGTTTCTAAGAAGAATGCTGAGAGTTCCATGGACAGAAAAGAAAAGAAAACAAACGAGACAGTCTTGAAGGAGGCAGACACAAGAAGATCATTGATAAAGAACATTAGGAAAACACAAGCAACATTTATAGGCCATTTTATGATGAAAGGGGAGTTAAAGCACCTGGTCGCAACATGAAAGCTGGAGGGAAAGAGAACACCAGGTAGACCCAGGGAGAAAATATTGGACAGACTTGAATATTACCAGTCAAAGTCTCTATTTCAATCTCTCCACACACACACACACTCACACACACACACACACACATGCGCGAACACACACACATGCACGAACACACACACATGCACATATACACACACATGCACAGACTTGTGTACACAAACACACATGCACATATGTGCACAGACACAGAGTAAACACATAAACACACACACTTGTCAAACACACACACACACACACATACACACACATGCACAAACACACACACACACATATACACACACATGCACAGACACACGTACACACACACGCATATATGCACACACACACACACACAGAGTAAATGCGCACACACACACACACACACACACCTATTGTCAGAAGCCAGCCCAGGGGGAGACCACAGCGCGACCGTCCAGACAGGGGTGATGTCCTCATTGGTAAGACTGCTATATGTCCACAACCTCTTCAACTGCATTTGTCGCACTGTAGACACATTCTCCAACTGATGACTGGGTTATTTTGCCGATGAATTCTATACTACTCTCCACCATCTTCTGGACACTCATGCTCCAGCCACAACCCGTCTTTTACCTGACCGCCCCCCTACCCCCTGGCTCACTCATGAGATCGCCTGTGCAAAACGTGCCCGCCGCAGAGCAGAGCGCCGCTGGCGCAAATCCAAACTCACTGTACACAGGCAACTTTTCCAAGCCTCTAAAACAAAAGTATCCACCCTCATTGCATCAGCAAAAACAAGCTATTTCCAAACCAAAATCCTGAATGCCTCTTCTTCAAAAGAACTCTTTACAACCATGAATCATCTCCTTGGCACACGAAAAGATTTACCTCTCCCAACAAAACATACAAATGAAGAACTCCCATCTGTATTCTCCAAGTATTTCACCACCAAAATACAAACTCTTCGTGACAGGCTTGACAGGACACCCTGTCAACCATGCCCACCTGACCCTTCCTTCTCTGGCACACCTCTTACTACTTTTACCCCAGTCTCACAAGAAGAAATTCTCAACACAATCAGATCCATGTCGTTCAAAACCTGCGAACTGGATCCTCTTCCAGGTTCTGTCTACGCCGACTGTCTCCCTACTCTCCTCCCATTCATCACTGACATCATCAACACTTCTCTTCAAACTGGAACTGTCCCAGATTCTTTCAAGTCTGCTATTGTTCACCCTCTCCTCAAGAAACACAATTTAGATCCAAATGAACTGAAAAATTACCGGCCTATCTCTAATCTCTCTTTCTTGTCAAAACTCCTTGAAAAAGTCGTCCTCAACCAGCTGAACTCTCACCTGTCTGCCAACAATCTCCTCAATCCTTTCCAGTCAGCCTACCGCCAGTGCCATAGCACTGAAACTGCCCTACTACACATTCTCAACAATCTCCTCCTTGCAACTGATACTGGCAAAGTCTCTCTCCTCACACTCCTTGATCTGTCTGCAGCCTTTGATACCATTGATCATGGTATTCTCCTTTCTAGACTTCATCATACTTTTGGCATCTCTGACATTGCTCTGTCTTGGTTCACTTCATACCTATCAAACAGAAAACAAACCGTTCTCATCAATGGCACTTACTCTCAACCTGCATACCTGACCTGTGGTGTTCCACAAGGATCTGTCCTTGGCCCTGTTCTTTTCACTCTTTACACCTCCCCCTGTCCACCATCACCAACTCCCATTCTATAAAACACCACTTCTATGCTGATGACACCCAACTTCAAGACAGTGACTCACCTGATAATATACAGCGCCTGTTGACTCGCACCACTGAGTGTTACTCGGACATTAAGAACTGGATGACACACAATAGACTTCAGCTTAATGACGACAAAACAGAAGCTATCCTCATTGGCACCCGTCAGAAACTTTCTCAGCTGCCTCCTCTTTCTCTCCCATTATGTAACACATCAGTCCCAATTTCTGATTCAGCTAAAAACCTTGGTGTCTGCATTCACTCTACCCTCTCCATGAACAACTTTGTTTCTCAAACTGCCAGATCCTGCTACTATCATCTCCATCGTATAAAGCTGATCAGGAAGTATCTCTCTGTCGAAACAACTGCAAAACTCGTTCTCTCCTTCATAATGTCTCGCATTGACTATTGCAATTCACTCCTGTCTGGTCTTCCTGCCTCCACCATTCACATCCTACAGCGCATTCAAAACAATGCTGCACGCCTTGTACTCAAAAAGAAAAAAGCTGACCACATATCTCCTCTCCTGGCACAACTTCACTGGCTCCCTGTATCAAAGCGCATACAGTACAAACTAGACACCATGTGCTACAAAAGCCTCAATAACGCAGCCCCCGATTACCTGTCAAGCCTACTTGAGATCTATGTTCCCTCACGTACCCTCCGCTCTGCCTCTGATCCTCTGACTCTTCGCTTTCCACGCACTAAGCTCAATACCTATGGTCCACGAGCCTTCTCTGTTTCTGGTCCACTCTCCTGGAACAAACTTCCTCTCTCAGTCCGTCAGCAACCTACTTTTGTCTCCTTCAAGTCCGCTCTCAAAACTCACCTTTTCTCTCCTGCATAAAATCCTAACCTCACTCAACCCTCCCCTCTGCAGCCTGTCTCCGCTCGGAGGGAACCACATGGTTATAATATATAATTGTATGCTATGCTCTCTATAATTTTCCATTGCTTTTATTCTTGCTTTTATTGCTTTTATTCTTTCTCCCCATTTATAGCCATGCGTGTGTGTGGGTGTGTGTGTGTGTGTGTGTGTGTGTGTGTGTGTGTGTGTGTGTCTGTATGTGTGCGTGCGTGTGTGTGCGAGCGTGCGTGCCTGCGTGTGTGTCTGCTTCAGCGCTTAGATTTGATTTTATCAAGATTTTGCGCTATATAAATATTGTAATTATTATTATTATAGAAGGGGGTGGTGGATTCCCCACCACCACCGCCCTCCCACCTTTCTAAAAATGCCTTTTTCATGTTAAAACATTACAAACACTGAAGTACAACTATATTTCTTAAAAGAATAAACAATGCTGAAATTACATTTACTGATGTATAAAGGGAGAGGGGAAGGTAAAAAAGGATGTGACATGGTTGAAAACCCAAGCTTCTAAACTTGAATTTGATATAGGATTTACTGCTATAGCTTTTTCTAAACACGATTTATACTTATAGTTCCTATACGTTAGGATAATAGAAACTGATGAAGCTGACAGTTTAGAAAAATGGCTTTTGAAGTTAAGTCTGTCGGAAATGAACAAATATCTGCTGCACAGGGCTGTATGGTCCATTTAGGAGAACTTCGACAATTAAGAGTTCAAGTTCAACAATCACACTCTTTTTTTCTCTGCTCTGTCATACTTGGATGCTGAAATCAGCACAAACAAAACTACCTCAGTGTGATGATCCTTTTAAAAAGAAAAAAATATTCATGAAAATCACATGTGGCATGACAGTCTGTATAATTATCTCATCTGCACATTTTACTGACCTTCTGTTGTGATGAAGAAGTCAGTGTACAGTTCAGACCAAGGATTACTTTTGGCAGTCAGACTGGAAGAGGAGAAGATGACCATGGGTTGGACCATGAATTCTATCAGTTCTGATGATGTGACACTGTCAGTAACACTCAATTGCTGGTGACATGCAAAATACAAAATTATGAACATTACAAACATAATGTCACTGTTGTTTAAAGCCTAGCCTATTACACAGCCATATCAGGGATATACCATCTCAAAATGTACACACACCTCACTGGAGGGAAAAAAAAAAGAACATATCTAAAAGAAAATTAAGTACACATATCTTTTATTTGCAAACATAATCAATTCAAAGAATATACCCCTGCGCTGACCACTCCATCCAATTTATCCCCAGGGGATTTCAAAAATTTAAACCTGAATATAAAATAAACATAACTAAGGGCACTAAAACACATATGATATATATAAAATGACCCTAAATTATCTATAACTGCTTCTGCACATCACATTTCTTCAAGCCAAAAATGCACTTAATACATGTACCCAATTAGCAATTCCAAGAGAATGTATGTAAGGTTTTATAGAACATATACAGGTGAATGGACCAGTGAGGGGCAGAAAATAAAAGGAAGAAATGAGAAAAAGTAAAGGAGCAAGACATGAACAAAAAGTGACAGAAAAGAAGAAATTTCTTGCACAGATTTTCCAGAAGGTGGGGATACTATTTATAAATAAAGATAGATAGGTAGATAGGTAAATAGATAGACAGATACATAGATAGATAGATAGATAGACAGATAGACAAATAGATAGATAGATGCTATGTTACATTAGTCTGTTTACATGTATCTCTATAAATGAATACACCATCTCAAAGAGGTTTATCTCCTTCTCAGAGAAATTCGCTTCTCTGAAGTTTAAATTCATGTATGTATGTATGTATGTATGTATGTATGTATGTATGTATGTATGTATGTATGTATGAAGATGCTAACATTACAAGGGTTTCATCACACTAGGATAATTCCATATGCACTCCACCCAAATCTGCCAGCAATTATCTGGCAGACTTCCTGATCTTGAGCAAAACCTTTTGCATTGGCAAAATCTTGAAACAGGGACGGTGGGAGAAGGGGCCTATGAAACTCTAAACTGACACCATCAGAATGATGAAAACTTATTGCAGTTTACAGGCCAGCTGACTGCACAGAGCCATATCAGGGCTATAACCACGTCAAAATATACAAAACTTCAACAGTTAAAAAAAATGAAAGAAAATTAAGTACACATATCAATGCATTCGCCTACATAATCTAAGGACATGCCCATGGCGTTGACCACTCCATCCAATTTATCGCACAGGGGATTTAAAAAACACACCTGAATACATATATAAACATATCTAAGGACACCAAAACACAATAAAAACAGGCATAAATTGCTTCCACATATCTCACCTACCTAGAGCCAAAAATGTACTTAATTCATGTACCCAATTATCAATCCTAAGAAAAAGTATGTAGAACTTTCTCAAACACATACAGGTGAATGGACCAGCAAAGCAGAAAATGATAAGAAGAAATGACAGAAAGCAAAGGAACAAGGCAGCAACAAAGAGAGTGACAGAAAAGAGGAAATTTCTAGCACAGAATTTCCAGAAGATGGGGATACTATTTATACTGAAAGAGCCCCCAGCATCCCCACGGGGGTGATGAAAACCGATGGGCAGCCAACAGGCCAGCTTTTAATGTTGAAGCCTGTGACTGAATTGAAGATATCAGATCTTGAGACGAGTTGAGTTGACAGCTTTTTCAAAAGGACCAACCAGCCATCATAAAACTGGCCTGCCGGAGGATCGAACTCATGACCCTGTGTTATCAGCACAGCATACTAACCAACCACACCAACAGGCCACTAACTGAAATGGGCTGGTTGGTTCAAGTACAATCTCAGCCCGCAACATTACAAACTTGTCTCTTTGCTGCCTATCCTCATGTTTTCACCCGCCTAGTGGTGTCAGGGGTAAGGAGTTGGAACTAAACAGCAGGAAGACTGAAGTATGGTGATCAGTAAAAAACATAAAATCCCCTCATGCAAAATAACAGCAAACGGCACAACCTTGAGACAGGTTGATAAGTTTAAATACCTGGGAACAATCATTTCACCAGATGGCAGATGCACATCAGAAATAGCCAGCAGAATCGGCCAAGTCAAAACAGAATTCAAGAAGATGAAAAGTATTCTTACCAACAAATACCTATCAATTAACAACAGGAAGAGAGTTCTTTATCAATTAACATCAGGAAGACAGTTCTTGAATGTTATATCAAACCAATACTGTTGTACGGCTGCGAGGCGTGGACAATCAACAAACAAAGCCAGAACAAGATTGAGGCAGCCAAGATGTGGTTTCTAAGAAGAATGTTGAGACTTCCAATCCATGGACAGCAAAAAAAACAAACGAGACAGCCTTGATGGAGGCAGACACAAGTAGATCATTCATAAGGAAGATTAGGAAAGGACAGGCAACATTTACAGGCCATTTTATGAGGAAAGGGGAATTGGAACACCTGATCACAATGGAAAAAGTTGGAAGGAAAGAGAGCACCGGGTAGACCCAGGGAGAAGACACTAGACGGACTTGCAGAGTGGCTGGGGACAAAGAGGGTGGAAGAGATGCTTGAGGCAAAAAGTGATAGAGACAGATGGAAGTCCAATCGCCAACGCCATGCGGCAAGGCACCCAATGATGATGATGATGAGTGGTGTCAACTTAGTGGTTACAGGTCCCTTCTCCTCACCATCCCCCATTTCAAGCCCTTGCCAGCTTGTGGGGTTCCGAAGTTGAAAACTGGATGATGGGAGGGCTCTTTGGGGTCTGTCACCATCAAGCTCTGTAAACAAAAACACATACAACTATCTGGAGCTGCTTACACCAGGCTCTGATTGGCATAAGGAGCTTGGGAGGTGAACATCCAAAGGGTGGTGAGACACTGGTGCTCTGGGTCCCATCTGCACCCTTGTGGTGTTTCTTGTTAACGATTGACAAACTGCTCAAAGGAATATAATGGCATCAAAATCTCAAGTAAAACAAATTTTTTTTAAAGAAGGGTATAAAAGGCACTGACATACACTCTTCATTACTACGTATGTGGAAAAAAAAGGCTCCGCACAACTGTCCAAAAATCGTGACATATCGTGGCGCTTTGACGAAGGGGTGTCCACAAGATCTATAGACCCTTCACTGATCATAAGCTACGATCATTAATCAAAACAGTATTTGTTATGATGCCAAACATAGATGGAGCTGCAGCCTCCAAATACAATTTTAATTTTGTGCAGTCACTCAAGAGCAAACACACCTTTGGCTGACCACTTGTTTGTATCTTCTGCAAACTTCGGGCAAGTAAAAAATGTTCTTAAGGATATGCTAGAACTTTACAGTAATCCCTCTTCTAATTACATGCCAAATTTAAAGGATAGTTATGGTGATGCAGATAGTTAAATTCCAGCCACGAGATAAATGATATACCGAGGCCATGGTGCACATCATGCCGCCACTGATCTTGATCTTAGGCTAAGACTAGGAATGTGACAACATGTTTTATTTTTTCAAAAATAATTATACAATTAGTATCGTTAAAAAGAGAGAAAAAAAAGTAGCTTTCTCATCTTGTCCAAACCATCAGTCAGGATCTGGTGAGTTGGTGAAAATCCAAGTTCAACTGAAACCTGCACGATTGAATCAAGTATCTATCGAGTTGCAGGCTTCTCTCTGAAGATGAATTTATATGAATTTTAAAAAGCGAGGGAACAGTTTTCTTAAAAGTTAAAGTTCTTTAAATAATGAATACATAGGCTGATTATCATCTTTTTTAATTATGATTTGGTTTTCATGAGTATTATTTGGAGCCTTTGTATGAGTGACAAATTCCAAGCCAGAATTAATATAAGTATAAAAGCTATAGTGATTTTGAATAGAAATCTTAAATTGAGTCAAAACTGTAAGATATCTTGTTTGAAGCTTTATTTAGGGAATTAATTACTGTGTAAATCAACACAATTAGTATGATTAATTATCCTTGGTTAGCTCGAGTATTATCTGGAGTCTGTGTGTGGTAAATTCAAGACAAGAATTCAGCAACTGGGAAAGTATAGTTGGTTTAGAAGTCTCAAACAGATATGTATTTATAAAAGGTCTTCAAGGTATTAGTTACTGGGATAGTCACAATGTTTATTACAAATAATTACAGGGATAGCCACAATGTTTATTACAAACAATCACAGTTTTTCATCATGATATCTGCAGTCTGTGTGTGGCAAATTACAAACCAGTATTCCAAGTATAAAAGTTTAAATGGTTTTATGGCTATTATGTGTAGTGTTTTTAAGCTCATTAGATTAAAAAAAAATCATTGGGTTAATTATCAAAACAATAATTATATAATCACAGTTTTTTGATGATCATACCTGGTGTGTGTATATCATATAAATGATATATGACACATTGCATGTCAGAATTCCAGCTATTATGGAAGTTATCATGTTTTTAAGACTCCAATGTGCGGGTGGGTTGGTGTCGTTAGCTTGTTAAGGTAGTTCATTAGTTACTGGGCTAACTATCAAAACTGTTACGACTAATCATAGTTTTTCATCATGAGTAATACCTGGAGTCTGCATATGGCAAATTACAAGCCAGAATTCCAACTATGATAGAAGTTAAAATGGTTTAAGGACTGGTGTATACTATTTTTTAAGTTTGTTGATTAATTACTGGATTAATTACCAGTTATCATGACTACTCATAATGACTCATATTTTTTTTATGAGTCTGAAGTCTGTGTGTAGCAAATTACATGTCACAATTACACCTATTATAGAAGTTACAGCGTTTTTAGGCCTCTCATATTTTTAAGCTCGTTAAAGTTATTAATTAATTACTGGGCTAATTACAACACTATTATGACTAATGATAGTTTTCCATGATGAGTAATACCTGGAGTTTGTGTGTTTTAAATTACATGCTACAATTATAGCTTTTATGGAAGTTGTAACGATTTCAGTACTTTCGTGTAATTTTTCTTAACGGCTCGTTTCATTTATGAAATAAATTACTGGTAATTAGTGCACCTGTTCATCAATTCGTGTCTACTTCAGTTGTCTTGTGCTTGTAAAGACCTTTCCAGTCATTATTTCAGTTTATGATTCTTGGTTCAGTTTTTTCCAAATTTATTTAACTTTTGTTACAATCAACTAAATGAAACCCTTTTTGTACCATTCTAAAGCTACTTTTTTTCTCTTTTCAATTATATTAATTTGATAATTATTTTCAAAAACTGAAAAAAATTTTCACATAACCAGTTCGTTTCGAAACAGCCTTAGTAAAGCTATCCTGCACAAAGTGGTAATAGCAGACGAACAAATCACAATGGCGGTCAGAAATGACGCAGCCAATCAGAACCTATTTCCGTCGATGTCAGCAGCTCTAGATAGTCGCCTGTGAACAGAACTTTTGCATTCGCAGTGGTTGTACTGAGATTGTCTAACAACGGATTGAACAGTTAGTGGTCTGTAGATTTGCCCAATGAGACCTGAGTCTTGATCTGAAACAGTTCACTGTTGGTGCAATAACCACACGACACGTTCTGATGGGCAATTCCACGTGCTCACGGTACCGACAACACCCGCCCCGTGAACACGCTCTGAGAAGTTTTGTACAGCACAGGCTCAGGTATCCTGGAAGTCTGCCACATGACTGCTGGCAGGTTTCATGGAGGGCATATGGAATTGTCCGAGTGCGTTGAATCCGTCTTGAGCAAACACCAAACTGAAACTCCAGACTCAGTAACTTGAATAAGTTGATTTCACTTCAGTTCAGCGAGTGTTCAGTGTTTGTAAACTTAAAAATATTGGGCCTAGGCCTATTCAAATGTAAAGCAGCAGTCTGAGCAGACTAAAACAATGAGATTACCAAAACATCTATGTCTTTGTCACCGGTGACCGCGAGTCTGTCGTCTTGTGACCAAGAAATTGTCTGGCGTTCATGATATTCGCTCAGTTTGACAGCATAAACCAACGTCGATATTGCCATGTTCGTCGATGCCGCTGAAACGGAAGTTTGCATTTCGCACATCTAATTACCGAAATCGACTTTTTATTCATTTGTTCCGTTTTGTGTGTGTGTGCATGCGGGGTGTGTGTGTGTGTGTGTGTGTGTTTTATACATACCTGTTATGTCCTTGATTTAATGTGATCAACCGCGCAGAAACCAAAAAGTGTTGTCTTTATCCATTTGTTCTTTGGTCCATTTCAATTAATGAATTTGAAATGATGTAGTTGTGGTGGTATGTTGTGCATAAATGAGTGTTATGTGTACATGTCCATGTATGTGTGTGTGTGTGTGTGTGCGCACATGTGTCATGTGCACATGTATGTGCTGTATTGTTATTGAATACGCTCAACTCATTGTTGCTAGAACTTCCGAGTTCTTTTTTTTTCTTTCTTTTTTCTCATTCATTCTTCTACCCCGTTCTGTTCCTGTAGCCTAAGTGTAGGGCAATAATTCCCAGATTCATGTATTCATGCATTTTGTTCTGGTCAGTTGGCCCACACTGTGCATGCACCATGCTACTGCGCAGTCTGCATAGTCCTTTTTTGCTGTGTTACCCCACCATGTAGGTGTTCATACTCCTTAATTCGGACACAACACAACAAATTCTCGGAATTTTGTTTCCATGAGCCACCACATGCCACCATATACACATGGCTTAAAGAATATTCAATGTTCTGTATGGCTTTTCATTCAATTTCAGTGCACTGGTACATTCCATTTTCTTTGATGCATGTGAGACATCGATCCTCGCAGCAGATTTGGAAAGACAAATTCAAGCCATGGAAATGAGGTATAATAATATAATAATTACAATATTTATATAGCGCAAAATCTTGATAAAATCAAATCTAAGCGCGAAACAGACACACACGCACGCATGCGCACGCGCGCACACACACACACACACACACACACACACACACACACACACACACACACACACACACACACACGCACGCATGGCTATAAATGGGAGAAAGAATAAAAGCAATGGAAAATTATAGAGAGCATATTATATACAATTATATATCCTTGCAAGATAGGGCCTACTACATATCTGATACACTGATCACATCACCATTGAATATGTGCGCAAAGCCATCAAACAGCACAATAGGGCCACATTAAGATCTGCTGACTTTGATTAACCTTTTGACTCCCACACACTGTCCACTAGCATCCTGCATTGCCAACTGTACTGCTGGAAGCTGGTAGATGGGGTGAGGGAATCAAATGGTAGATGGGATGAGGGGAATCAAAGGGTTAAATTTTTGCAGTTGGTGGATAGAGTGTGGGAGTCAAAGGGTTAAGAAAATTACATTAGTATGGCCATGTAACAAGATCAGTGACCTCACTATATCAGTCCTCTGGGAAACTATTGACGATGGAGACAGATGGGAAGACAGAAAAAAATGATAGACTGACAATAACAACAAAAATGATGGACTGACAACATTGTGAATAGACAGAAAAAACATTTATAGTGACCCAGTCTTTGGCACACAGCTAGCAGAGCTGGTGGCATCTAATGAAGTTATTAAGAAAAATCCATGGGCGCTTGATGAAACCCAAAGCAACAATGTTTCTCCACTGACTAAACAATCACCTCCAAGTGCCCGACGCCACACAGCAGACACTTCGCCACGCGAAGGAGGCTGTCCATGCACTGCATGACCCATTCTGACCCAGTCATCAGTTAACTTGTTCAAAAGCCAAATGGCAAGGTGGGGTGATGACAAACTCCGGGACATAGCCATCTAATGCATCCAGCCAGGTCCAAGAAAGAATTAAACATCCCTTCTTTGCTTTACTTATCCTTCTACTGCCGCCAGCTCACATAGCTGCGAGAAATCAGGACATGCACTGGTGCAAGCACTCCACACACAAAGAGTATGATACAAGTATACATAAGCACACAAACACATTCCATCTCTTCCACACACAAACACATACACTTTAAACGTTTTAAATCAAAGCGTGGTTTAATTTTGACGATCAGAACTCAATAAAAGGGGGGGGAAAAACATGGACACATCAACATTCTAAGAAATATGTCCAGATACCCACAATTAATACATGTACAGCACTAAAATTAATACACCTTCTGAGTATGTAAAAGACATCAATATTTCACACAAAAACTTTCATACAAATGCAAGTCAAAATTGAGAAACAAATCACACAACTGATATGCACCAAGTATCCATACACACTCACATAAGTACTGTAATTATTATATTTGGATGTGTACACATACAAATACACACCAAAACAGGTAAGCACATGCACATACACTGTACAAATGTTTTCTCCGCCAGCATGCAAACACACACACACACGACACACACACACACACACTGCACACACGCACACACACACACACACACACACACACACACACACACACACACACCATTTACCTCATCAAAACTACACAGTTGATGCATACACAATCAACTGATGAAGCAGAACTGTGTCGACAACAGATAGAATGTAATGTTTGAATCCCCACAGACTTGTGCCATGCTGATCAGTGCAACCACAAAGAAAGCAAGCAAACAGTTCCATCAGTTTTACATAAGCACATTGGCCGACCACAAGTACCCACTCAGCAGATACAGACAGACACAGCTAACAGTACTGTGTTTTTAACCTAATTTTTTGCATTTGCACTGTCAATTATAGAACGTTTGCACTGTCAGTTATAAAATGCCCTCCAGAATTTGTATTTTTAGACACGTTCATACAAACAGTTCTTCTAATGCAAGCAACAACTTCTGCAAGCACTTCCTATCTAAGTATATAAATATATCATATCTACCTAGCACAGGGATTAGATTTTTGCATGTATGACCGTTTTTTATCCCGCCTTAAGTTACAGGCAACCATACTCCATCTTCGTAAGCTTAGGTGAGAATCCGGAGGAAACACAGGTGAATGATCTGGAAGTCAAAAATATTAAAGTTTTGTGAGGAAAAGACAGCATGACAGAAAACAGGAACCACAAACTACCCAAAAGAAAAAACTAGATTGCTTCTGCAGTTCCAGAACAAAGGGAATCCAATTACCGCATTTCATTGTTAACCCTTTGACTCCTGCCCCTATTCACCAACTGCAAAAACAACTCTCTGACTCCCTCACCCTATTCACCAGCTTCCAGCTTGAAAGAGTTAAGTTTCTGCTTTGCTAGCATGGTTGACAATGCAGAATGCTGGTGTACAGGGTGCAGGCGTCAAAGGGTTATGCTGATCTGGCATAAGAAGCAAAAGTGAAGAATGCGTATAACTGCCCAGCTCCTGATAATGTTTGATTTTTGTCATTTTTGCTTTTGCCTGTTCTAAAGAACGTCGTTAACTTGATACAACTCATGTCAAATACTCTGTTTTCGAATCGGCAAGTTTCGGGGCTTTACTAGAAGACGCCATAAGCAAAATGGGTGTTGGCTCAATGCTGAGTATTGACTGGCCGGAGGATGCCAACTGCCAGGTTCAAAATGATGCCTAGGGCCTTTTGAAACATACCTTTACTATGACAGATGATCCGTTTTTGACCTGTTTCACCCTGTCCTCTTGAAATGTAAGGCTGAAACGGCTCATGTGTCAGTACCTTAACAAAGGCCAGTCTGTGACAGGAGATACGAGGTTACTGTTACTGTTATTTTTGTTTAAAGCCCAGTTGACTGCGTAGAGCCATATCAGGGCTACAGCCGTTTCAAAACATACACAATACTTCAACAGGAAAAAAGGGAAAAGAAAAGTACACATATCAATTCATTCGAGCACATAATCTAAGGAGATGCCCCTGGCGCTGACCACTCCCGTCCAATTTATTGCACAGGGGATTTACAAAGCATACCTGAATACAAATTTACACATACCTAAGGACACCAAAACATGTAAAAACGGGCATAAGTTACCTAAAATTGCTTCCACATATCTCACCTCCCTAGAGCCAAAAATGCACTTAATGCATGTGCCCAACTATCAATCCTAAGAGAAAACATGTAAGACTTTATCGAACACATACAGGTGAATGGACCAGCAAGGCAGAAAATGATAGGTAGAAATGACAGAAAACAAAAGAACAGGACAGAAACAAAGGGAGCGACAGAAAAAAGGGAATTTCAAGCACAGAATTTCCAGAAGGTGGGGATACTATTTATACTGAAAGAGATCCCGGCATCCCCATGGGGGTAGAGATACCAGGTGAGCCAGGGTACTAAGACTCCATGGTGAATGAATGTTCCCATTCTACTGTTATCTTCAAAAGATAATAAAATTGTTGTCTGTTGTGGCTACCTACAGAAAGACACTACACAAACTTGTGCTATAAAAACGTTCATCAAAAATTTAGTACCAAATGCCAATCTTAACCCTTCAACTCCCTCACCTTATCCTTGAGCTTGCTGGTGAGGGAGCGAAAGGGATCAAAGGGTTGACTATGCCCCCACCTCCTCTCTTGACAAACGCAATAGTCAAGTGGTTGAGACACTAGTCTTTGAACAGTAAGGTCTAGGTTCAAACCCACTGTAATATCACTTGGTGGGTAAAGGGTTGAGATTTTTCCTATCTCCAAAATCAACATTCATGCAAATCTGCTAGTGCCTGAACTCTGTTTGTGTGCAGGTATATACAGAGCATCAAATACACCATGTTAAAAGTCCTCTAAGTCATGTCAGTGTTAGGTCGCTTACAGAAAGACGGAAATACACCATGTTAAAAGTCCTGTAAGCCATGTTGTGTTACGTCACTTACAGAAAGATGGAAATACACCATGTTAAAAGTCCTGTAAGCCATGTTGTGTTACATCACTTACAGAAAGATGGAACTCCCAGCATGCACGCTCCCAAAGATGGAAAATGACTGCCTCAACCACGGGATAAAAAGAGAAAAAAAAAACAACTGTACACAAAAAATTCCACTTGATACCAGTGTAAGAGGAGTTGCATCCCACAGACGCTTTAAAAAAAAAAAAAAAATTCCCAAAAGCTGAATTGAGTCCTACACCTACATAAATTACCAGTGCCACACAACTGTCCAGTTGCTATAAAATACACATTCTACTGCAAAATGTCTGAATGCTGCAAACTACCCCCACTGAGATATATATATAAAAACTGCCATGACAAACATGTATGTTTTGACACACATCTATCTCACAGACACAAATCTATTTTCCAAACACTGATTACTGCTAACTATGGTCGCTGTGCAGAACACAGTAAGTACTGGTGCTCGTTTACATTAAATCAAAACAACACTTAATTTCACATTTAGAAAGTTCGAACAACATACACATACAAAAAAAAAGTTCAGATTTTTATATTATGCAAACTTTTTATACTGGTTTGGCTTTGATCTTGAAGAGGTATGACCTCATAAAGTGTGAATCAACTATCACGCCAAAAAAATGTGGAAGGGAATACATTCACATCAACACTAAAATGACATATGCACTATCCAGGGAAGCTATGGTGTTTGGGCATTTGGAGTTTTTGTTCAAGCGCGAATCACTGCACTCAGACAACCCCACAATGCTACAACCATATCTGCCAGCAATTATCTGACAGACCTCTTGTGCAGCAAAGGTCTTGAAATGGATGGGGGGAAAGGGACCTATGTAACACTGAGCTGACACCACCAGAATGACGGAAACATTGAGACAAGCAGCAAACAGGCCAGTTTTTGTTGCGGGTTGGGATTGAACTCAAGATCTTGATTCCAGGGTGTTTATAAAAGAAACCAGCCAGCGTATGTTGAAAATACATCACAAAATAAATGAAATGCTTAACTCTCTCTTACAAGTGGGTTTTGTAGAGGGGCAATTCATATGACCTGTGTTGCAGTTGGGGAGTATCATTATTTAGCCATTTATCTTGCGTCTTGTGAAACAGGCTGTTTGGGGGTTGCTGTGTTTTTTAAACTACACTCTTTTCATTCATATTAACCATATTCTTCCAGTTTTCCTTGTATCTCAGAGTTTGTCATCTCCCCATCTTGCCATTCAGCTTTTGAATACGATGACTGCTGACTGGGTCTGAATGGGTCATGAGGCATATATGGACAGCACCCCCCCCCCCCCCCCCCCCCCCCGGTCTTGATAAAATTGCTACCGCTTGGCCTGTGGTGCTGGGGGTCAAGAGGTGATTGGCCAGTGGTGAGGCAATGCTGCTCTGGATCCGATCCAGCATCCTCACAAGATCGTTGCTTTTTATGTTTGATCATGCTTTTTGAATGGAGTATAAGTATCAATACAAGTGTGTGCCCTTTATTTTTTCCCCTTACACAAGCACCGAATAAATGATTGTACTACTACATATGTAACAGTACTCTTACTAATATCAGATGGTTGGTTACTCAGTGATCGTGTTACTCGGTGATGGTACCCCTTCAGTAATTTTCACAGCAAACTGGCTGGCTCTTTTAACAAAGCCAGGGGCTCAAAATCTGATATTTCAAGTCCAACCTGAGTTCCCCCTTCTCCCCACTTCCCTGGTGGGAGGGTTATCCCCGTCGGTCATATGAGCTGGGTACCGACATAAAAACTGAACCAAATCAATCAATCGCAACATTAAACCTGGCCTGTTCACAGCCCACCTTAATGCTCCAATCATTATGGTGGTGTCAGCTTATTACATCATGGATTCTGTTCCTCCTGCCTCCTTCCATTTTATGACCTTCCCAGTGCATAGTGTCTTGTGCAGGCTCAAGGAACCTTTTTGTTATTGTTGTTTAAAGCCCAGCCAACTGCTTAGAGCCATATCAGGGTTATAACCATTCCAAAACATACAAAAATTCATCAGGAAAAAAAAAAAGAAAAGAAAATTAAGTACACATATCAATGCATTTGCGCACATAATCTAAGGACATGCCCCTGGCATTGACCACTCCATCCAATTTATCGCACAGGGGATTTAAAAAAACACACGCCTGAATACAAATTTAAACATACCTGAAAACACCAAAACATATCTAAAAACAGGCATAAATTACCTGAAATTGCTTCCGCGTATCTCACCTTCCTAGAGCCAAAAATGCATTTAATACATGTATCCAATTATCAATCCTAGAAAAAGTACATAAGACTTTATCGAACACATACAGGCGAACGGACTAGCAAGGCAGAAAATGATAGGAAGAAATGACAGAAAGCAAAGGAGCAAGGCAGACATAAAGAGAGTGACAGAAAAGAGGAAATTTCTACACAGTATTTCCAGAAGGTGGGGATGTTATTTATACTGAAAGACCCCCCGGCATCACCACGGGGGGTCAAGGAACCTGCCAGGAAACCAATGGCAGACTGGGTGCAGCACATATGGGATTGTAGTGCCAGACAGTTATTCAGTAATGGTATTTACTACCTTACTAATACCATACGGTGATTCACAATGGTATTCCTTTATCAAAGCCAGATAGACAACATCAGCTCAGACAAGCTCGAAAATGTCTATGCAGTCAGCGACAACACTCATAAATTTGAAAGAAATAACAGGCACACCGAATGTATCAGGATGACAATGACATGGTATTTATCAATGCATAACCACAATTTCTGTTCCCATCAAGATCACATCAATAACAATTTTGAGCAGATAATGATCTAAAGCGCACGACACAAAAACATGTAATCTGTGCAAGGAGGCGAGAAAAAGTGAACAAGTAAAATTACCTAAAAAATGTGGTAAAACTTTTCAAACAAACCCACCCACATTCACAAACGATTCAAGCCATAAATGATTTTTGCTCCCGCTTCTTCAACAGCCATGAAAATGATTCTCTTCATCAGTGTAAAAAAAAATCATGAACAATTCTTGTGCTCCACTGCTCTTGTGCTCCACTGCAATATGTACAGCCAAGACGTGCAGATACAAATTATTAATATGTCCTCTATTGTTAACACCCATTAAAGTGTATTCCAACTGAAAACACCCACCGACAAGTTGTCCACTTTAACAGATATCCTTCACTCTGTCAACATCCATCGACCCTTTGACTCCCTTAATCTATTCATCAGCTGCAAAAATCTCAACTATTTGACTCCTTCACCTTATCCACCAACTGCAAAAACTTAACCCTTTCAATCCTCATCTTACCTACCAGCGTCCAGCAGGAAACTGGTGGACAGGGTGAGGGAGTGAAAGGCTCAAATTTTTACTCTGCATCATGGCTGACAAGGTATGAAAACTGGTCAGGTAGATAGATTGAAGGATTGGAAGGGTTAAGTTTTTGCCTTGCTATACCCGCTGACAATACAAGAAGCTAATCTTCCAGAATAAAACTTTCACAACATCAGTACAACTGCAAGCAACGATGAAAAGAGTAGTCAACTCTGTGACTTCCTCACCCTAACCACCAGCTTACTGCATTATCAGCCATGGTAGCAAAGCCAAAAATTAACCCTTTCACTTCCTCACTATATCTACCTTACCAGCTGCAGAAGCTGGTGGATAGGATGAGTGAAAAGGTTAAGTTTTTGCAGCTAGTGGGAAGGATGAGGAAGTCAAAGGGTTTAAAACTAAATAACAGAGTAGGCCTACTAGTCTACACAAATGTTCACACTGTACCCAAACTACCCTGGTACAACCAGCTGAGAACATTGGGTCATCAAAGTTTGAGAACCTCAATCACTGAAAATGTATAATATCATTCTCTCTCTTCCTCTCTCTCTCTCCCGTTCTCTCTCTCTCTCTCTTCTCTCTCTCTCTCTCACATACACAGTTCCTGCATCTGGCAAAATCAAAGTCTGTTTAATTTCATTTTGTTATGATTATAGTTGTTTAATACAGACATGACGAAAAGCATAATACAGTGTTTTACTATGTATCTGTGTCTACACCTAGATGTTGTACATACTCATACATACACATACAGTATATGTACACACACTCGTCCACTCACGTCATGCACACACACACAATCTGAATCTATTGAAGAGGAGGTGACAGGATTTTATTTACTTCAATACATTAAATACTGACTTATTAATGTCACAGGATGAAGTCCATGCTTAAAAATGATGACATACACTGATGCAGAACCGACAGACACAAGCCATCCCAACTGCATTATTATTTTTAACAATGACAAATGTTACCAGGAAAACTTGAGACCAAAAGAAATCCAGGCAGACCACCAACCCCCACACCCATGTATATGAACAGCATCACCAACATCGAAAGTTTGAAAGTCTACTATGTGTCTTGTCTGTCTTGCTTGGCGGATACTAACCAATAAACGGATGATGCAAGGACACTTCTGTGCATATCACCCACCCCACCCCCTCCCCTGAAACTTCTATATATCAGTTTCCGATTTTTTGTGAAAGGATGCAGAAGGATTTGCACTACTTTGTTGTTGTTTTTTTTTTTTTTGTTTTTTTTTGTTTGTTTGTTTTGTTTTTAAACATCAAGAGGGATTCTTGTCTTTTTGCGTATGCATGAGGAAGTTTTCAATTGATCATTCATAGTTCGCAACAGTACCAATTTTGTTTTCAAGTGCAAATCTCACTGGCTCATACTAAACCAGTCAAATCCATGGCAGAATGGATAAAATGTACAACTGTTTGGCACTAGAATTAGACCTGTTATCTTTCTGAACATGACCTTGCAAGGAAAAGTTTTAAGCCGATACACATACATCAAAGTCGGACATTTCAAATGTGCACGTGCACACACACACACGCACACGCACACCACACACACACACACACACAAACATGAATGCATGCATGCACATGCACTTATACACACACACATACACACACACATCTTTACTTGACTGTTTTTCTCTAGGTTTAATATTTTGAACATGAGCTTAACAGGACAGCAAATCGAGCATAGCATGCTACGCCAAAAACATAGCACTTGGCAATTCTGCACACACACACTTTTCCTTCACAATATGAACAGCAACATAGTCTGTGCCTTTGACTTGACATATACATTTTGCAAACACACACAGACATACAACACACACAATTTATGACACAGATATTCATAATCATAATGACAACTATTTCACACACACAAGCATGACTACATTATCACATGTGTCATCTCTTTACTCTTGAGACTAGTTGTTTCAAAGCATCTTGAAAATAATAATAATTCACATTCAAGTCCCTTACCTCTCACACACAGTCTCTCTCTGCCTCAAACACACATGTTCATGTAGCCTACCTCTAACACAGTCTCTGCCTCAAACACACACGCTCATATAAACTACCTCTCACACACTATCTCTCTGCCTCAAACACACGTTTTTCATGTAGCCTACTTCTCACACACTATCTCTCTCTCTCTCTGTGCCTCAAACACACATGCTCATGTGGACTACCTCTCATACAGTCTCTCTCTGCCTCAAACACTCACGCTCATGTAGACTATCTTTCATACACTGTCTCTCTCTCTGTGTGCCTCAAACACCCACACTCATGTAGACTACCTTTCATACACTGTCTCTTTCTCTCTCTCTCTGTGCCTCAAACACACACGCTCATGCAGACTACCCCCCCCCCTCTCTCTCCTCCTCAAACACACATGCTCATGTAGACTACCTCTCACACACTGTCTTTCTCTCAGTCTCAAACACACACCAGACAGTCCCTAAATGGAACTTCATAGCATCGTGATCATCATCCCCACTATCATGAAATCATCAATCATTATCACAGCGTCATGACAACTGTCCCAGATTCTGTGGTCATTTATGCACTGATCTCATAGTGACCTTACTTTTGCTTTCCTCTACTACTTCCAGTTCCATGCCTAACCCTTTCACTCCCTCACCCTATCCGCCAGCTGCGAAAACTTGACTCTTTGACTCCCAAACCCTATCTACCAGCTTCCTGCAAAAACTTCACCCTTTGACTACGTCACCCTGTCCACCAAGCTTCCTGCGAAAACTTCAACCTTTGACTCCCTCACCCTATCCACCAGCTTCCTGCAAAAACTTGACCTTTTCACTCCTCCACCCTATCCGCCAGTTGCTAAAAACTTACCCCATTCACTTCCTCACCCTATTTTTAACCCTTTCACTTCCCCACCCTATCCTTCCTACAGGAAGCTGGTGGACAGGTGAGAGAATGAAAGGGTTAAGTTTCTCCTTTGCTGTCACAACTGACATTGCAAGATACTGGAGGACAGGGAGAGGAGTCAAAGGGTTAGTGAAGTGTATCAGAACAGGTACTGTTAACTCCAATAAAGTGACCTTGCAGTAGTGCCGAGTCTCCTTTGGTGCGAGGCTCCAAGGCAGTTTGCCTGTTCCCAAGGTCTTCTTCATACTGGGGCATCAACTAAATGAGGTTGGAGTTGGTGTGTTGAAAGCTCAAATGAGCAGCGTGAAATTCATTTTTCCTTCACCATCTGCGAGGTAAGGTCACATCTGGTGATGAATATCACTTTTTTTTTCCAATTTCTGCCGGCTGTCATCGTGCTTGGCGGTTAGAAGAGTTGCAGTTGTCCATGTCTCCTGTTGCTTCACCTGACAGAAACGATGTTGCTGGAAATGTATTATGTTCAACAAATATCTAAGACAGTGTGGGATCAACACAAGGGAAACGGCACTGACATTGAAGCAGGAAGAACACACACGCGCACGCCACCACACACACACACACACACACACACACACACACACACCACACACACAATCAGGGAATCACACACTCACACTCACACACACGTATGCACATACACGCGATTAGGGAATGACATGTATACTCTCATTGATACACCGACATGCATATGATAATGACATGACCACACACACACACACGCACGCACACACACACGCACGCACTCAAACACACAACACACACTGACTTACACTGTTCAACAAAATTACACCTAGGAAATGGTAAATGCCAATCTTCAACGACACAGACTAACACTTAAGCAGCCTGACACACATCAACACACCGACTAATCACAGTCAGCCTCTTTCTCTAGCTTCAGCATGAAAATTACTTCCATATAAAGAATGAGTCACCTACAATACTAGTACTCAAACCTTGTGGGAGACACAAAAGTTTAAGAACCTCTTCCTATACAGATACATTTTCTGCACTACTCTATTATCACTACCCGCACGCTGCTTCTTTCATCTGAAGTCCCAACACACCTCCCACATCCACATCCACAGAAACTGGGATCATCAGGACAGCAAGTCACGAAGGGGCAAAGAATCTGGGACAATTTTTTACAACATTGTGATGATGGGAATGGTGATGATACCTTGTTTTGTATATTAATTAAGTACATGTTCTCTTTCAGTTTTCGTGTATTCTGGTTCCTGTTTGCTTGAATGCTGGCAGTCATATTGGTTTAGACAGTAATGATGCTAGGAAGCTCCATTTTTAACAGAGACTGTAATCATGCTATGAAGCTCCATTTTCAAACTGAGACTTTAATCATTCTATGCAGCTCCACTTTCTAACAAGACTGCATGACAGGGTTGTACTCTACGCTTACTTTCAAAACATTTCCTGGCATCAGACCTGAGCGATGCAGACACCTGCAGAATTGTTCATCCTGTTCACCAGTTAACCAAGATTCAGTTCCAGTTTCAGCCTTCAATTACTGTGCTCAGAAAATTCCATGTGCACCAACACTGCAGATGTCATGTGATCAAAAAGGATCCACAGAACAATCATGACATCTGTCATAAACCCAAGCACAGACCTCTTGAGTCACAGACATCTGCAGGGTTCTTTTCTGTAACCATCTAATATCTCGGTTAAAAAGCCCCAACTCTCTGCATGAAGATGTTTACAAGGCTAAAAGGCTAAGCTTAAAAAAAACAAGAACAAACAAAAAAAAACCTACTCTATGGTGATCAACCACACTTGTGTGTCTCCAATTTTCAGTGTCCTTTTTCATACCACTTCAGTGTCATTACTCCTGAAACACTCATTCTGGCTTCCTAATGGTAACACCACAACATCCAATGCAGGTTAATTTCCTTACAATCCCAGTGCCACCGAGTCCATAGGAGCTTTATTTTTTTTTCTGGCTTGTTATTGTTTCTTTTTGGTGTGTGCACGTGCGTGCGTGCATGTGCATTTCTTGTGTTTTTGTTGGCCAGTGAATTTGGTAGGGCTGAAAACAACACAAATGATCACAATGGATTTACAATGTGTAACTCAGGCTGCTGGTCTGTCCAGATAGAGCTCAACACTACAACTACAGTGCCAATCACATTCCCCCCCCCCCCCCCCTGTACGTATGTGTTTTTATTTATGTATGAAAGTGGATTTTGCTACAGAATTTTCACAAGGGCAAATCATTTGTTGTCATGGATCTTTAACTTGCACAGAGTATGTGCTGCAGCTGGGCTTTGGTTTATTGCTGGATATGCAAGACTAGCACCAAGACCACCACTTAATTAAAAACTAATGAGGAGAAGAAAAATCCCTGTTCAATCCAGCATCCAGATCACCACGTAAAATCCAGTGAGGAAAACAAATATTCCTGTCCAATCCATTAGTCAAATCCAGGTTTTTCACCCCTACACAGGCACTTTGACCACTAAGCCACACACTACAGTGAGTGGAGTGTCAATGTAATGACGATGTTCTGAGACCAACCTGTCAAAAGAAACTCGGCAATGAAACCAGGTTACTCTCTGTCTAGTAGTACCTTTTCTAATCCAACACCCTACAACTCCCCCTACTGACAACGATAATCACTTTTGTCACTGTCAGAAAAAGGGAGCATCTCCTGCTGGAATATAACTAAACAAGCTTACTACTGATAACTAGATTTCTCCAATGACAATGCCAACAATCCCCAACACTGACGACCCTGGCATAAAGTGGCCTGAAAAACAGGTCACCATTAAAGCACAGGGACATACAAACATGAATAAATGTATATAATAAGTCAAATCGCAGAAAGCTGTTGGTGCAATCAGTGTCATTATCACCCCAGTTTTCAGTCTGTTCCCAAATTACAAGACGAACTTTGGTTTAAATTTAAGTAATACAAGTAGGCCTATAGTAGTATTTTTCAGTCTGTTTCAAAATTTCAAGAACTTTAGCTTAAAAAATCCAAAACAAGTGTGACTGCCCGTGTTCAAGCAAACAAGAACCAGAAAAAAACACGACTAAAGAATCAGAATATAAACAAACACCAAATACAAAAATTAGGAGAAAAAGACTGAAACTTTCCTACTGCTTCGTCCAGTGTGAGAAAGGGACTTGTCTGGTTGTATTAAATATGCGTTTTGATTCTTTATTGCATGTTTTTTTTTTCTGGTTCCTGTTTGACTTAAAAGTTAAGTAGTTCAAGTCGAGAAGTACATTTACCAAAGTTGGTACTCTTATTCTGCTCAAAACTGTACTTCAGGCAGGAACATGAAATTTGGAATTTATTTGAGAATAATTAAAATGTGGTACATCTATGTCTGCCAGTAATGATCAGGAACTATAACTTTCCAGCCTCAACAAAACACTGCACAAACAAGCCCTTCAGATGACAGACGGACAGGATCTCAATTCAACAACCAAATCTAAATAGCTGACAAAAACTGTATCGAAGATGGGGCAGCAAAATAAATGAATAAATACATAAACATAAATTTAAACAAAGAGCTTGAAAAACTTTTCTCCAGTATCAATTTGTTCATCACCCTGCACCAATGTGTAAGCGTTTGCCAACATGAATCTTTGTGTTGGCCTTCTCTGTCTATGTGTATGCCACATACATGAATGCATATCTGTATATCTGTCTACATGTCTGTGTGTCTATATCACATACTCAATCATATAAGATTTTTTTCTCAAGTTCACCCAGATGACACTCATCTGTTTTTGTTCAATGTCATTTCATTCACATATCATTTGACTTTCCGTTGATGTACATGTTAAGGTATACATTTTTTGTAAAAGGCTTAGAATTCATTCATATATCATTTGATTTTCCGTTGATATACATATTTAGGTATACATTTTTTGTAAAGCGCTTAAAATCTTGCTTCCCATGGTGTTATGTTACATAAATGTTTAACTGTCATTATTATTATTATTATCATCATTATTATTATCGTTAAGTACTAATGTTAGTATCAAATACAGGCAAGCTTTCGTCAGCCCCGAGAGACAAAAAGTATGGTCATCTCCCTTGCAATGACGAAACAGAACAGAAAAATGATGGGAAGCAAAAACAAAACAGACCGTTTACTTGACAGAATAAACTGTCTGCTTTGAAACAATACTAACAAAATGTACACTTCTAAGGGAGACAATGTTGTTGGGGAGGAAAGCAAACAAAACAAAAAGAACTAAGTGAATGGTGATTGTATTGTTTGAGGAACCTCACTTTTAACCAGATGAACCAGACAAACACTCACAGTTTTACATCATAACTTACACATTTATAAATAGAGCACTATGAAACAGCGAGATGTAAACAAGTAAGGGAACTGAAGAAGTCGAGGCTATTATGTCTCATTCGCTGATAGTCAACACCTGATCCACACAAACACATCACTCAATTTGTCTGATGTTATATTTACTGGAAAAGCATTCCTAATTTAGAGAAAATACTGGGTCAAATGTCACATTCACTGGCATTCCAATTTCCCTCAACTCTGTATCACTGAACTTGCACAAATAACATACAGGACGCTTCAAAACTTACATGAATCTTTGTCACAATGTTCACAATAGCTGTGCCTTTTTCATGAGTTCATAATACTAAATAAATACACATATTAACTGACCTTAAACAAAGTATGCTTCCAACTTATTCACTGTTTCTTGTTCTGTCAAATGAAGTATGCTTCTAGTTGACTGATTGTTGACTGTAGTTTATTTGTTATTATGTCAAATAGTGTATGCTTCTAGCTAATTGATTGTTGATTGTAGCTGATTCAGTGATGATTATAGTCGAGTCACTGTTGTGACCAGTTACTCAGTCTGTTGTCGTCTACTTCTAGGTTGTCACAAGCTTCACCTTTTTGAGTTTCTGCAGACCAATTAGTTGGTCAGAAAACAGGCGACAATGATCGAGAGCCCTCTTGATCCTCCTGAACATGGTTGACATTCCCATTTTTCGCAGGTTCTTCCACACCGCAGTCCATCTTTTCACTGTCACTGTCGCTCTTGGAAACCACCCTGGTAAGGCCCACTTTTGTCCGAATCTTGGGACGACCACCCAGAGCAAAATTAGCAGGATCCAATTTGACTCGGGAGTGAGAGTCCTGGCGACTGTTTTGAGTCAGTTTTGTCCCTTGAGCGTCTTTGTTTGACGTTACATTCTGATTCACCTTGTCATGAGTCGGGCCACCTCCGTTCTTCCCGCTCGCCGCTTTTCCGTAGCTGCAGACAGACCGCTGACTCTTGAGGCAGACCCTGGCCTGGCCTTACCATCAGCCTTTGGTGAACTTTCTCTTTTGGCCTGGGAAGTGAAACTGCGCGTGGGAGAATTTCGAGTTTTCGATCTCTCTTTGGTAGTGGTGGTTTCTGTGCTGACTTTGACCTGTGAGCGTGTGGTACGCGGACTGTAGGTGAGAGTAGCCCCTGTGGGGACGGTGGCAGTGGACTTTTTGTGGACTGATGCACTCTCGGTACTCAACAGGTTGTCCACGAATGAGAAATGATCCTTAGACTTTGTGCCGCTTTCCGAAGAGGGCGTGCTTTGTTTGGTTCCTGACCCTGTCGTTGACTTGACCCCGCCTGCCGTCTTGGACTGAAGCGACCCACCTGTCAGTCTTGACCCTGCAGCAGACGCCGTTTTTCTGTTCTTGGCGTTGTTGACCTCACACTGACCCTTATGACCTGTGACCTGATGCTGGGTCGACAAGGCAGGTTTTGCATCAGAGACGGCCGCAAGATTCTCCTCCTCATCGGTATCGGTAATAGTATCAACCACCGACTGTAAAACCGGTCCTCCCGGTACTGGAGGATTATGGGTTCCGGTCGGCGGAGGGGCAGGATGCAAATTGGTGAGGTCAAGGTTCGAGGCAGGGGCACTGACAGGCATAGAGAGCAAGTCGTCCACACTAGGCTTGTCTGCGGGAGGAGGCTGCACATTCTGATCAAGCTGCACGACCAGTCTGTGTTGTTCCCTATTCTCTTCTTCCCCCCACGCCTGTCTCTGGGGTTCCAGACTAGGATACAGATGTCCAGCGTCCACGCTGCTCTCCCTCTCCTTATCCTCCTCCCCGTTCTTCTCCTTTGGTGACTGTTCCTTTTGGCACACCTCCCTCCGCGCCAGCTCTTCCCTTAGTCGCGTCACCTCCCTCTCCAGTTCGCCCGCGTGCTGCTCACTTTCGCACACTTGTTTACATAGTCTCTGCAACCAGATACATATCTGTATTAGTATCACGATAAACTGTATCACAAGTACACATGCAACCAAACAGCAACCTCAGTAAAAGGATTACTCAAGTTTACTCAATTGGCAGAGTTGGTCGGAGCACCCTGCTGATAACACATGGGTCATGAGTTCGACCCTTGGGTGGGTCACAGTCTTTTTTACAGTGGCCCAATAGCTCAGCTGTTCGGGCGCTATGTTCATAATGCAGGGGTTGAGGGTTCAATCCTCAGTTAAGCCATGTTGTGAGGGCCAGATAGTTCTTATGAATGAGCCATTAACTCAAGAACTGATATCTTGAATTCAACCCCAGCCCACAAAATTAACCTTTTGGCTCCCAGCCTGTCCACCAGCATCCCGCATTGTCAACCATGCAAGCAGAGCAAAAACTTAACACTCTGATTCCCTCACCCTATCCACCAGTTTCCTGCAAGAAGCTGGTGGACAGGGTGAGGGAATCAAAGGGTTAAATTTTTGCAGTTGACGGATAGGCTGTGTGAGTCAGAGGGTTAAAAACTAGTATGTCGTCTGCCTGTCTTAACATTTCCATCATTCTGGTGGTGTCAGTTTGATGTGTCATAGGTTCCTCGCCTATTGCAAGACCTTGCCAGCAGGGAGTCTGCCAGATAATTGCTGGCAGATTTGGGTGGAGCTCACATGGAAGTGTCAGAGCGCAATGAATCTCGTGTGAACAAACAACAAACTCTTACTTAACCTGAGACAAGACAATATAAGTGGCAGAGTTATTTTCACTTTCTCCTCCAACTTTCATGACAACATGAATAAGCAGACATGTGAAGTATACTGATGACACACAAAAAAAGAACAAACCTGTGGCCTCTGTTTCATGGCTTTATCCAGTTAACCAAAGATATCAGTTTCTCTCTCTCTCTCTCTCTCTCTCTCTCTCTCTCTCTCACCACACTCACACACACACACACACACACACACACACAACACACACATGCCTGAACATTCATATTACATCCTTTCATCCCAGAAAGAATAGAGAGGATAATGAAAATAACATAGAGTTCGGACATATGATACTTTACAAATGTTTCACAATTACTTAAAAATATTATTAAAAAAAGCACAAAAACAGTGCAAGTTTTAATAAAGAGAAACAAAATCCAAAGTGACAAACTTACCATCAAGTTACTATTGAGAGCTTTGGACATATCGTTAATCCTCTGAACTTCTTGCATGCCTCCCGTGGATGACATGAACTGTGACCTGTCATACACATATCATCATCATCTTCATCATTATCATCATCATCATCATCTTCCTCTCCTCCTTCCCTCCTTCCTCCCCTCCTTCCTATTCCTTCTTCCCTTCCTTCCTTCCTTCCTTCCTTCCTTCCTTCCTTCCTTCCTTCCTTCCTTCCTTCCTTCCTTCCTTCCTTCCTTCCTTCCTTCCTTCCTTCCTTCCTTCTTTCTTTCTTTCTTTCTTTCTTTCTTCTTTCTTCTTCTTCATTAGTACCATTAGAATTATTTAGCGTTTAGAGCCCAGCTGACTGCTCAGAGCCATATCAAAGCTATAACCATCTCAAACAAAACACACACATCTACACACATGACTCTGGAGAAAAGAAAACTTGAAAAAGAAAAGTACATATATTGCATTTAAACAAATAATCCAAGGATCTGGCACTGACCATTCTGCTGAATTTATCATGAGGGGGATTTTCAAAATAAGTGAATACAAACGCATAACCACAACTAAATACACAAAAACATACATAACTACTGGCCTGAAGTTCCCAAGATTGCCACTAAATAGTTCACATTTCCTAAGTGCTAAAATTGCAATCAATATATGTACCCACTTATCAATCCTAATAGACAAAAAGTATGTAAGGTTTTATACAAAAGATAAGGTAAATGAACCAGTAAGGCAGTAAATGAGAAAGGAAAAGATGACAGAAAGCAAAGAAACAAGGCAGAAACAAAAAGAGTGAAAGAAAAGATGACATTTCTCATACAGAATTTCCAAAAGATGGAGATACTATCTATGTGGCATCCGCAAACAATTAAAGCCTTCATGTAGCATTGTCATGCACACTAACAACAATCATCAATCACACACTCAACTGTTTTATGAACCTTATCTATATGCACATAATACTAAGGATCACAGCTCCCGACCACTGAGAAGTCACAAACTAAGCCAATTCATTCTTCTTCTTTCATTTGCTGTCTCCATGATCAGACATCTGGTGATCAATGTGGCCTTTTCTACCTTTCCTACCCACCTGTCCAGGTGAAGTATTTGACAAAGCTCTATCCTGAAAGGACCTCATTGGGCTATTCATTAAATAAACCTATCTAAATATCTTGCAATGTGACACAGTAGTTGAACAGGTATTTGTGGATGAATACAATGCTGGAAGTGTCATTCATAATCATTATCACTGAACGGTAGAACAACAACAATGCAGGATGTCTACAAAATAATAAACCTGATTGAAAGAAAGGCAATCAGTGGGGTACTCTGAATGCCCTAAATGCTGGTGTGCTTTTCATAACCCATCGTTTCAGAACTAAGACAAAAGCAAAAGCAAAACAACCACATTTAACAACTTCCTTTGAATTTCCCAATGTCACTGAAACAAAGATATTATAGTTGCATGAGACTGGAAGAAAAACACAAAAGAGAACACAAAAATACAACTTCTGGAAGGCAAAGAGAGAGAGGGAGAGACAGACAGAGGCAGAGAGAGAGAAAACTTCAACAGCATCAGACACTGAGACATACGTGTGGTCTTTCAGAATATGTCTGACAGCAGTCGACTGGGTGGCGGCAGAGTGAGCCAGTGTCTTGTACTGAGTGTGTAAGGTGTCCCCCAGGTTGGTCACAGACACCGACAGTTTCTTCATTGCCCTGTAAAATCATCAGCACAGTCTCTTCATCATTCAAACTGTCAGGTTCTTCATTATCCTTTTGACTCCCACACCCTACAACCAGCTGCAAAAACTTAACCCTTTGACTCCCTCACCCTATCCACCAGCTGCAAAAACTTCACCTTTGACTCCCTCACCCTACCTCCTGCAGGAAGCTGGTGGAAGGTTGAAGGAATCGAGGAATCAACCTATTGAATCCTTCACCTCATCCACCTGCATCCTGCATTGCCAACCATACTAACAAAGCAAAAACTTCATCCTTTGACTCCCTCACTCTATCCACCAGTTTTCTGGAGGAACCTGGTACATAGGACGAAAGAGTCAAAGTGTTAAGCTTTTGCAGTTGGTGGATAGGGTGCGGGAATCAAAAGGTTAAGATTTTTCTTTGCTATCACTGATGACAATGCAGGATGCTGGTGGATAGGGTGAAGAAGTCAAAGGATTATTATGTAAAAACAAAAACAAACAAAAAAACAATAATCATCTCCATCCTCATCACTGACCAACTCACCACCCAAAAAAACACCAACAAAGAACAACACAGTAGTTACCATGGTGCAGTGGTTAGCACAACGGACTGATGACTGGAAGGTTGTAGGTTTAAACCCCCCAACAGACCTATCAAATTCACTGTGGGATTTCTTTCAGACCAGACTGGCTCCTACCCAAAGAGAAGGGTGTTACAGGAAGACTGGAGACCATGCAGCTGTGTCTTTTACACTTCAATGCTGTGTCTTTGAGGGTGACGCTGGCATTTCCTGACCATATCACACATGTTTGTATCTCTGGGACTGGTTAACACCAGGATATATCCTAAATGGAAGCACAAGAGTACAGCCTTTGTCCTGCAGTCTCAGCCCACAATGAAACTCTACATCATCATGATTAGAATTTATCCCCCTCATCATGCACAGTCATAGCACTGTTATGATTTATCCCCTCATCATGCATAGTCATAGCACTGTTCTGATTTATCTCCATCATCATGCACAGTCATAGCACTGTTATGATTTATCCCCCTCATCATGCACAGTCATAGCACTGTTATGATTTATCCCCCTCATCATGCACAGTCATAGCACTGTTATGATTTATCCCCCTCATCATGCACAGTCATAGCACTGTTCTGATTTATCTCCATCATCATGCACAGTCATAGCACTGTTCTGATTTATCCCCATCATCATGCATAGTCATAGCACTGTTCTGATTTATCCCCATCATCATGCATAGTCATAGCACTGTTCTGATTTATCCCCATCATCATGCATAGTCATAGCACTGTTCTGATTTATCCCCATCATCATGCATAGTCATAGCACTGTTATGATTTATCCCCATCATCATGCACAGTCATAGCACTGTTCTGATTTATCTCCATCATCATGCACAGTCATAGCACTGTTATGATTTATCCCCATCATCATGCACAGTCATAGCACTGTTATGATTTATCCCCCTCATCATGCATAGTCATAGCACTGTTCTGATTTATCTCCATCATCATGCACAGTCATAGCACTGTTATGATTTATCCCCCTCATCATGCACAGTCATAGCACTGTTCTGATTTATCCCCCTCATCATGCACAGTCATAGCACTGTTTTGATTTATCTCCATCATCATGCACAGTCATAGCACTGTTATGATTTATCTCCATCATCATGCACAGTCATAGCACTGTTATGATTTATCCCCCTCATCATGCACAGTCATAGCACTGTTCTGATTTATCTCCATCATCATGCACAGTCATAGCACTGTTATGATTTATCCCCATCATCATGCACAGTCATAGCACTGTTATGATTTATCCCCATCATCATGCACAGTCATAGCACTGTTATGATTTATCCCCCTCATCATGCACAGTCATAGCACTGTTCTGATTTATCTCCATCATCATGCACAGTCATAGCACTGTTATGATTTATCCCATCATCATGCACAGTCATAGCACTGTTCTGATTTATCCCCATCATCATGCATAGTCATAGCACTGTTCTGATTTATCCCCATCATCATGCACAGTCATAACACTGTTATGATTTATCCCCATCATCATGCACAGTCATAACACTGTTCTGATTTATCCCCCTCATCATGCACAGTCATAGCACTGTTCTGATTTATCCCCATCATCATGCATAGTCATAGCACTGTTATGATTTATCCCCATCATCATGCACAGTCATAACACTGTTATGATTTATCCCCATCATCATGCATAGTCATAGCACTGTTATGATTTATCCCCATCATCATGCACAGTCATAGCACTGTCAAAAATTGTCCAAAACTCTATGGCCACTGAAATGGAGAAGAAAATGGGTCAGAAAAACAAAACATAAAAAAAATATCAAGATGGTCAAGCCATTCTATCAATCTCCCTTTTCTTTATATAATATTGCTTCTCATGGTGGCGCTGTGATCTTGAGGGAACATCAAAGGAAATAAAATTTAATGTCAAACGAGAACAATGGTTGACCAACAGTGAAAACAAAATACAGATAAAGTTCTTGACAAAATACTGTTCACACTGACGAGTCACCGCAGTGTAGTGGTTAGCGCAACGGACTACCATCTGGAAGATTGTGGGTTCAAAACCCCATCGGTTCCTTCAAAAATCATTGTGAGATTTTTCGGCTCTAACCGGCTCCTACCCAGAGTTGAGAGTGCTATGGGCTCATTGGGAAGACTGGGACCACACAGTCATGTCTCACCCACTTCATGGATTCGTCATTGAGGGTGTTATTCAAATCTTCCTACCACCACCGTAGATGTCAGTGTTTCTTGAGCCTGGTTGACACCAGGATATGTTATAATAGTAAGTGTAAAGCACAGCCTTGCCATGCAGCCTCAATCCTAGACGGAACTCCATAGCATCATGATTATCATCCTCACCATCATCATCATACTGTAAATACTATGCCAGCTTCTGTGGCCATTACAGTGGCTTAAAAACTGGCACCAAAAAAAAAACAAAAAAAGGAAGAAAAACAGGTGAACACATAGGTTATCTCCCTAGGAGCAATGATCCTACAAAAAAATATACTTTCCTCCAAAAATACTAATTTTAGGCACTTTTTGGTGATGAACCTAAAAGAAACTGTTTACACACTATCCTCAACAAATACTAATTTCAGGCACTTTCTTTTTTGGCCCAAGTGACCCTGACTTTTCTATTTTCTGCCCCAAACTGTGTTGCCTTTCTGGAGTTGATCCCATGCTGCTCACTGTAGCTCCACACCACATCACTAATCCCAAGTTCATTTAGTTGAAGTCACAGCGCCAGGAAACCCATGGGAGTCAAAGACATCAAGCTGCTATAAGGCCACCCACCAAAGGAGACCTTGTACCGCTGCTGGTTCACTTTGGTAGAGTTCAAGAGCGCTTGTTGTGGATCCTACTAAGGACACTGCCTACTGCCGGATGATTATTGATAATAATCGCTCAGTTGCAGAACCAGATCAAGCGAGAGAACCTGATAAAGAAGACACCACCACAGCTTTCCTACAACACCCCCATGAACCACTAACGACACCAAAGACACCAGCTTGTATTCATCTCAAAGAATCAGAAAAGAGACCACCAAAACCAAGACCACAAAGAGATCATGAAGGGCAACTGTATCTGGGACAATTTTCATGATGCTATGACAGATGATTTCATGATAATGTGCATGATAATCATGATGCTATGGAGGTTCCATCTAGGATGGAGAGTGCATGACATAGCCATAGTCTACCATTACTATATAAAAAATCCTACCATCAACCAAGCGTGAGAGATACAGACACCTACAGAGTTGGTTTGGAAGTTTGAGTAACTCTCTCAATGACACATCTGTCAAGTGGACGACACTCGACTGTGTGTTCCCCAGTCTTCCAAACTGAGCCCACAGCACGTTCAACTCTAGGTAAGGAGCTGACCAGGACCACAAACTCCCACAATAATCTTTTTTGACCGATGGGGGTTTGAACCAACACCCTCTCAGTCACGAGCCTGTTGCGTAACCACTTCACCATGGAGACAGGTGTGACCTTGACCTTGGACCCACTACTTCCAAACTGATGTATTTATGACTGCCCACTCATCACCTGGTCCACTCATTTGACCCAAATTTGATAAAGATCCACCCAGAAATGCCTAGTAAAATCGCACACTCTACATAAACTCACACACACTACACACACACACACACACACACACACACAACACACACACACACACACACACAAATAAACTCAGACACACACACTCTACATAAACTCACACACACTCACACACACACACACACACACACACACACACACACACACACACACACACACACACACACACACACACAACACATAACACACACACAACCACACACACACAACACTAAATAAATAAATAACTCAGACACACACACACTACATAAACTTACACACACACACACACACACACACACACACACACACACACAACACACACACAAGACACCACACACACACACACAATGTATATCACTTATAGTGAAAAGACATTAAATCAAGCAACGAACAAACACAATGTAGTTTTCTCCAGTCTACATGAAATAATCTCCTTAAGAAGGGGTGGGGAGACTGAAAAACTGTCCAAGTCTTTTTCAAAAAATGCAATTGGCAATCTGGATACATGCACTCTGCATAACAAACTCAAATGAAAAACCTGATACCCCACATGCAGCATGCTCTCCACACACAATAAGTATATGAATGAAGAAAAACAAACATAAATAAATTAATTAATTAATAAATAAATAGATTTAAAAAAAATTTTCACAGCATCAGAGTTCTTGTCCTTGACCAAATTCCAAAGAAAAATACAAACGGTGATGTTGCACTATGGTGATCCGCCCTCCAAGTGCTATGGAGAGCAGTGTAAATTTCATATAAAAAATATTCCATGTGCAAAAGTATACAATGTGAAATAATATGAGCCAAGACTTTTAGGGAATCCAGCTTCCAAGCCAAATTCCTCATCACTAAGGTTGGAGCAAGAGGACTGGTAGGCACATCTGCCTCTGACCTCATGAAACAGCTCACAACTTGTGGGAAGGAAAAGACCAGAGCCTTAAAGGCAATGGCAGAAGCAGTTGAAAAGAGTTACTACAGGATCTGATCGAGGACAAAGAAAACAACAGCTATATGATTAACCCTCTGACTCCTGCACCCTGCCCACTGGCATCCAGTATTGTCAACCATTCTAGCAAAGCAAAAACTTAACCCTTTGACTCCCACACCCTATCCACTAGCTTCTTGCGGGAAGCTGGTGGATAGGGTGAGGGATTCAGAGGGTTAAGTTTTTGCAGCTGGTGGATATCGTGCAGGAGTCAAAGGCTTAAGACATCCATCACAAATGTGACTTGGCCTTGAGGTGCTGACCACCTTGGAGGCATGGGCTCAAACCTGAGTGTAGGTGGGGAAAAAACTAACAACAGCAGAAGGGTATCCAGGAGTCATGACTTGGATGTGTCCTGGCCCTCTTGATGTGTAAGGACTTTGCAGTTGAGGCAACTGTTTGGGGAGGGTTGGGGGCGGGGTCCTCTCTTCTGGGAACCTTATGCTGTCCAGTTTTTTCAAAAGTGTTTTTGTTTTTTTTGTTTTTTTTTTTTTTTTGGGTTTTTTTCCTGCTGTAACCTGTTCTCATAAAGGGGACATGAGTCGCACACAAGCAGATCAAGATAAAACCTCAAAAGGGTGTTGAAGGTCTATCTGGGTGGTACTTAGATTTCAGTTGCAACTTTCTTTAGGGGCATGACAAGCTTCACAGTGAAATTCATTCTAAGCCTTCAATCAATGACTATACCAATACCCTGTGGCAATGCTTCTGTGAAATAATCTGAAACTGGAAGTTTTCACATAATGACCACAATCCGACACCTTAAAGGGTTTTTGAAGATTATCATGATCAACTTCCCAGCACTGCAATCAGTAATTCAAAATAACCCAACCTGAATGCACACGAGGGCATCTTTATGGCTGCTTGGGAAAATCTGAGAGCTAACATTCTCAAACCTCCTCTACATTTTCGACAATTGGCCTGTTCGCTGCCCATCTTTGTTTCCATCACTCTGATGGTGTCAGCTTAGTGTTTAAAAGGTCTTCCCCCCTCGCACTCCCCCAACTTTAAGCTCTTTAGTTCAAGACCTTACCGCTTTTAGTTCAAGACCTTACCGCCACATAGGGTTTTGCACAGGGTCAGGCAGTCAGCCAGGTAACTGCTCGTAGATCTGGGTGAAGCACATGTGGAATTGTCTGAGCATGATTAATCCTTCTTGAACAAATTCCACACAAACTATGAACTCAACATTTTCTCAAAACAAGGATTATACATATGACATTTCATTTAATTACAAACCCCTACAGACTTCATTTACATATCGGGGGGGGGGGGGGGGGGAGGGGGGGGGGAATTCATGCCCTTTCAATTGACACCAATAACCTGATATCACTAAAACTCGACTTTTACTCCTCTCAGTGAGAACGGGCCACAAATGGTTGTACAAAACAATGCACTGACCCAGACCCTGGAGTAATAGTGGCAAAGAAGTGATCCATGCTATGGGTGGAGCAATGGGTGTTACAAGAGTCCCCGCACATCAAAAAGAGGAATTGGTCCGCCTGCCCGCGTGAAAATCGCGCCTCCAGGTGCTTGTGTAGCGTGCGTTCCTTCATGGACATGCGAAGCGTGGAGTTACGCCGAAAACTGTACCAGCCCACCACCTCCTGTCGATACATGGCATGCTTTCTTTGAAATTAAAGTGTGCTTGGAAATAAAGAAACACCACTCCTTAAAAAAAAAATCAAGAGAGTTGGGAACAGATAGAGAAACAGAGATGAATATGAGACATAGGGACAGAGAGAAAGAGAGGGGGTGGGAGAAAGATAAAGAGACGGAGAGACAGAGAACAAAGACAAAAACTAGAGGGAGAGGAGAAAGAAACAGAGACAGAATTTTGAGAGACGACAAAGAGACAGTAAACAGAAACAAGCAAGAGGAAAACAATGGGACAGAAGCTGCAGAAAAAAGAACAGAGACAGAAGAAAGAGAACAGACAGAAACTACAGAGAAAGACAGAAACCATGATGAAGAGAAAGACAGAACAGACAAACAAAAGATAGAATAAAAAGTGAACAGAGACAGAAATTACAGACAGAAAAAAGAGACAACAGAGAAACTAGAAAGAAGAAAACGGAACACAGGAACTGGAGAGAGGAGAGAAGGAAGGAAAAAACAAACAAACGAGAACAGAAAGAGACAACAGTGACAGAAACTACAGAAGAGAGAAGAAAAGGAGAACAGATGGAACCTAGAGAAAGCAGAAAGAGAGGATAGAGATAGAAACTAGAGACAAAAAGTAAGAGAAAACAGAGGCAGATACTGGAGAGAGGAAAATGAAAGAACAAACAGAAATTAGGAAAAAGAACAAAATTAGACAGCAGAAAGAGGGAACAGGCAGAAATTTGACAGAGAACAAAGAGAACATAAAAATACAGAAAAGAATGAGAGAACACAGAAACCGGAGACAAAAGAAAAAGAGAACAGACAGATATCAGACAGATTAAAACAAAAAGAACAGACAGAAATTACAGAGAGAAGAATGAGAGCAAAGAGAGACATTGCAGAAACAGGTAAAGAAAGAAAACAAAGAGAGAAACTGGAAAAAAGGCAGAACAGAGAAAAACTCAATGAAACAGTGACAACAGCCAGAATGTTGAGAGAATATAGAGACAGAACAGAGATAGAAACTACAGATAGGAGAAAGAGACAATAGATTATAGAGAGAGAAACTACACAAGAAAGAAAAGAGAATAGAGAGAGAAACTAGAGAAAGGAGAAAGAGAGAACAGAGAGAGAAACTTGAGAAAGGAGAAAGAGAGAACAGAGAGAGAAACTAGAGAAAGGAGAGAGAACAGAGAGAGAAACTTGAGAAAGGAGAAAGAGAGAACAGAAAGACAAACTAGAGAAAGGAGAAAGAGAGAACAGAAAGACAAACTAGAGAAAGGAGAAAGAGAGAACAGAGAAAGAAACTAGAGAAAGGAGAAAGAGAGAACAGAGAGAGAAACTAGAGAAAGGAGAAAGAGAGAACAGAGAAACTAGAGAAAGGACAAAGAGAACAGAGAGAGAAACTAGAGAAAGGAGAAAGAGAGAACAGAGAGAGAAACTAGAAAAAGGACAAAGAGATAACAGAGAGAGAAACTAGAGAAAGGAGAAAGAGAGAACAGAGAGAGAAACTAGAGAAAGGAGAAAGAGAGAACAGAAAGACAAACTAGAGAAAGGACAAAGAGAGAACAGAGAGAGAAACTAGAGAAAGGACAAAGAGAGAACAGAGAAAGAAACTTGAGAAAGGACAAAGAGAGAACATAGAGACAAACAAGAGAAAGGAGAAAGAGAAAACAGAGACAGAAAGAAGAGAAAGGACAAAGAGAGAACAGAGAGAGAAACTAGAGAAAGGAGAAACAGAGAACAGAGAGAGAAACTAGAGAAAGGAGAAACAGAGAACAGAGAGAGAAACTAGAGAAAGGAGAAACAGAGAACAGAGAGAGAAACTAGAGAAAGGAGAAAGAGAGAACAGAGAGAGAAACTAGAGAAAGGACAAAGAGAGAACAGAGAAACTTGAGAAAGGACAAAGAGAGAACATAGAGACAAACAAGAGAAAGGAGAAAGAGAAAACAGAGACAGAAAGTAGAGAAAGGACAAAGAGAGAACAGAGAGAGAAACTAGAGAAAGGAGAAAGAGAGAACAGAGAAAGTAGAGAAAGGACAAAGAGAGAACAGAGAGAGAAACTTGAGAAAGGACAAAGAGACAACATAGAGACAAACAAGAGAAAGGAGAAAGAGAAAACAGAGACAGAAAGAAGAGAAAGGACAAAGAGAGAACAGAGAGAGAAACTAGATAAAGGACAAAGAGAGAACAGAGAGAAACTAGAAAGGACAAAGAGAGAACAGAGAGAGAAACTAGAGAAAGGACAAAGAGAGAACAGAGAGAGAAACTAGAGAAAGGACAAAGAGAAAACAGAGAGAGAAATTAGAGAAAGGAGAAAGAGAGAACAGAGAGAGAAACTTGAGAAAGGAGAAAGAGAGAACAGAGAGAGAAACTAGAGAAAGGACAAAGAGAGAACAGAGAAAGTAGAGAAAGGACAAAGAGAGAACAGAGAAAGTAGAGAAAGGAAAAAGAGAGAACAGAGAGAGAAACTAGAGAAAGGAGAAAGAGAGAACAGAGAAACTAGAGAAAGGACAAAGAGAGAACAGAGAGAGAAACTAGAGAAAGGACAAAGAGAAAACACAGAGAGAAACTAGAGAAAGGAGAAAGAGAGAACAGAGAGAGAAACTAGAGAAAGGACAAAGAGAGAACAGAGAGAAACTAGAGAAAGGAGAAAGAGAGAACAGAGAGAGAAACTAGAGAAAGGACAAAGAGAGAACAAGAGAGAGAAACTAGAGAAAGGAGAAAGAGACAACATAGAGACAAACAAGAGAAAGGAAAAACAGAAAACAGAGACAGAAAGTAGAGAAAGGAGAAAGAGAGAACAGAGAAAGAAACCAAAGAAAGGAGAAACAGACACTAGATAGAGGAAAACAAGAGAACAACCTAGACAGAGGAGAAAGACAGAATGCCCAGAAACTAGAGAGAGGAGATGGGGAGAACAGAGACAGAAACTACAAACAGGAAATAGAGAAAACAGCCAGAAGCTAGAGAAAGGAGACAGACAGAACAGCCAGAAGCTACAGAAAGGAGACAGACAGAACAGCCAGAAGCTAGAGAAAGGAGACAGACAGAACAGCCAGAAGCTAGAGAAAGGAGACAGACAGAACAACCAGAAGCTAGAGAAAGGAGACAGACAGAACAGCCAGAAACTAGAGAAAGGAGACAGACAGAACAGCCAGAAACTAGAGAAAGGAGACAGACAGAACAGCCAGAAGTTAGAGAAAGGAGACAGACAGAACAGCCAGAAGCTAGAGAAAGGAGACAGACAGAACAGCCAGAAACTAGAGAAAGGAGACAGACAGAACAGCCAGAAACTACAGAGAGGAGAAAGAGAAAACAGTGACAGAAAGTACAGAGAGGAGATTGAGAAAACAGCCAGAAACTAGAGAGAGGAGACAGACAGAATGGAGACAGAAACTAGAGACAGGAGACAGAACAAACAGAAAAAAGAGAAAGGAGAAAGAGAGAACACAGACAGAAACTAGCAAGAGGAGAAAGAGAGAACAGCCAGAAACTACACAGAGGAGATAGAGAAATCAGAGACAGAAACTACACAGAGGAGATAGAGAAATCAGAGACAGAAAACTACACAGAGGAGATAGAGAAATCAGATGACAGAAACTACACAGAGGAGATAGAGAAATCAGAGACAGAAACTACACAGAGGAGATAGAGAAATCAGAGACAGAAACTACACAGAGGAGATAGAGAAATCAGAGACAGAAACTACACAGAGGAGATAGAGAAATCAGAGACAGAAACTACACAGAGGAGATAGAGAAATCAGATGACAGAAACTACACAGAGGAGATAGAGAAATCAGAGACAGAAACTACACAGAGGAGATAGAGAAATCAGATGACAGAAACTACACAGAGGAGATAGAGAAATCAGATGACAGAAACTACACAGAGGAGATAGAGAAATCAGATGACAGAAACTACACAGAGGAGATAGAGAAATCAGATGACAGAAACTACACAGAGGAGATAGAGAAATCAGAGACAGAAACTACACAGAGGAGATAGAGAAATCAGAGACAGAAACTACACAGAGGAGATAGAGAAATCAGATGACAGAAACTACACAGAGGAGATAGAGAAATCAGAGACAGAAACTACACAGAGGAGATAGAGAAATCAGAGACAGAAACTACACAGAGGAGATAGAGAAATCAGAGACAGAAACTACACAGAGGAGATAGAGAGAACAGAGACAGAAACTACACAGAGGAGATAGAGAAATCAGAGACAGAAACTACACAGAGGAGATAGAGAGAACAGAGACATAAACTAAAAAAAGGAGAAAGAGACCAAACAGTAATTAGAGAGAGAAAAAGAAAGACAGAAACTAGAGGGAGGTGAAAGAGAACACAGAAATTAAAGAGAGGAGAAAGAAAAGGGTACAGGACAGAGACAACTACAGAAGAGAAAGATACGAGACAAACACAAGAGAGGACAAAGAGGCAGACAACAGAAAGAAATGAGAGCCAAGACAAAAAGAAAATGCAAAATGAGGCAGATAAATAAGAGAAAAACATGAAGAAAAAAAAACTGGTATATCTTTCATATTCTCAAAGACAGAATGCGCATGCTATATAATAGTAAACTAAATGATTAACAAAGGTGACGTGTAATAACAGCCTTTCTGACGACAGTAAAAATAAATTAATAAACAAAAATAGTTCCTTACTTAGTCAAGTTTGTGCATCGCAATGAACTTAACTCAGCTAAGAAGCAACTAGCTCTTTGCAGACACAGCGATTAGGCACAGAAATACCCTGGTGATGGACCACTTCTGACTACTTATACAAAGTTGACCAAAAAAAGGTATTCAGCTCACAAAAAGAAAGGTGTGTTTCTACCTTCTGTAAAGTTTGAAACTTATGTTTTCCAGATGATATTCAACTCACAAAAAAAGAAACAAACTTCTTGTAAAGTTTGAAACCTATGTTTTCCAGATGATATCAACTCCCCCTAAAAAAAAGAAACACTGTAAATTTAGAAACTTATGTTTTCCAGATAATAAAGTAGTACTCATGCATATGTACTCACAGCGTGAGTAATGATGAAAATGGCATCCAAAAGATGAACAAACATTTGTTTTTTCACAAGGTGCATAACTTAACAATCACCAACATTATTTGCAAATAAATCCATTATAAACAGTCCATGGATACAGTCACTGAAAGCTACCCGACATGCTGTTTACTACAAGTCTTGCTTGGTGTGGCTGACCACAAAGGCAGGCAGGCAGGCAGGCAGTCAGCCCTTTTGTATGGAACACATTCCACATCTGTGGACCCCACTCTCTTTCCCTTCAGCTTTAAAAAATCACAAACTGAAGACACTGTGTTCTGCACAAGTGATTGCTGTGACTTTCTGCTTTTGAAAAATACCAAAAATGCTTCCCTCTGTTTCCCATTTCTGGAAAAAAAAATTATGACGAGTGCCCATGCAGTATCACCAGGGAATTCTGTGCACCGATACTGACATGTCAACAAAGAGCTGAAGCACTGTTTTTGCCCTTTTTTTTCAAAAGTTTGATTTTATACTGCATTGTGTACATTCAGGCAACTGACACCAATTCAGTAACTGTGGCAATCAAAATACATTATTTCTGAATTAAACAATAAGCATAAACTTAAAACTGAAGGTCTGAAAATTACTCATGCATTAAATATTCTGTGAACTTCATAATGAAATGAAATGAAACTTTATTTCCAAACCACATAGATGATAGCACACAGGTAAACTTGCACATATTGGTCATTGTTATTAATGTTAATCTTCTTGTGTTAAAACAACAGAAAATAAGATACTACAGAAGAAACAAAATAGACAACAAAAACATAACAAAGAATGAAGACAGATGATGAAGCACCCAACAAAGACGAGGAATGACATGAAATGAAACATTATTTTCCAACATTACAGATACTAGCACATACGCCTGTCTACTATCTGCCATTGCTAATTTTTGTATACTTAAACAACAGAAAATAGGAAACTGCAGATTTACAATTTAAACAAAATTACACCATCACCCGAAGACAATCTCAAACAAAGAAAGAAAGAAATACGACATTTGATCTCAAATACATAAATGTGAGTATACATACTCAAAAGTGTGTGTGTTTGAATAGGAAAGATGTTTTCTACTTTCAAGTTTCTTATTGTTTACTGAAGCTGTCCACAGACATTTACCAAAAAAAAAAAAAAAAAAAAAAAAGCCTTGTGTGTATATGAAGGTACGGTGGATGGGGAAGGAGTAGATAAGGACGAAGACAGAATGGCATTTCTAGATATTGCCTGGTTTTGTTCTGGGACTGCCCTCATCAGAGATAATGCTTCATGTGCATTGCAGGAGAGGGAGCAGCAAAAAACGTGTGTCGATGACGTTCAATGTATTGCATAACAAATATGGGAATAATTCTAAATATATAAAGGGAGAATGAAGCATCAGAAATGTGTGAATGTGTGTGTGTGTGTGAGCGTGTGAGAGTGTGTGTGTGTGTGTGTGTGTGTGTGTGTGTGTGTGTGTGTGTGTGTGTGTGTGTGGGGTGTGTGTGTGTGTGTGTGTGTGTGTGTGTGTGTGTGTGTGTGTGTGTGTGTGTGTGTCTGTGTCTGTGTGTGAGTGCACAAGTGTATGACAGGTGGGTATGGTGTGTGTGTGTGTTTCTGAGTGTGTAAGTGTATGAGTGTATGTGTGATGTGTATGGTGTGTGAGAGTGTGGAGTGTGTGCACGTAAGAGTGCATTGTGTGCGTTTTATTTGTTGTTGCTATTTATCATGCTCCACACAGAAGTGTACACATTTGAATTTTCAGCATATGGATATGTTTTATGAATGGATTTTTCTTTTTTGCGAAGTGACTGCGATTATGCCTCAGCGTTTTTGTTTTGCATTTGTGTATATCAATTGTTTAAAAAAATGAATTTTAAACAAGTTTGAAAAAAAAAACCATTGTATCCACAGTCACAAAGACAGAGAGGAGATATGAAAGCTGTACCTGAACAAAAGTGTACACACCAACATACTTTACACAGAAATACCAAAAGACAAAAACTGGTAACAGACAAATGAAAGATAAGAACAGACAGGGAAAATTAATTAAGGAGGCAAAAACTGATCACCTCTTGTGTGTGGCCGTTCCCAAGCAGAGCAGCCATTTTCTCCATGATGGGCACCCCACCTCGACTGTACACCCGGTCCTCAGTGGGCCAGGGGATGTGAGATGCCACATCTGTCACAAACCACGTCACACCATATAGAACACAAGCAATTCCACATTCCGACCAGTCATCATCACTAGCTCATGGTGCAGACAGCAGTGGCGAAAGCGCTGAACTGATGATTGTAACTGAAAAGTAATAATGTGAGTCGAAACTTCAGAAAATTTCTCTGCAACACTTTTCCCCCTAATTCACGTCTAGAGATGAGTGTGCTATGGGTCAGCGAGGAAGACTGGGACCACTGAATCGTCTATTTCAAGAACACACCATTGGTATGCTACCCAAATTCCATGACCAATATTGCAGGTGACAGTATCCTTAGAACAGATCAACTGAAAGGTTACATATAATAATTCCGCTATAACACGAAAAGAAAGAAGCTAAATTTGGTACATTTAATGGTTAAAAAATAGTATCAACTATGGCTACATTAACCCTCTGACTCCCGCACCCTGTCCACCAGCATCCTGCATTGTCAACCATACGAGCAAAGCAAAACATTAACCCTTTGACTCCCTCACCCTATCCACCTGCTTCCTACAGTTGGTGGATAGGACATGGGAGTCAAAGGGTTAAAGCACTGCCACTGCACAAAGCTGTTACTACAATCAATCAGCATTTCATATATATATATATCTGAATGGTCTGTAGACTACTTCTACATTTTTCACCCTAATGAACGTAGCACACATTAAATGATTAACCCTTTCAGTTTCAACACTTTGGATGACTCAAACTGAACAAGTGTGTTGAGTGTGAGCTGTTCAAGAGGCATTCAACATGCTCAGGCAATTCCGTAAGTGCTCCACCCAAATTTACCAGTAATAATCTGGCAGATTCCCTACGCCTGCACAAAACCCCATGCACTGTCCAGGTCTTCTTGAAATGGAAGCAGGCAGATCAGCACGGGGACATACAAAGAGCTAAGCAGACAAAGCCAGAATGATCTGGAGCACTAAGATGAACAGAAAACTGGCCAATTTTGATGTTGCTGGCTGTAACTGAACTCCAGACACAGTTCTGTCACCAGATCTGGACAACCTGCTCAAAGAACTGTGGTCTGCCTAAGGGTTTGATCCCACAAGCCCTGCTTGACTAACTTTGTATTCTTACCAAGTGACCAAATGGGGCCACTCCAGTGGACAAACTTTCAGGCAATTGTAACTAGAGCAAGAAACAGTGGTCAACCTAATGATGCAACTTTCTGAGTTGCTTTCTTCTGCATAAGACATGAGCGCAAATGATGGGTTCCAAAGTGATGACAGATGAAGTGTTTCTACCCTCAGGCTTTCTAAGGGAAATGCAGGAAATACTGCTCACCCCAGGGAAACTCTTGCGGGCTTCATGAACCTCCAAAATGGGAGACAGGATGCTTCGTTTCTCTGTAGAGTTAGCTCTTTTTTTCCCCTGAGGCAGTTTTCATGAACACGCTTGCCCTAACCGCATCATTTCAACACCTAGGCGGTCGTCTGCTAAAAGACAACTGAAAGCTGGCAGCGATTGTATGTTGCCACAATGAAGGCACCACCAAGCTGTATTGTGCTCTCTTCCCAAAAAGAAAGGGAGAAATTTATTAATCAGGATGTCGGGGCACAGGTAAATATATCACAGCTGGTGGAGGGATCTATTCTGTAAACAGCACACTCACTGACAATGCCGGACAGGGCTCTTAACAGTGAGACCATGAAGTTAAATGAAGTCACCTTAAAAAGAAGTGTAACGCTTCATGACATCAGAATAAGTCAGTGCCATCTGATTTTGTTCTTATTTGAGGTACAAATCAAAACCTTTGCTATGTAGGTCGCACAGTATTTTTATGTTGAAAAAATACTCAACCTAAAGTGATATTACTCACTCGCAAAAAAAACAAATGCTATTTTTATGTTGAAAAAATACTCAACCTAAAGTGACTTTACTCATTCATAAAAAAACAAGTGCTATTTTTATGTTGAAAAAATATTCAACCTAAAGTGATATTACTCATTCATAAAACACAAATGCCACAGCCCAATAAATGCATTACAGAGGCTTGGGTGCCACTTGATGCCAAATCAGACTTTCAGCCATATATATATATATATATATAATATATATATATATATATATATATATATATATATATATATATATATATATATATATATATATATATATATATATATAATATATAGATAGATAGATAGATAGATATAGTTAGATATAGATAGATATATATAGATATATACATATAGATACAGATGTATATGTGATCTCCCACCACCAATTCAGTCTTAACACGCAGTCAGTCAAACAGCACTAGGAGCTGAAAAGGTGACTGAGGGTCTATCTGGGGTGTTTTGACTTTTTCTCAAAACTGATTTCTGTGGACTATAATCTATCCCCACAGAATTTTTTTTCTTGAAAATTAATTAATTCAAAATGGTATTTTAATGCACTGATCGTAGCAGAAAGAACGCAATTTCTTACCAAAAGTACCTCTTTTTGTCTCTTACTGCGAACCGTAACCTGTACAGACCTCCACATGTAATATACTGACAAAAAACTCTTTGGTGCACCTTTCGGAATATGACAGCTAAAATTAGAAACAAACCAGGTCAAAACCACCAAATAAAGAAATTTTACCAAATGTGTAGGAGAGTATGTAAAAACTTTATAGAGGCCGTTTTCTCAAAATGGCCGTCATACAACTTAATGACTTTAAACATACATAAAGGCAACTTTTTTTGATACAAGCTTTATTCAAGTACCAAAATAATCAGCAGAACGTACACTTTCCAGTGATATGTATATATCTCAAAATACCCAAAATGCTAGTTAAGACTGATTTCATGCAGGGAGGTCACATATATATATATATATATATATATATATATATATATATATATATATATATATATATATATATATATATACATGATGGGGGATTTAGGTACAGGCTACTCCACACACTCATGCTGACCTAGAGATCGGAAAAACCTCCACCAGACAGAGGCATCTACGTGGATCAAACTCATTTGACTACAGCAACCGTCATCAGGCTCTGAGTGGCTGTAGTAATATGGACCATAACCAGCACATTCTATTTCAGTACCTGTCTTATCCCTTACTTTTGGAGACAAAAGTCAACCATAGCAGCTCATAAATGTCAGCAACTCCACACAGCACACTGTCAGAAAGCTTTCATCCTATCTATCAGCTTCCTACAGGATGCTGGTGGACAGAGTGAGGGAGTCAAGTGTTAGGTTTTTGCAGTTGGTGGATAGGGTGCAAGAGTCAAAGGGATAATGGTGCCAACTTCTGAATTGCTCTATTCCATATGAGCGATGAGCAAGATTGATTCTTATTCTGATTCTTACTGTTTATAAACTGCACAGAGCCATATCAAGGCTATGACCATTTCAAAACATACACAACAGCTGGTTGAGGAAAAAAGCTTGGGAAAAAATTAAGTACACATATCATGAGCGCATGCACATAAGCTATAGGTACGCCCTTGGCATTGCCCATTCCGTCCAACTTAATGCCAGAAGATTTTTTTTTAAAAACCTGAATAAATATGTCAACATAACTAAGGAACTAAAACATATGTGACCTGTTCTCACGAATGGGGTCACAACTTAATTTTTGGGGGGTATAGAGATATTTATATCACCGTAAAGCAGAAAAAATGCTCTTTCCAATGATGTATAATTCAACTGTCTAACTGGAAAATCGAGCGAGTTACAGTAATTTAAAGGGAGTGGGTGATGGGACGGCCATTTTGAGAAAAGCAGAGTTAAAGAAGGACAACAAAATTCTCTGCTTTTTCCTTAGCAACCAGTATTCTATCTTCATCAAACTTAGTGAAGTGATAGATAAAGTGGTTCTGCACTACATACTAGCTATTTCGCGAGCTGATTCCAACGGTATGCGATATGCTGAGGCTCTGTACGGTTTCATGGCCTAAATTAAAGCTCAAACACATGCATTTTCACAGAAAAAAATCTGCACATTCTCGATGGGTTATCACTTTAAAATGTTATTTTAACACTCTTTCAGCCCAAATTTCACTTTAATCTTTGCCATAATTAATAGATTAATGGTCAGACAATGTGTAGGAACAAAAATCTCAAATCACCAGATCGACCCTCACCACCTTTTCAGGCCCTATCTCAGTTCACACGTTGCGACTTGTGACCCCGTTTGCAAGAACCAGTCACATATGGCCTAATTCCTAAAATTGTTCCTGCACACACTTTTCCTAGAACCAAACAACCAGTTGATATATGTACCCAATTATCAATCCTAAGAGTAAGTATGAAAGGCTTTATAGAATGATGAAGTTTTAAAATAATGGCACTCTAGCCTAACTATGCTGACGCCTTCCAGTCTTCTGCTTGAGTAAGCATATGCAGCTAAGCTTTAGCTGTCTGAGATCAGTGTACATGGTGCATTCTGGCCGGAAGGGCAGTAGTGAAAAGATAAATAAATGTCAACATTGTTAACATTATTTACATTTAAAGCCCAGCCGAATGCGCTGAACCATACTGGGACTTTAACCATATCAAAGCATACCTCCCTGCTGACCCTGCAAAAAAAATTGAAAAGGAAATTAAATATACATATGATTATCAAAGCATTTGTGCACATAATCTAAGGATATGCCCCTTCCATTGACCATTCCATCTTATTTATCACCACAAGATATAAAAGAACAAACTTGAACCTTAAAAATGAACAAACATAACTAAATACACTAAAACACATAAAAACTGGCCTATGTTACCCCAAACTGTTTCTGCATATTTCATTTCCTTAGAGTCAAAAATGCACCTAAGACATGTACCCACTAATCAATTCTAACAAAAAGTATGTTTAAGCTTTTATGGAGCACATACAGACCAACAAGGCAGAAAATGATAGGAAGAAATAACAGAGAAAAGAAAGGAACAGAAACAAAGGGAATGACAGAAAAGAGGAAATTTTTAACACAGAATTTCGAGAGGGTGGAGATACTATTTATACTGAAAGTGCCCCGACCATCCCAACAAAAACATGAAAATTTAGACAAATATGAGATAGACAGGCAGACTTAGAAAGTGTTTAATATATAAATTACTATCAGTGTACATACAGATGAAGGTGTGGACTTGACTGTTGTTGATCTGACTGTCACTGATGTGATCCTTCACCTCTCGCACCACCTGCCCCAACAGCACCCCCTCCTGAAACACACACACACACACACACACACACACACACACACACACACACACACACACAGTCATATGCACACATGTATGCATACATACACACATATACACACACACACACAAAAATCATCATCATCAGTAACACCATAAACCATGAATCTATTGTACCATAACAGTTTCTTAATAGTTTATGAATAATCTTAATCCAAAGAACAAACTGAAAAAAGCTTTAACACAAAACAAAATTAAACTATTTTTTGCAGTGTGTTAAATAACAAAATTGCTTATAAAATGACAAATTACTATTTCAAAAAAGTTACATTTTTCACACACACACACACATACACACATGCAAACCTGCCATAACCAACACAAAAATCCTACCTTCCCATTTTCTAAGATGTAGAAAATGGATAACAGGATATTCAGTGGCCAGTCTGGAACACTTTTCAGCACTAAAATGATGTGTGATGATGAGGATGATAATCATGATGCTATAGATTTCCATCCTTGATTTTGACTGCATGACTGGGATGTACTCTGTTTACTTTCATAATACATCTCGCATCAGCCAGGCCTAAGACATACAGGAAATCTGAGCAACACTCTCAATGACACATCCATAAGTGGATGAGACTCAACTTTGTGGTCACAGTCTTCCCAATGAGCCCATTATGTGCTCGACTCTATGACAAAATTGATGGGATTTAACCCACAATCTCCCAATCGCTCGATTTTTATGCCAACCAATGCATTTCTAAGCAACTGGCCTTTAAGGTAAATGCATTAAAACAAACATAAAGCCATTAAAGGCTTCCAAAAAACAACATAAAAGCTTCATAAAAACTGAATCAGAGTCGAGATTGACCACCACAAATACATAATTATATCCACTCACTCAGTGTCTGTGCATGATTTTTATTTTGTGTACTGTTTAAAGTGTTTTCTTTGAATGAGTTTGTGTGCTGTATGCATATTCTTGGGTCAGAATCTGAATATTATATGAATGTGCGTACACAATCTACACATACATGCATGTTAGTCTGTGTATGTGCACATGCACATGAACACATTATCCATGTGCATGTGCTCACACACATGAGCACATTATTCCATGCTTCTGCAGAGACATACATATTTATAGTTATACACAGTTCAACACAAAGAACGATTGAAGGACAGTCAATATAGAACAGAGGATAAGATTAAAAGGAACAACATTACCAATTATTAGCTACAGTGGAGTAAGCTGGACAAAAGCTTAGCACAGTTATCAAAATAATCAGACAATGACATCTTCACCTCGCTAATCTAATCACAACAATTTTGAATAGCTCTGTCAGCAGATGTGGATACTATCATTATCACTATAATTATCAGTGTCACATTTAACTAAATTTAACCTTTAGGTTACGGATACAATTATAACAAGAAAACTAAATCAGAAATCATTCAAAGTATATTTTAAACAGTGAAATACTGTTCTGCTGAGAAAACGTGAATTATTCAAATTGTATCTTATACAGTGAAATACGGTTCTGCTGAGCTTACTTAACTTCCTACACATGCATGATTCATAATCACAGCCTGGAACTACTTCTATAATGTATTTAGTTTACACCTTTTAATTGTACAGATTTTAACTGTTAAACAAACTCTTCCTTATCTGAATTGTTCCCCAGCACATAGCATGAAGATATCCAGGACAGTAAAGAGTTTAAAAAAGATGTTATCGTTTTGTTACTATTAACCCTTTGACTCCCATGCACTGTCCGCCAGCATCCTGCATTGTCAACCATGCTAGAAAAGCAAATCGTTAACCTTGTAGTTTGATTCCCTCACCCTATCCACCACCTTCCTGCAGCAAGCTGGTGGATAGGGTAAGGGAGTCAAAAGGTTAACTTTTTGCAATTGGTGGATACGGTGCGGGAGGCAAAGGGTTAATATTTTAACAATCTTAAGAATTCAATCTCCAACTGTGTGCGTGTATCTATACATACACTATGTCACAGAGAGAGAGACAGACTGAGAGAGAGAGAGTTGTGTGATGTGTGTGTGTGAGAGGGTGTGTGTGGTGTGTGTGTGTTTTGTGACACATGTGTGTGTGTGTGTACTGTGTGTGTGTGTGTGTGACACGTGTGTGTGTGTGTGTGTGACGTGTGTGTGTGTGTGTGTGTGTGTGTGTGTGTGTGTGTGTGTGTGTGTGTGTGTGTGTGTGTGTGTATTTCAAATTGGTGTTATCATAAATCATACAAATGTGCAACAGTACCCATGTCATACTGTTTTATCTTTTCCTGTCCTGTGAGTCATACATAGTATGTGCAATAACATACTTTTTTCCTTATTGTTCTTCGTCATATTAATGGTATTATCAATTATGCTTAATATGATTAATTCATTGATAATTTCTGTTTTTACGTATTACAGTTTCTGTAAAGTGTAAAACTAAATGCAAAGCACTTTAAGAGCTTGCTTGCTTCCCACAATGTTGGTTTCTACTGTTATAGTTACCTAAATCTTCACACTTGTTATTACTAATACTATATTAATGTTTCTCATTCTCTCTGCATGTCTACATCATACCTTTTATCTATGACTGTGTGTGCATGCAGAACTCAAGCATTCTTTTTTAATTTTGTTCCCTCTGTGCCTGTCTATAAAAGTAGAATGAGTCAGAAAAATTAATTTGTGTGGTCAACTTCACTCACAAAATTTCCTGAATGAATTTAAAAGAGCTGAAGTTGATAACTGCTTTTGGTGTCTTTGAGACTAGATATGCTTTCCTGTATCATTATTTGTAAGTTTACTGATACAATTTTACTCAATTTAGTTTACAGAGATTTAGTTCCAAAACCATTATTTAGGCACAACAGCATAATATTTTCTACAAATCATGCTTAAAACTAGTACAGAAAAATATGACAGGTGGGCGATATAAGCAGTGTCAAAACTCTAGACTCTGGTAGCTTGCTTGTGCCTGATCAAAATTCAGTCAGTATTACTGTGTTAGTGTGTAGGCCTAATAATATGCCTAGAATATAGTAGAAAGCACTGCTTCCAACCTCTGAACAAAAGTAGGCCTATAACCATAATCTTAGAACCTAGCCATCCCCTACCCCCTATTACTCTGTGTGTGTGTGTGTGTGTGTGTGTGTGTGTGTGTGGTGTGTGTGTGTGTGTGTCACTGTGTGTGTGTGTGTGTGTGCTTGTGTCCACGCGTTTGTTTGTGTTTCGCAAATCAGTAACAGTAAGGCCCTATGTAATTTTTATGTGTATCAGTGTGTGTATTAAAAAGAAACAGATATTTCAAGGGGTGCTTCGGCCATCACTAACTTGACTAAGGCCTACTGAGAAAACAACCGTCAAATTTCTAGTTTAATTTTATGCAACTCTTCGTATTTGACATGAGCCACTGGACGATCGGTATCGTTTATCGCGCTGGGATCTGACAGCCAATACGGGAACTTTTCCGAGATGCCACGTATTCTTACCACAGGAAAACATTACCCAGCTGCCTATCTATCGATAAAATGTGACTGTAATAGTAAAAACTCTATAATCACCGCAAACTCCAGTGCTGATCTATGATGACTCAACCGACAAGATCGCCTAAAATGTGGACACCCATCAAAAATCACTCCCAGTCATCGCAGGCCTATGTAAACAAGGTTTGTATCCACCACTACCAAAAGACCGAGAGGTAAAAACTCTACACAAAATCCCATTCTACCAAACGAGAAAGCTGCTATCTCACCTGATTGCCTGCACTATTGGCATGGCTGTACAAAATCGAAGACAGCGTTGAGCCATCAATGAAAACAGACATTTTGTACAAAACAATTGTCTCCTACTTCCGCTGCAGTTTTTCCAAAAGTTGGATCGCGGGGAACTGAAAGTAGATATTTCCGGGAAAGGGGTGGGGGGGGTGTTCCTATAGCTGGAGTGACGATAATACAAAAAATCATACTTTTGTTTTCAATGTAGTGGTAAAACAACGTTTATGTTCTTATTTACATGGAGCCCTCGCCCATGCATTATGTATATAATACACTGCTTACATATATCTTGCCCAGGCTTGCGCCCTGGAGAGGTCACTCCAGTGCCGCTGTCTCAGCGGCAGAAACAATAATAATAATAATTAATAATAATTATAGATCTAATAATAATAATAATAATAATTACAATATTTATATAGCGCAAAATCTTGATAAAATCAAATCTAAGCGCTGAAACACACACACACGCACGCACGCACACACACGCACGCACGCACGCACGCACACACATGCACCCACACACACACACACACCACACACACACACACACACACGCACACACGCTATAAATGGGGAGAAAGAATAAAAACAATGGAAAATTATAGACAGCATATTATATACACTTATATATTGCAATGTGATTCCCCTCCGAGTGGAGACAGGCTGCAAAGGGGATTAAGTGAGGTCAGGATTTTATGCAGAGGAGAAAAGGTGAGTTTTGAGAGCGGACTTGAAGGAGACAAAAGTAGGTTGCTGACGGACTGAGAGAGGAAGTTTGTTCCAGGAGAGTGGACCAGAAACAGAGAAGGCTCGTGGACCATAGGTATTGAGCTTAGTGCGTGGAAAGCGAAAAGTCAGAGGATCGGAGGCAGAGCGGAGAGTACGTGAGGGAACATAGATCTCAAGTAGGCTTGACAGGTAATCGGGGGCTGCGTTATTGAGGCTTTTGTAGCACATGGTGTCTAGTTTGTACTGTATGCGCTTTGATACAGGGAGCCAGTGAATTTGTGCCAGGAGAGGAGATATGTGGTCAGCTTTTTTCTTTTTGAGTACAAGGCGTGCAGCATTGTTTTGAATGCGCTGTAGGATGTGAATGGTGGAGGCAGGAAGACCTGATAGGAGTGAATTGCAATAGTCAATGCGAGACATTATGAAGGAGAGAACGAGTTTTGCAGTTGTTTCCACAGAGAGATACTTCCTGATCAGGCTTATACGATGGAGGTGATAGTAGCAAGATCTGGCAGTTTGAGAAACAAAGCTGTTCATGGAGAGGGTAGAGTCAATGCAGACACCAAGGTTTTTAGCTGAATCAGAAATTGGGACACGGGAGGCAGCAGTTACGAGTTATAAGTCTAGAGCATATTGGCGTGAGCTCGGGCTCTACGGGTTACCTCCGACGGTGGGAGGGATCATCGCGTCCCACTGGTCAGCTATCGCCCGCCTCAAGCTGGGCAGCCCCCAGCCAGTAAGGTGCTGACCCGTCACAGTCTGCCTGCTTCAATGGGTGCTTGGAGCTCAGGATAATACCGAAGAGCAGACTGTAAACCCTGCACCAGGCAAAGAAAAAAGAAATAAAACAAAGCCGCCAGTGCTGAGACTGGCAACCTGGAACGTCAGGACCATGTGTCCTGGCCTTTCTGACGATCTCCAACAGGTCGACGATGCAAGAAAGACAGCAGTCATCAGTCGCGAGCTCAAGAGGCTCAATATTGATATCGCTGCACTGCAGGAAACCAGACTTCCATCAAACGGCAGCCTAAAAGAAAAGGACTATACATTCTTCTGGCAGGGGAAGGCCTCAGAGGAGCATCGAGTGCACGGTGTAGGTTTTGCAGTGAGAAACTCTCTACTGTCTTCAATCGAACCGCCCTCAGAAGGCACAGCTCGCATCCTTTCTCTTCGCCTCTCAACCACCTCAGGCCCTGTGAACATCATAAGCGTCTACACCCCCACACTTTGCTCTTCAGCAGAGGCGAAGCTTGAGACCGCCATTAAGAAGCTACCCACCTCAGAACACTTGTACCTACTCGGTGATTTTAATGCTCGGATTGGTTCAGACCATATCTCCTGGCCCCGATGCATCGGCCACTTTGGCGTCGGCAAACTTAACGAGAACGGGCAATGACTCCTTGAGCTATGCTCCTTTCATGACCTCTGCATCACGAACACTTTCTTCCCCACAAAACTCAGCCACAGAGTGTCCTGGCAGCATCCCAGATCTCGTCACTGGCACCAGTTGGATCTCGTCATCACTCGAAGACCCTTGCTGAATTGTGTTCTCACTACTCGCAGCTATCATAGCACTGACTGCGACATTGACCACTCTCTGGCTGCCGGCAAGGTGCATCTTCAACCCAAGCGAATCCATCGATCAAAGCAGAAAGGACGCCCTCGCATCAATACAGCCATGTCATCAGTCCCTGAACTACGCGAACGCTTTGCAGACGCCATCCAAAAAGCCCTTAGCAACTGCCCAACCAGCAGTGCGGAAGAGAGATGGAAACACATACAAGTCTGCTGTTGGCGCTTTTGGAAAGAAAGAGCAGAGAAATCCCGACTGGTTTGAAGCAGGAATTGTGGACCTTGAGCCAGTCATCTCATTCAAGAGAACTGCCTTACTCAACTACGAACAAGACTCCTGTGAAAAGACACTTGCCGCCCTTAGGAGGGCTAGAAGCGACGCCCAACGGATCGCTAGACAGTGCGCCAACAACTACATGCAGAACCTATGTCAAAGCATCCAAATGTCTGCCAATTGCGGCAACATTCGAAGCATGTACGAGGGTATGAAAAAGGCCTACGGTCCATGCGCCATCAAGATCGTACCGCTGAAATCCGCCACTGGCGAAATCATGACCGATCGTGCAAAGCAAATGGAGAGATGGTCAGAACACTACCAAGAGCTATACTCGAGGAAGACCATTGTTACAGACTCAGCAGTGGAAAACACGAGCCTCCTGCCAGTCATGGAAGAGCTCGACGACCCACCCACCACCAAGGAGCTCAGCATGACCATGGACTCTCTAGCCAGCGGCCGCAGGAAACGATGGCACCCCCCCCCCCCCCCGAGGTCATCATAGCAGGCAAAGCTACCAGCCTCCTCGATCACCTCCACGAACTCCTGCTACAGTGCTGGGAGGAAGGAACTGTGCCTCAGGACATGCGAAATGCCAACATCATCACGCTCTACAAGAACAAAGGCGGTGCGGGTTTAAAGCTGAGAGATCAGTGATCAGTGATCAGTGATCGACATGATATTCTCTCTGAGGCAGCTGCAAGAGAAGTGCCGCGAGCAGAGACGCCCTCTGTACATTGCCTTCATAGACCTGACCTAGGCGTTTAATTTGGTCAGCAGGAAGGCCTGTTTACACTACTGCAGGGAATTGGATGTCCCCCCAAGCTCCCGAGGATGATCATATCCTTTCATGAGGACATGAAAGGCACCATCCAGTACGTTGGCTCCTCCTCCTTCCCCATCAAAAGTGGAGTCAAACAGGGGTGTGTCCTCGCCCCAACACTTTTCGGCATCCTGTTCTCCCTGCTGCTGCGTTATGCCTTCAGTCAATTCGAAGAAGGCATCTGTCTTCACACCGGGAGCAACGGCAGCCTGTTCAACCTCGCACGCCTCCGTGCAAAGACGAAAGAGCGAAAAGTCCTCATTCAAGAGATGCTGTTTGCTGACGATGCTGCCTTGACGGCACACACCGATGCTGCCCTTCAAGAGCTCATTAGCCGTTTCGCTCATGCATGCAAAGAATTTGGCCTCACGATCAGCCTAAAGAAGACCAACGTCCTGGGTGAAGATGTCAGCTCGGCTCCTCGCATTTCCATCTGTGACTGCACTCTCGATGTGGTGGAAGACTTCACATACCTTGGTTCCACCATCTCCAGCAGTCTCAACCTGGACACCGAGCTGAACTCAAGGATCGGCAAGGCATCTGCAGCAATGGCCCGCCTGTCAAAGAGAGTGTGGAAAAACTCCATGCTGACCATCAAGACAAAGACTAAAGTGTACCAAGCTTGCGTGCTGAGCACACTGTTCTATGGGTGCGAAACCTGGACTCTATACTCCCGTCAAGAACGCAGGCTCAACACCTTTCACCTACACTGCCTCAGAAGGATACTTGGCATTTCATGGCAGGACCACGTCCCCAACAAGGACGTCCTAACACGTGCAGGAACTCGCAGCATGTTTGCCCTGCTCACAAAGAGACGCTTGCGCTGGCTTGGCCATGTTACCTGCATGCAAGATGGCAGAATACCCAGAGACATTTTGTACAGCGAGCTTGCTACTGGCTCCAGACCCACGGGAAGGCCCATACTCCGCTATAAAGATGTGTGCAAGCGGGATCTCAAGGCGGGTGGCATTGCACCAGCAGGCTTCGAAGTGGTAGCAGCAGACCGCAGCAGCTGGAAACTTGCCATCAATTCGGCCATCAAGACATCTGAGCAGAGAAGAGAGGAGCAGTGGGAAGTAAGAAGAGCACGCAGACGCTAGAGAGTAGGGTTAGCGCCTTCGGACACCATCTTCACGTGCAGCAACTGCAACAGGACCTGCCGTTCGAGGATCGGGCTCTACAGCCACAGCCGGCGCTGCAGTTCCACTGCAGAATGACTTCCAAGGCGCAATCTCCATTGTCTCCCGAGACAGACGGATGCCAATACTACACTGCTTACAGGAATCCATAGTAACAAGAGTATACAATGATGTCACATCCTACTGACATCAAAATAATATGAAAATGAATATAATAGCAGAACTGAGAATGGAACGGAGGGAAGGAAAGAGACAGTAGAATTTTAAAATATCTGGGAACCATCACCATTATTAGCATCATCAAGTCTATTCATCATCATGATGTGTCCTGCTGCATGGTAATCATGGCTCTCCATATGTATCTCAAATCTATTGCTAATGCAAAAATATCTCATGAAAATACACACACTGACAAAAGAATGTCATTTCTTAAATATCATACTACAGAAAATAGGTCATTTAACCATTTGACTCCCGCACCCCGTTCATGAACATCCTGCATTGCCAACCATGTTCATCACCATCATCAAGTGTCTTGCCACATGGCGTTAGCGATCATGGCCTTCCATACATTTCTATCCCTTGTTGCCGCAAGAACATCTTCCACCCTCTCTGTCTTTAGCCACTCTGCAAGTCCGTCCAATAATTTTCCCTGGGTCTCCCGGGTACTCTCTTTCCCTCCCCTTTCCTCATAAAGTGGCCTATAAATACTGTCCATCTTTTCCTAATCTTCCTTATGAATGATCTTCTTGTGTTTCCTTCCATCACGACGGTCTCGTTTGTTTTTGTTTTGTTTGTTTGTTTGTTTGTTTGTTTGTTTGTTTTGTTTGTTTGGTTAGTTGGTTGGGTTTTTGTTTGTTTTGTTGTTGTTGTTTTTTTGCTGTCCATGGAACTCTCAACATTCGTCTTAGAAACCATATCTCGGCTACCTCAGTCTTGTTCTGGCTTTGCTCGTTGACTGTCCACGTCTCACAACCGTGTAACATTATTGGCTTTATATAACATTCAAGAACCCTCTTCCTCATGTTAATTGATAGGCGTTTCTTGGTAAGAACGCTTTTCATCTTCTTGAATGCTGTTTTGGCTCGGCTGATTCTGCTGGCTATTTCTGATGTGCATCTGCCGTCTCGTGAAACGATCGTTCCCATATATTTAAATTTGTCAAGCTGTCTCAAAGTTGTGCCGTTTGCTGTTATTTTGCATGAGGGGATTTCATGTTGTTGTTGTTTTTGTTTGTTTTTTACTGATTACCATGACTTCAGTTTTCTTGCTGTTTAGTTCCAATCCCTTACCTTTCCTTTCTATTTCTAGTATATTCACAAGGTTTTGTAGGTCCCTTTCATTTTCTGCAATTAGCACGGTGTCATCTGCGTATTGAATGTTGTTTATCATTTTTTCTCCAACCTTTAATCAAGGTTCTTCTTCTAGGTTTTTCATGATGTTTTCGCTGTAAACTGAAAACAGATCTGTTGACAAAACACAACCTTGTCTGACTCCTCTTTCGATATTTTGGAAAGAGCTTATATCGTTTTCTATTCTCATTACATCTGTTTGTTCCCAATACATATTTCTGATTATTCGTAGATCTTTTCCATTAATATTGAATCTTTCTAGCTGATTGATGTATTCTTCGTGTTTTTGCTCGATCGAAATCCTTGGTATAACCAACAAACTTAAGCATAAATATAAATCCTCATTCATCTTGATTGATCTCTCTATGATAGTTCTTAGGATGTATATGACATTAATAGTTCCTTTCCCTTTAACAAATCCACACTGTTCTTCTGTCTTTTGATTCTTTTCCTTGTCCTCATCATGGTTATTCTTAATAGGATTTTTGTTACACGATTCATCAAGTTGATTGTGCCATGGAGTTTGCATTCTATGGCCTCTGCTTTTCTTTGGAAGTGCAATGACAATTGATTTTGACGTATCTGAGGATTTTTCCAGTGTCATAAATCCCATTCAGGAGGACTGTTATTTTTTCAATACCAAATTTCTCCAGGGCTTCAATCATCTCTGTAGTAATATTGTCTGGTCCTGGGGCTTTTCCTGGTTTCATCTTTTTCAGTGTCGCTCTAGCTTCATCTTTCATTATGGGTGGTCCTTCAACGTTCTGTCTTATAATGTGTTCTTCGTTTCTGTCATCTTCAAAAAGGTCTTTAATGTACTCTCCCCATCTAGGTAATATTTTGTCTTTTTCCATGATAAGCGTGCCATCTTTCGAATTTAAGCAACCAGTTGATGTGCATGCCTTTTTCCTGTGGACAATTTCTTCAGTTCTTCTGTACATATCGTGAGGATCCGGTTTTTGTCGGTGTTCTATTTCTTTGCATTTTGTTTTCAGCCAAGCTTCCTTAGTTTCATTGCACCTATTCCTGATTTCTTTGTTTATCTTCCTGCATATCTCCTCCTTTCTCTTTGCCTTCTTCCGTTACTCCATCAAGCTTAGAATTTCTTTTGTCATCCAGCTCTTTTTTGTTTTTCTATCTACTCTAGTGATATTTTCACAAGCTTCATTAATCGAATTTCTCAAGTTTGTCCATTGTTATTCACTGTCACCAACATCTTCCACAGCACTGAATTTGTTTTGAACATGCACGTTAAATTTTTTAAGTATTATTTCATCTGTCTTGAAGAGCCCAAGATTTAGTTTGGTGTTCCTTTTGGTCTGTTTCCTTTTCGTCAATTTCAGCCTAAATCTTCCCACTACAGTATTGTGATCACTTTTGCAGTCTGCGCCTAGTAGTGTTTATGCTGTCAGTAAAGAATTTCTAAATCTTTTTTTATCAGGATGTAGTCATCCTGATTTTTGGTATTATCTCCTGGTCTCATTCAAGTCCATTTTCTTCTATTAGGCTGCTCAAACCAGGTGTTTTCTACTATGAACTCATTCTGTGGCCATTCTACAAGTTTCCCTCCCCTTTCATTTTGTGTATCAAGGCCATGAGGTCCAGCTATATCCTCCACTCTATCCTGTCCCACTTTAGCATTAAAATCTCCCATTATTCCTGTAACTTCATGTTATTTACATTGGGCCTTGGCCATCTCTAATACTTCGTAGAAGTTGTCAGTTTCGTCCTGAGTACTTGCGGATGTTGGTGCATACACCTGAATGATGTTGATATCAAATGGCCTGCCATCCAATTTAACCAGCAAAACTCTGTCGGACACAGCCCAGTATCCCCTAACTACTTTTGAGTAGAGATTCACGCAGACAGCATTAGAGCGCTGACGAAGATGGCGAGAACGCCATCGAAAGCTACGGAACTGTGAGTAGCGATTTTTACACTGTTGGGAGACCTTGTTCTTCAAAATTGGTAGCATTACTTTTGATTTGTCCCTGTCAGTTATGATGCCTACTCCTCTTTCGTATTATTGTATGCTCTCCTCGATCCAACCACTATCATCAACGATGCAAACGGGGAAGCATTGCATGAAGAAGAGAAAATAGTGAAGAGATGGGAAAACTATTTCAAAGACCTACTCAACCCATCAGGAGTACGGGCACAAGACACACAGTCCCGGTTCACCCCCAGCCACCCAGACCACTCAGAACCTACCATCCTAGAGAGTGAAGTAAAAAAAGCAGTGAAGACCAGTCCTAAAGGCAAGGCAGCTGGAGTCGACGGCATAACAACTGAAGCCATCCATGTGTGCGGTGAAACCGGAATTCAGTGGCTCACCACCATCTTTCAGAAAGCTTGGGAGGAGAGAAAAGTACCAGAAGACTGGCAAAATGCAATAGTGGTTCCAATATGGAAGAAGAAGGGCAGCAAGAAAGACTGCAGTACATACAGAGGCATATCACTACTCAGCCATGTAGGGAAAATGTACGCAAAGATCCTGGAGCAGCGCACTCGAGCGAAAACAGAACATCTCAGTGACGCCCAATTTGGCTTCAGAAAAGCAAGAGGGTGCACCGATGCAATCTTTGCACTCCGACAACTGTGCGAGAGGGCGATCGAATATGACCGAGATCTCCATCTTGTATTCGTTGATCAAGAAAAGGCCTTTGATCGAGTCAACAGAGAGAAGCTATGGAAGATCCTCGAGCAGTACGACGTCAAGGGCCAGCTGCTAGACAACATTCGGGCCATCTACGCCAACAGCAGGAGTGCAGTCCGCACCGCCAGTGGAACATCTGACTGGTTCCCAGTGACATCGGGAGTAAGGCAGGGCTGTAATCTCTCCCCTCTTCTCTTCGTGATCTATATGGATCAGATTACGAAGGAGGCAAACGCAGACCCTGAGGCACTCAATGAACTCATGTTTGCGGACGACCAGGCAATGGTGAACAATGACAAGATACAGCTACAGGAGCACACAGACCAGCTCAATGAAAGCTGCGAGACATACAGCATGAAGATCAGCGTCAGCAAGACCGAGGTCATGACTGTCAGTAAGAGACCAAACAAACTGGATATCAACATCAACGGAACCCAGTTGAAGCAAACCAGTGAATTTAAATACCTGGGCAGCATCTTCACTGAAACTGGCAAACTAGACAGAGAAATCGAGACCAGATGCCAGAAAGCCAATGCAGTCAGCTACCAACTTGCCCCTCTCCTGAAACACCCCAGCATTCCCACCAGCACTAAGGCGAAACCCATCAACGCCATTTTTCTACCAACGCTGACATACCAGTGCCAGACATGGTCCCTAACTAAAGTCCTCGAGAGAAAACTGGTCACCTGTGAAATGAAATGCCTGAGGAAAGCAGTAAACAAGACAAGGCGGGACAAGATCAGAAATGAGGTGATACGAGACATGGTAGGAGCAACACCAATCATACAACACATCAGTTCAAACATATGAGGATCAAGTGGTTCAGACACCTCACACGTATGCCCCTAAACCACCCAGCTCTTCGGGTATACAACACCAGATACTCTGGCTGGAGAGCCAGAGGAAGACCAAGACGGCGATGGAGCGACTCCGTGGCAAACACCCTCAGAGCTCACGAGATGTCTCTTCTCCCGGCCACCCGCCTTGCTGCTGACAGACGATTGTATCTCCCTGCGACGCCCACCGGTACAAGCGGAAGGAAAGTAAAGTATGCTCTCCTGCACTTAGATTTGATTTGTCAAGATTTTGCGCTATATAAATAAATATATTATTATATTATTGATGTTATCATGCCTGCCCCCTTCCATCTCACTTCCCTTTGTCCTAAAATACTAATGTTAAGCATAGGAAATAAGAGGGAAGCAGAGAGAATTTTAAATATCAACTAAACAACATAACTTTTGAGAGTCACGAAGTTATCTCCCATGTAGTATTTCTCAAATCCAAATCAGTTTGCGCTACCCATTCATATAGCATAGATGCAGCCACAAGGCACAGAATTGCAAGCTCAGAACATTCCTCAATGTATTTTGTGGCACAGAATTGCAAGCTCAGAACATTCCTTTCCTTTTCCATTTCGACTTTTCTAATTTACCTTTTTGCAACAATGTCCTAACATTCCATGTTGCGATTTTTGTTTGTTTGTTGGTTTGTTTTGGTATCACCGTTCGCTGTAAAAGCACACGAAATCAAAAGTTGGTCGGGAGGCCAAATTGTACCCAAGAGTTTTAAATAAGTGCATTTCTAACTTAATCATGACCTTTTAATTTGTACAAATTCATAATCTTATGAAGCGATATGCTAAAACGTCAAGCTTTAGATTTCGTAAATATTTTTGTGTATTCTATTTTCAACAAAATATACGGATAGGGTTGACATAGGGCGTTAACAGACGATCCCGATATTTGTGTCTGTGCTTGTCTCCCTTGGCAGATAATTGGTTAGTGTTGACGGTATCAACCAATCAGCTGCCGGCTCGGTTTGAGGCGTAATCGCAAGTGGAAGTTTGTAAAATCATGTGAGAAGGAGCTGCGACCAGCAGCGAGAACACAAAAAAAAAAAAATGGAGAAAAATATTGATTCAAATTCGGAGGTAGAGCCGCTCAATGACTCAGGTGAATATTATTCTTTGTTACTAGTTACATGATTATAGCTGATTATGTACCAAAATTAAAATATGTGTGCAAAAGCGATCGCACCATGTCACGCATGTGCCGATGTGGCCTGTGCGAGCACAGTATGAGTAGACTGTCACTGAGTAGTAGCCTAGTAGTAGATCTAGTAATAGCCATCATAGTACTAGTAGCGAACTTCTGTCAGACATTTTGTTTTGGTCCCAGGTGTGGGATTTCTTCTTCTTTTTCAAAAGTTCCTTTTAAACTAAAAACAACATTCTGGTGAAAAAAAATCTGCCGTAGACTAGAGTCTACATCAGTACATGTGCTTACTTAGTATCAAAAGTATGTGAGTTCGCTATAATTCCGGATGTAAACGAAACAATGATAATCGCTCTGGTTTGTTTTCGTTGTCTCTCCATTAACTCACTCCCTGTTTGGCGATTTGGAATTTAACATTCCTCTGTGTTCTGGGAGTTTGTATAGTTTAAAAAAAACAACAACAAAACAATGGCAGGACACATTCTTGACATTTTAACACATGATTATCATTGGATTGAACGAGCATTTCACAGTTTCAAAGCTGTAACCTTTGTGGTACTCATTTTGTTGGCAATTGTAAAACAGGGTAGGTCTATATTTTTATGGTAACAAAAAAGGTGATGGCAGTAGCGTATAACTATAACTTGTACAAGGGAAGTTTCACTGTTAATTAAAAGAGGACTTTTCCACATAAATCACATTAGAAATACAGTTGAAAAGTAAACAATAGCTACTTGAGAGATTCTACTGTCAACTTGTTAATAAACTAAAATCAGTAACAACTAACATATTACTAGTGATAACTTGTCGATTTGTCATTTGACGTTCTCCTTTATACAGGCAGTTTGTATAGGTTCTTCAAAAAAATAATAAAAAATAATGAGAAAACACACACATTGTGACATTAAAATTTGACACACATGGTTATTGTTTGATTGAGTAAACATATTACAGTGTTTCAGATTTGTAACTTTGATGGTAATCTCTTTAAATGTTGACACATGGTTATTGTTTGATTGAATAAGCATATTACAGTGTTCCCAATCTGTAAGTTTTATGGTAATCTCTTTGTTGGCAGCAGTGAGAGAAAATATGTTTTTATGAAACAAAATCTAGGGTGGTTGCAATTGGATACAGGTAAAGTTCACACTGCTTCTGAAAAGTGGACTGCTTTCGACATAAATCACATTGAAAATCCCAGTAGAAAGTGAACAATGGCTACATCATTTCATGAGATTTCTACTTTAACTCTTTGAAGACGTAATATAGTTGCCTTGCGCAACCACTGTGGACGCGATCAACGGGACCTGCCACAACCCTTGGTGATGCACGATTTTGGGGGTTTTTAAAAAAATTCTCAAAAATACAGATTTTACAGCACAAGAACATATTTTATATCAAAATAAAATTCAGTTTACGCTCTTTGAGCTGAAGCTACATACAAGGACAATACATCTATTCTACTTACTTTCCTAGAAGGTGAAATGGGGTAGGGTTTTGGCTCTGGGAAAGAAGTTTTTGATTGACAGTAATCCAACACAAAGTCAGTGAAACACCCATTCTTGACCAGGTAATCCAGAAATCCTGGTAATCACAAGTCCTTGGTATGACCAGAAGATATAAAAGAACAAACACAGCTTTGTTTTCACACAGGTGAAGCAGCAAAGTGATTATGACGATCCTTTGAAGAAGAAGAAGGCCTAAATGTCGCCATTTTGGTGCAAGGACAGTCGCTCCGGTTGGTTTGGATAAAAGCAAGAAACTGTGACGAATCGGGATAAAATCGATGCAAGGGAAGTAACAAACACTTCAGAAGATACCAAAGAGTTTTCCTATATGTGTAGTTAGTTCCCTTAGACCAGCGACCGGCTTGCATCTATTTTTAAAAAAACCGCAGCGGAATATCCGCTATCACGTCTCTAATGGTTTGGCCAGCTGCAGCGGAATGTCCGCTGTTACGTCTCTAATGGTTTGGCAGCTGCAGCGGAATATCCGCTGTTACGTCTCCGAAGAGTTAACAAATTGGCTAAAGTCAGCAAAATGTTGCTGACTACGTGGTGATTCATAGTTAGCTTCAGTACACCAAGTGCTTAGAGTTGGGAAAAATCATGAAAAAATATTAACAAAACTCACACTTTTGAAATTTTAACATATGATTATTGTTTGACTGAATAAGCACAGCACAAGGTTTCAAAACTATAACCTTGACACACACACAGACACACACTGACACACCCAAACACACATCCACACACACACACACACCAAACAAACACACACATACATGATACGTATGCAACGTACACACATACAACACACACCCTCACACACACCCATCCACACACCCATCCACACACCCATCCACACACCCATCCACACACACACACACACACACACACACACACACACACACACACACACACACACACACACACACACACAGTGCACATACACACACACACACTACAAACATCCACACACACAGTACAAACATCCACATGCACATAAAAGTGCAGGTGTACACACATGTAAACCATACACACACACACATGACACACTTATCCACACATCACACACACATTCGCACACACATTCACACGCATTCACATACACCATAAAAGTGCACTAATACAAGTTGAAAACATACACAAACACCCTCACACACACACAGACAGACACACACACACACACACACACACACACACACACACACACACACACACACACACGCATGCACGCACGCGTGCACGCACGCATGCAGCGCGCGCTCGCTCACACACATGCTCAAATACATGCATTTCATTCACTGCTGTTCCATTTCCAAACTATATTTTGCTAGTTCCCCTTATGCCTGAAGGCTTTGATCACTGCATCTGTTTTATCAACCATGTACTTTATAATCAGGTAACTAAGTCTCACCTGTCTCACCTGTCGGCGTCACCGGGAACAGTGTTGGCCGCTGCACATGATGTCCTCACAAGTTGCCTCCAGCACTCTCGATCTTGGCTAAGTCTGACCACCTCCTGGAGTTTCTTGCCACTGATGTTTGTGATGTTTCTAGCAAGTGATGCAGGTGGCCGTCCTCTGTTTCTCTTTCCTTCCACTTTACCTTGGAGGACAGTGGACATCAAGTCTGTTCTCTCATTACGGATTGCGTGTCCAACATATTTCAGTTTCCTCCGTTGTATGAGTACTAGAAGCTTGCGTGTAGTACCCAACTCATTCAGTATGCTTTCATTTGAGCGCCTATCCGTCCATTTGACCCTCAGCAGTCTTCGGTAAAACCACAGCTCTGCTGCTTCCACTCGTCTTTCATCCTCTTTCTTCATTGTCCATGCCTCGCAGCCGTATAACATCACTGGCCAGACAAGACATTTTAAGAGTTTTATCTTAAGGTCTGCTGTTATGCTGTGGTCTTTCCAAATATTGTTCAATTGAACCATACTGTTCTTGGCCATTCCAATTCTCATCTTTATGTCTTTTGAGCATGTTCCATCGTGTGTCTTGACTGAACCTAAATATCTAAAGTCCTTGACATTTTCTAGAGGGACTTGGTTTAGCATGATCTGGTCCTGTCTAGTGTTATATTTGCCTGCAACATGCATAACCTTTGTCTTCTTTGAATTTAAGTCCAGCCCAGCTGCCTTTCCAACCCGGTCTACCCTGTACAGGATCCTCCTAGAGCCTGTAATGTTGTCTGCCAGTAATCCTGTGTCATCTGCGTAGCGTAAATTTGACAGGTTTCTACCACCAATATTTACTCCCATGTCTTCTATGTCTGCTTCTCTCATGATATGTTCAGTGTATATGCTGAAGAGATGTGGAGACAGGATGCAACCTTGCCTTACCCCTTTAGTGATGTTAAAAAATTTGCAGTTTTGATTATTCCATCTGATTGTTGCTTTTTGATCATTATATAATGAAGCTATGAGGGAAACCAGATGTCTTGGAAAACCCATTTTGATCATGAAGTGGAAAAGACTTTGGTGAATCACGCTATCAAATGCTTTGCTGTAGTCAATGAAAACGATGAACATCTCTTGGTCTGTGTTTCTAATCTTTTCTATCAATATCTGGAGTACAAACAGCATATCTATTGTTCCCCTGTTTTTCCTATAGCCTGCCTGACAGTCGGATAGCTCTTCCTCTACTTTTGGCTTTAACCTGTTTAAAATTATTATCAGCAGTATTTTACTGGCATGACTGATCAGTGCAATTGTTCTATAATTGTTGCAGTCTTTGACATTTCCACTCTTATGTAACATGACAAATTCTTGGAGCTTCCAGTCTGTAGGCCACTGACAAGTCTTCCATATCTTGCAGCATAAGTGATGCATTACTTTGAGTCCACCATCACCTGAGTGTTTCAACAACTCTCCAGGAATATTGTCAAGACCAGGAGACTTTCTGCATTTTAGATCTTTAATGGCAGATTCAACTTCGCTGAGCAGAGGTTCAGGTTCCGTATCTCCAGGGATCAATTCCAAATTTGGCTCTAAATTATTTTCATGGCTGTCAGTAACTAAGTAGTTGGTAAAAAAAATCAATGGGGACGTGGTCTGTAATGCAACACAAATTTACGTCTTTAGCCGATGTGTTTGGCCACCTGTGTATGAAGGAATAACTAAAGAAAACACTTGCGCGCACGTGCGTGCACACACACACATGCACGCCCGCACACACACACACACACACACACACACCACACACACACACACACACACCCACACACACACACACACACACACACACACACACACACACACACACACACACACACACACACACACACACACACACACACACACACACACACACACACACACACACACACACACACACACACACACACACACACACACACACACACACACACACACACACACATTCTTCAAGGCAGACATTCATCATGAAACAACAAAACCAACCTCAGTCAGATCAGCTGGTGGGTTATTTGCATAAGTGCCATGCTACACACACTGCCTGTGTCATTCACCACACACACTCCTCTCTTCCTCCATGTTCTCTGTCGGATATATTTTCGTCAATTCCATCCCTTCTGATGGGCTAAAATAGTTTTCTTCGTACTGTTCTGCATCTTCAGATCCAGACCTTTCAGTAAGAATGATTTTTATTGCCTCATGTAAAGTGTACAAGTCTTGTTCGACTGCTGTGATTGCAACTCGTTCACAGTTGAGACACCATTGTTCTCAAGTCATAAACAGGAACAGGGTCGGTATAAAAATAGCTTAAAGGCTGACCGGTCATAGGTCACTCGCCATGTGCAGTGGTCAAAGGTTACTTTATGCTTAATACTATAGGGCTGTATCAGGACCTGATTTGATTACCACTAGCATGCACCATGTCATCAGTGGAAAGTTTTCAATGTCAGATCTTGTACAGCGGATGTTAGAGTGCAACCATCTTGCTTGGGAGATCCTGGATCCAGGACGTTAGAGATGACTGATGAGTGAGTTAATAGGTATGCTACAAAAAATTTGAAATATTTCTTTTAAATATGCAATAACCATCATTGAAAAGTGCAAAAAGAAAAACTCCAACATCTTTAAAATGGTATAAAAAGTGATGAAAGTTAGGATTTTTTTAATAGATTTTTGACTTTGTCTTTCATTGGATTACATAGCAAAAACTGTATCCAAAACAAGTGTGACTGCCTATGTTCAAGCAAACATAAACCGGAAAAAACATGAAAAAAAGAATAAGAACACGGTTGTACTTGTAGAGGATGTCAGCCAGGTGTTGTGAGATAGTTGACAGGATGTAGGCTTGATGTAGATATGATTCCAAAGTTTGCACTGGATAGCATAGCATATATTGCGGGTTTGGCTGGAAATTATCTATTTTATCTGAGAGAAAATGAAGACAATAGCCTACCTTATGTATGGATAAAGAATTTTTGGACAAACGACAGTGGTTACCAGCCAAATTGAATTGAATTACGTATAAGAAAAAGAAGAGTGACCCAGTTAACCACAGCTTTCTTGCTGCCACACACATACAGTGAGCACCTGCTCACTTGTTACATCCCCTTTACCATACACTTCATTGGACAGGACATGTCTGTATAAAACTAAAGGCAGGTCATTCCAAAGATGTTCCTGCACTCCAAAGATGCTCCTGCGCAGACAGTTGGATGAAGGATACTGTGACAAGGGAACACCACAAAAACAAGACAAGGAGAGAATACTAACCTCATTATTTGTGGGCGCCAACACCACCACATGAAAAGACACTGACCAGAACAGACTCCAGTAGTAGTGTATGCAAGTCACAAGCACATTGGAATGGTGCAAAACAATTGCAGAAAATTCTTAATCAACAGAAGAGGGACTGGTGGAAGCAGAACCCAATGCTGCCTGGAAGATCTTGTCCTTCCAGGATCAGTTTTATATCCCATACGAAGATGCCCACCATGCAGATGGCAGATGTTGTGTTGTATGAATGTAAGTAGGTCTGTCTCTAACTATCATTCTATAGCTTCGGCCTTAGCGAGTCTAACAGTCAGGTCTACAGGAGTGTCCATCATGTGACTTGTTTTCACCGATGGGAGTCGAGGTCGCACTGTATTGAAACGTGGTAGTGCTTCACAAAGGTTGTGGGGGTCAGTCTAGGTGCTTTTGAGGTTTGTGTTAATTCATATTCTGTAACCATTAGTCTTACAAAATATTTTCTGAATGTTTCATGTGAAATTTGATTGGAGAGAGAGAGAGAGAGAGAGAGAGAGAGAGAGAGAGAGAGAGAGAGAGAGAGAGAGAGAGAGAGAACTTAAGTGGGCATAAGTTTCAATTTTTATTAGAAACTCTGATTCACTGTTTCAACCAATGATTGTTGTCACTCAGCCTACCTGCATATATATCTGAGATCAGAAATAATCAGCAAGTTGCCACTCCAGTTACCAAGGAAAAAACTCAAGAAAACTATAACCTATCTTTAACCTCAATTTTGTCAAAATGGCCATCACCTCACCCATCTACTTCTTGTAGCTGTAATTTTTTCACATAGTTACCACGTTGTTTTACCATCATTAGAAAGAGCATTCACCTCTACTTTTTAGTGAATACGAATATCTCAGTACACCCAAAATTGAACTTACACCCTGTAGCTGGGTATCTGGTTCATGGGCACCAGGACATGTCCACATGCTGGTGGGCCTGCCGTGCCACATGTCTGGGGACCAGACCTCCTCTGAGTCCCTTGAAAGTTTATCTTGAGCCTATGAAATGCTCAGTTACCATGTGTCACCACAGGGATGCACAACGTAGGGTTTTGCTAATGAGGAGGCTATGTACTGACAGAGAGAGACTTAAACATTTTGCTGTCCTTTTCGCGTAGCTGCAAGCAGCTGTGCTAGCCAGCAGTGTGGGCTGAAAATAAAAGGTGACAAAAGCATGCAGTCATTAGCCAAAACACTACTAGATGCATCACATCAACCATTTTCATACACGCATACACACACACACAAACACACACACACACACACACACACACACACACACACACACACACACACACACACACACACACACACACACACACACACAACACACACACACACACATACACACACACACACACACACACACACACACACACACACACACACACACACACACACACACACACACACAGATATGTAGAGAGGAGGAGAGGGAGAGATTTGTATTATCTGTCTAATCTATCTACATAGTCTGTGTGGTGTGTGTGTGTCTGTGTGAGAGTGTGTATGACATACACACTCTACACACAGACACACGCACACACACACAGACACACACACACACACACACACACACACACACACACACACACACACACACACACCTATGTAATCTATCTATATGGACCTGTATATTATCTGTACATACTTTCCCCTGTAGGGATGCTTGGGGCTCTTTCAGTACTGGCATAAATAGTATCCCCACCTGCTGGAAATCCTGAACTAGAAATTTCCTCATTTCTGTCACTCTCTTTCAGTCTTTGTTTCTTCCTAGCTTCTTTGCTTTCTGTCATCTCATCCTTCATTTCCTGTCTTTCTGGTTCATTCACCTTTATGTGTTTTATGGGGCCTTGATACTTTCTGCTGGGACTGGTATTTGAGTAGGCCTACATGTTTTGACTGCATTTTTTTAACTCTAAGGGAATATGATGCACAGAAGCAATTTTAGGGTAATTTAGGACAGTTTATATAAATGTATATTATATTGCTTATTAGTGTTCTTAGTTGTTTTACATTTGTGATGAATTGGGTGGAATGGTCAATGCCATGGACGTATCCTTAGATTATGTATGCGAATGGATTGATATGTGTACATAATTTTCTGTTCCATGTTTATTTTCAGTGAGATTTTGTATATGTTTTGAAATGGTTATAACCTTGGTATGGCTCTGTGCAATCGGCAGGGATTTGAACAGTGAGAATAAGAACATGTATACATGTACACACTAAATTTTTTCTAGATATATTAATATGTATGTAATAACATATATATATATATATATATATATATATATATATATATATATATATATATATATATATATATATATATATGTGTGTGTGTGTGTGTGTGTGTGTGTGTGTGTGTGTGTGTGTCATATAAAAGTGGAAGAAGAACTCTCTGACAGGCTGGTTACAGATCCAACAGGGGCACAACAGAAATGTTATTTGTCTTACAGATTTTGATAGAAAAAGTAAGGAACAGCGACAAGAAGCTTTCATTACCTTTATTGATTGCAGCAAGGCCTTTTATTGTGTTGTACACCATCAACTGTTTAACACAATAGCAAAGATGGGCTTCCCCAGACACTTGATCTCACTTATAGCAGCATTACAGGAAGACCGAAAACTTCGAAAAGCGACCATCAGATGGAATGGTGGACACTGCGAATATTTTGGTATTTAAAAAGGAGTCAGGCAGGGCTGCATCCTTTCACCTTTTTAACTTATATGGTATACAGAGCAGGTCGTTAGAGAGGCAGATTTAGAAGAGATTGGAATAAAGATTGGAGGAAGAAACACCAACCCGAGATATGCGGACAACATTGTATTAACAGCAGATGACATTAACAGCATGGGGAGAATTCTCTTCCGAGTAGATGCAGCAGTTTGCAGGGCAGGATTAAAACTGAATACTAAACCCCCCCCCCAAAAAAAAACCCCAACAACAACCAAAAACCAACAGTCTTACAGTGAGAAAAGAAGGCCAGGAACACCCAAACATTCAAATAAATAAAACAGACTCAGAAAATGTCCAACATTCCAAGTATCTAGGATAGAAAAGCAAATGACAGCTCCTGCACCAAAGATGTGAAAACACGCATTGGCATGGCAAAACAAAAAATGGTCCATTTAAACAATGTATGGAAAAACAGAGGTCGTCCCAAATATTCAAAACTAAGAATCCTGAAAATTTTGGTTTGGCCTGTTTTAATGTATGGTTGCGAAGCCTGACACTAAGAAAAGACAAAAATAAAATCAATGCAGCAGACAAGTGGCTCAGTAGAGGAGTTCGCAGAGTCAAATGGACAGACAGAAGAACTGACGATTGCATGTTAAAGGAACTGAATGTCAGGCGCCAGCTGAAAGCTGAAATATGTACATAATGTAGGCCATGCAATCAGAAACACCAAAACAGATCTGATGTCAGTAGTCCTACAGGGGAAAGTTGAGGCGAAGAGAAGAAAGGGACGACCACACACCTCCTATTTCAACATTGTTGAAGTCTGTGCTCTAGAGTTTCCAGGAGATCGTCCACAGATGTCTTAATTGTGTGACCTTGGACAAAACTTGTGACGTTGGGCGTGGCTCCCACCGGCGATCATGGCGAGGGAGATAGATGAGAGAGAGAGAGATTTTGTGTGTGTGTGTGTGTGTGTGTGTGTGTGTGTGTATGTGTGTGTGTGTGTGTGTGTGTGTGTGTGTGTGTGTGTGTGTGTGTGTGTGTGTGTGTGTACAATTTTGTATATATATATATATATGTGTGTGTGTGTGTGTGTGTATTATATGCATGTATGTATGTATGTATATAATATAATGTGTGTGTGTGTGTGTATTTTTGTTTTTAATGATTTGCTTCTTGTATTTTGTTTCAGAACGAAAAACATCTATCGTGGGCTTGAAATCGCAGTTCCATGACGCTGTGGAAACTGAGGATTATGTTGTTGTTTTGAACAAACTTATTAATGCAGGAATATTGATCAAAGAGATTGCAGTACTTGCTGTGGAAGCTGTGCTTGAGGTCCGTAGCAAGTTGGAAGGAGAGGAGAAGTTGGTTCACTTGTTTGATCAAATGTTGTCCATCATTGACAAAAATGAACTGATGGCAGAAGAAATTCTTCGAGATTGTCTGATCTTTGATGTGATAGAACTGTTTCAACGGTTTCCTGATGCTGTGCTTCTGAAAAGTCTACTTTCAGCTGACTTCATTCAGTCCTCTGATGTGTTCAAAGAGGGTCGTCCGCTTGGCAAGATGGTTGATGCTATTGTCAAAAAGGATTTTGAAATGAAACAGGGATCAGAAGTAGCTCCAGAGATGCCTTAGAAGCCAGGAAATGCTTTTGTCTTTGTGTTCAAGTGGGGTTAAACATACAGAGCAGAGAGGAGATCAGTCAAGATGGTGAGGACCTGGAGCGAGTACAGAGGCAAGAAGTTGCTCCTTTAGAAAAATGTTTACGCCACAAACTCTACAATGAAGCCAAACTGCTGTATGAAACAGGACTGTACTCTTCCAGACACTTGCCAACTCTGTTTGATCTGTTTTTAAATGTGTCAGAAAAGAAGGGTAATAGATCGGCAGACACATCCGAGGAAAAATTGAAGGATCTTATGTCTGTCATTTTATTTCAGCCTCGCAGTCTGGAATTTCAGTGTTGTGTATCAGCAGTCCGATATTCCAAAGATTTCAAAGACCAAAGACAGTGGTTTGAAGAACTTGGAGTTCCCCATCTCATGATCGACAGAATTATGTTCAAGGATGCCATAGAAAATTACAAAGCCATTGTGCAGAAAGAGGATGAAGCCAGAATACATGAAGAAGCCAGAATACAGAGAGAGAAGGATGCCAGAGCAGACAGTATAATATTAACGGATACTGACTTAAGTGATGATTCTTTGTTATGAGGTAGTAGGTTTTGAATGCATCTAGGTTGTGAATCAGACAGTAGTAGTACTAGTACTCGTAGTAGTTCAGTGGATCAGAATTAGACCCTCCATTGTTTGTTTGGATGACAGGCACTGTATGCATGTCTTTGGGTCACTTGCCTCACACACTGAGTTTTTTACATTGTTTTGTTTTCCTTCTGTTGTATGCGTACATTTAAGACTTTTGGAAATCTCTCCTTTCTGACTACCAACAGTGCATTCTCAGCAAACTACTTACGGTTCAAAGTAATATCTGCTGCAAGACTAGTTTTGAAGGTTCACAAATGTGATCATATTAAATGCCTTCTGCTTTTATTCATGTTCAATCCCTTCTTTACAAACTTCATAGGACAGCTCTCAGCTGTCTGTTATAACTTTTTCTTCAGAACCACCATTACCTTTGTTTTTGATCTCATCGCCATTCATAATCTTTAGACAGCTCCAGTCATCATAAGATAAACGCATTTCTTGTGTTCCTCATGTAAAAACTATGACTGAGACCTTTCAGCCAACATTATTCTTTTTCTGTGCACCACAAGAATGGAACACCCTTCTGACAGATATTCAGAATTTGTAATTTTTGTTCTCATTTAGGAGAGCTAAAAAATTTAAACAGTGCCATTGCTAATACTTGTCTCACCTCGGTCTTCTCTCTCCCCTTCTGTCCGTATCATACCTACGTTTGAAGTGGTTCTTTCAGATAATGTTATTCTTGCTAGTTGCGTGTTTTCATGGATTTGTTTGCAAGCCTGTGAGTGTGACAGTAGATGTGTGTTCACCAAAATGAATCCTGGTGTAGGTGTGTGTGTGTGTTAACATGTTTATGCATGCCAGTATATCTATCTCAGTGTGTCTGTGTTGGTGTATGTGTATGCATTTGTATTGAAGAGGTACCCTTATAAGCGTGCAGTTCTGTTTTTTCTTTTCTTGTTATATGTCAGATCTTGGCAGTGCCTGTATCATTGCTTTATTATCGATTATGTCGTTTATGTAAAACATGTTTCTGTCAAGTGCTCAGGAATCCCCATGGGGCTGCCAGGGGCTCTTTCATCATAAATAGTATCCCTATCTTCTGGAAATTCTGTGCTAGAAATTTCCTCTTTTCTGTCACTCTCTTTGTTTCTGTTTTGTTCCTTTGCTTTCTGTTATTTTTTCCTATCATTTTCTGCCTTGCTGGTCAATTCACCAGTATGTTTGATAAAGTCGTGTGTAAAATTTTTGTCTTAGGATTGATACTTGGGTACATATATTGGGTGCATTTTTGTCCCTAGGGAAATGAGATATATATGCGGAAGCAATTTTAGGTAATTTAGGCCCATTTTTATATAATGTATGTTTTAGAGCTCTTAGTTAACTTCAAATTCATATTCAGGTATGTGTTTTAAACCCCCTGTGTGATAAATTGGACGGAGTGGTCAACACCAGGGACATCTGCATAGTTTATGAGTGTGAATGCAAATTGATAATTGAAATAGAGGCTACTCACAGTCTGGTTTAGGTGATGGAGGCTGGTCAGGGCCCTGATTATCCGATGTTCATTTGACATTCGGTCCAAGTCGAAGTGTCTTTCTCCCGCAACTTTATTTTATGCCTGTCTACCACAGTCTACCACATACCTGCATCTAGAAGTGAATAGCACAACCTAACTAGATTAAATCAACTACTGACTGTTTGTCCATTGAGTGTGCAGTAAATGAAACATAAACCTGAAAGGAACTAAATCAAATCAACCACGGACTTCTTGTCTTGTCACAACTTCCTTTGCTTCGGAACCGAATCCTTTCTTCTCCCAGGTCAAAAAGAAATACACAATGTCCCTAACTTGGAACTCAAAAAAGATTGAATCAAAGTAATTGAAATAAAACTTATTGGTGACTGTCTAGGAAGTATCACTAACACAACTGTAAACTATTGAGCACAAAGTCTTTGAGGTACTCAGGCAGATGTCGCTGACGGACAGGGCGTAGTACTGGTGTTGGACAAGAAGTTCTCCCAGATTCAGGTGAATGACCCAGGGGTGATGGTATTGGGCTAGGAGCTGCCCCAAGCTCTCGGGTGACTGATGAAGATGGCGACAGCACTGCCTTCTTTGGTGTGAGTGTTTTGAGGGGAAGGTGGCAGCCCAAGCAATGCGAGGTCTGCTGGGAGTCCTGATGCCAAAGCCATTGGCGAAGGCAAAGGTGTAAACGAAGGACTAGGTGGAACGTCATCACCGACTTCCTGCTCTGTACTGTCAGGTGCATCAGCTTCAGTCTGTCGTGGACTTATGTGATCAATATGTCGTCTCAGCATTTGACCATCAGACAGCCCTACCGCATAGGACAACGGTCCTCCTCAACTTCCTGACCACTCCAGGCAACCACTTTGGTCTGATTGAAAAGTTCTTGACATAAACGACATCACCCACTTTGTAGATTCTCAAATATGAATGATCGTGGTTCAGCATCTGCTGCAACTGTTTCTGAGCACCTGCCTCTCCGTGCAAGGCTGGATATGGTCGAACCGAGTGCGCACCTTCCTGTTGAACAGCAGCTCCGCTGGAGAAAGACCAGTCGTTTGTGGAGTCACCCTGTACATGGATAAGAAGTATGAAACCCGTGTCTCAACAGATCCTTGGATCACTTCCTCAGCCCCTGCTTCAACGTTTGTATTGCACGCATAGATGCATGATAGGGAGCTGACTTGATCTGCTTTATGCCGTTCTTCTGCACAAAAAAATTCAAACTCTGCACTGGTAAAGCATGTGCCATTATCAGATACCAGGATCTCAGGCACTCCATGAGTGGCAAACGACTGTCACAGCTTCTCTGTGGTGGCCACTTCAGTGGCCAAATTAATCGGGTATGCATCAATCCATTTTGAGTGTGCATCAATGATGACTAAAAACATCTTGTTGAGAATGGTCCTGCATAGTGACATGCAGTCTGCTCCAAGGACGATTGGGCCATTCCCACAGGTGTAAGGGTGCAGAGCTGGGCATGTTGCGCTGGGTTTGGCATATTGAACAACTGCGTATAGTGTCTTCAATCTCTTTATCCATGTTCAGCCACCAAATGTAGGGCCACCAAATGTAGGAACGAGCTTAGGCTTCATTTGGGTCATGAATTCCAGGATGGGACTTATGCAGGTCTTGTAGCCGACGCTTACGGCCTTTCGGAGGGACCACCACACGTGTGCCCCACAACACACAGCTGTCTGCAATGCTCAGTTCACTGCGTATGATCCAGTAAGGTTGAAGTCTCTCATCACTATCACTATCAGGCCAACCTTTCAAAGCGTACTCTTTGACACGAGACAATACTGGGTCTTGATTAGTCCACTGCCGAATCAACTTGATCCATCAGCAAAATGGTTTCATCCTGTTCTGATTGTATTTCGTCAGTGACATCCAGGGGTAATCTGCTCAGACCATCAGCATTGTTGTGCCTTTTGCCTTCTTTGTACATGATGGTGTACATGATGGTGTACATGATGGCCAGAATCAAGGCCCATCTCTGGATACGCGCGGCGGCCATGACTGGTATCTGTTTGTTGTCTTTGAACAATCCCAGCAACGGTTTGTGGTCTGTGTGGATCTCGAAGGTATGGCTAAACAAATACTGATGGAATTTCTTCACTCCAAATAAAATAGCCAAAGCTTCCTTCTCCACCTGGCTGTAATTCTTTTCAGCGTTGTTCAGGGTGCGAGAGGCAAACGCCACTGGACGCTTACTACCATCTTCCATCTCGTGAGAAATCACCGCACCCACTCCATAGTTGGAAGCATCGCAGAGTCAAAGTGAACCAGCAGCAGGGGCGATTGCAAAAGCTTCTTCGACTCGATCCATGCTTTCTCTTGCACATCCGTCCATGACCACATGTTCTCCTTATTCAGTAATGCATACAGGGGTGACAGCACTGTGGCCAGATTTGGCAGAAACCGGGAATAGTAGTTGACCATTCCCAAGTATGTTTGTAACTGCTTGACATCCACAGGGTGAGGCATGTCTTGAATTGCTTGCACCTTTTTAGGCACTGGCTTGAGTCCAGTTTTGTCAATCTTCAGGCCAAGATAGACGAGTTCGGTGGCCAAGAACACACACTTCTGCCTTTTCAGCCTTGCCCCTGTTGCATTCAGTCATTGCAGCACTGCCCGTAAAGTCTCTATTTGTTCCCATGGGGTCCTGCCTGCCACCAGAATGTCATCAATGCAAACATGCACATGAGAAATGCCTTTCAGCAGATTTTCCATGGTCTGCTGGAAAATACCTGGGGCTGAGGATATTCCAAAAGGCAACCGATTGTAGCGGTACAGACCTTGATGCATGTTGATCATGATGGTGATGAATGCCTTTGATGTGTTATCCAACTGTTGGTAGGCTTGTGTCAGGTCATAAAATTGATTGCATAAAGCCCTCATACTTCTACATCAGCAAATGGTGGAAAATTGCCAAGCAAAATCTTCTTTAAGTACATAGCTGTTCGTTGTGAAATTTCCATTGCATGTAAGAATCATCGATTGAGAATTAATTTGGGTAAAACCCATGAAATAAAAATAACTGATTCTCTCAAAAATGAATGTAGATCTATTTTGTCTTATTCAAAAGAGTGATGTGATGTTTACAATATGCGCAGTCTGCCATGAAATTCAGCTTCTGCTTTCTGTTGTGAACGCAGTGTTATGTACTACTTTTTTCATGTGGACTGGCATTTCAGCTTTCACACACTGACCGCATTGACTTGGTTGTTTCATTGATATGGCTTTGCGCCTTTCGCCCCATGAAGCGAAAATCGCTCTGTGGAATTCTTACATACATGAAGTTAATAAAAAGCACCGATTAGTGTTACTTGGTCCTTGCATGTGTTGGCCTTATTGTTCATGGGTCAGTGCGTAACTTCACAGCAACAAAAATCATACCAAACCAAACCACTGTTCACAATTGCAATTTGATTTAAGAATAATGTTGAAAAAAGAGTTTGTTGACATGCTGGTGCTCTTGGATTATTTCAATCATGATTTTAGGCTTTTTCGTGGATTTTGGACAATGTTGTGTACTTTTCATGATGTACATAACATCACATCAGCATCTGCGTGGTCTGGATTTTGTGAAGTTATGAACATATGGTACTGATGCTAAATTTTGTAATACTAATGTAAAATCTGTTAAAATCCCTTCTGCAGGTCAATACTGTTATTTTGAGAATTCTGAATTGAAGTACTTTATGCCTTAAAACTTGCCAGCAATTTGCATGATGTACATAACCTCATACAAAAATGCAATATAATCATCTGTTGTGATGTTATGAACGAAGAAAGAAATATTTAAATTCTAGTGGATGCTTTTATTACAAATACATACCTGATATTGATTCTGTAGTTTGTTAATAGCTTGTTGGTACGGTTTTAAGTAAATCTTATCTATATTACACACAGTGGTTTATGCTTTTTAAGTGTGCAGTGTTACAAAAGACGTTGTTTTCTCGTGTGAAGTTATGAACATTTTATAGAAAACAATGCTTTTTTCTGAAAGAACTTTTTATTAATCCCACATGTGTTCAAAACATGCAGATACAATCCCTGTAGCTTTTTTTAAACTGTTTTTATACAAAAAAAATCATCAATATATTTGCTTTTTTCTGAAGAAAAGGTAGATTCTCTCAGAATGTTGTGAAATTATGCAATTTAAGAGATCTTTACTGAATTTAGGAAATCACAATTCACTTAAAAAGAAAGTGATTATCACATGTGTCATTTGGTTCTTATTATCTCAAATGACAGATGGTTTGATGCCATCTTTTCCTTTTAGAGGAATGTTTAGTACAGTATTATGTTGTGACTGTTGTGAAGCTATGAACTGGTATGTTAAGTTATGAACATTCTATAGAATAGCAAGTTTTCCACCCTCATTATCAATTTGATCCCAAATGTATTCAAAACATGCTGATACAATCCCTTGAGTCATGAGCTCTTGTACCCCTGTTTTTTGTGGAAATTAATCGATACAAGTACTGTTTTCCTGAAGAAAAGGGAGATTCTCTTCAAGAATGTTGTGAAGTTATGTACTAAAGAGATCTTTACCTAATTCAGCAAGCCACAATACACTTAGAAAGAAACTGACAGTCATGTGTGGCATTTTGGTTCTTCTTATTTCAAGCGAAAGATAGTTTGATGCTGAGGTTTGCGTGTTAGAGGATGCTGCAGTACAGTGTTTTGTTGTGACTGTTGTGAAGTTATGTACAGACGACTATGGGCGCTGTTCTGGTATGTGCTTTTGTAATGTTTTCGTTTTCATAGCCAGTTTTTGTTTGGAACATATCTTTTGAGTTACTCATAAGCTGTTTTGCACAACAATAAGAATTTTCAGCTTTTGAGATCTCTGAAATGTTGGAGGTGAGTGGACATTCCAGTAACATACATATAGTAAGCCCTAATATGAAAACATTCATAATTAGGCATTACCTCAGTGCTTCGCATGATTATTTTGTCAGCTCTCTTTACACTGCTCATTTTCAAAGCAGCAGAAGTCTGTTTCATCTTCCGTGGTGCAGCTCTAAAATTTACACAGTAAAGAATAATTATTGTTGTGAAGTTATGCACAAAATCTTCTCCTTTTATTTTCTTGTATTTAGTGTGTTTGATTTTCCTGTCCTACCTTCAGATGTACCGACTGGACCTGCTGTTAATGTGTTCACATTCTTTTGAGCAAAATGTCTGTTCCTTCTCAGGTTCTTTCCTTTACAAGATCTGTGACATCATGTGATGTTATGTACAAAGAAACATCATATAATATCTGTTTGCAGGAGTGATAAATGTCCGATTGACTTGCAAGTTGGATTATTTGTCATGGTTTTTGTCCTGCTGTTTGATTTGCACAATATTCTTCCATTGACAGTTGTTTCATTTTGTTGCTTATGTGTCACACTTTTTAGACACCATTTTGTAGCCATGATGATATAATGAAATGGATGTAACCCTGATATGGTTCTACGCAGTCGGCTGGGCTTTAAACAACAATAACAATAATGTTTAGTGCATTTGGGGATCTAAGGAAATGTGACACATATAGTTTTATTCTTATGTTGTATTTAAATTTGTATGCAGGTGTTTTTTTTTTAAATCCCACTGGTGATAAATTGGACAGTGGCCATTGCCAGGTGTGTGTCCCAAGATCATTTGCGTGAATGCATTGATGTGTGTACTGAATTGCCTTTTTAATTTTTTTTCTCCAAGTGAGGTATTGTGTATGTTTGAGATGGTTATAGCCCTGATATGGCTTTGCCCTGTCGGTTGGGCTTTAAACAAAAATAACAAGAACAACAGTAAATGTTCAGGAACTCATAAGTCCTAGGCTGTTGTGCTGTATTACACAATCAAAACTGGTACATCTTATGTTGTACTATCTGGCTGAAATTTCACAATGTTTCTAATTATGCATAACAGTGTTTATGTGGCATTCCAAAATGTTGTTTATTTTAACAAGTAAACAAACAAACAAACAAACAAAATGAAGTTTACCAGTAAGCCTTTATGTTTGATGCGGGTGTGGATATGTACCTGAAGTGATCACCAGACTATTCTTTCTTGACCACGTGGGTATGAGCACATGCACAAGGGTGTTCCTAACTCAGATTTCAGTTAAAGAAAAGGTCTGGGCACTGACAGGTGGGAGGCCATGGGGTTTGGGAGGGAAACGATGGCCAATGTGGAATCACCAAGTTATAACACTGTGTGTAGAACTTACTGTTACTGCTCACTTGTGCCAGACAGCCGTATGAGCATTGTGCAGCATGTGCACTGACTTGGCATGAGGAGACTCAGGGTTTTAGAACAAGGCGAGTTTTAGAACAAAGAACAAGATGGGTTTTAGAACAAGGCCAGTCGACTGTATACCGGCATAGCAGAACATAGCATGATAGTAGGGATATTAAATTTACATGTCTAGCAAAAATTGGTGGGTTGTAGAAACGTAAAATTTACATGCTTTGCAAAGCAGGGTACAAAGTCCCAAGTTTCCCTCAAAGGAAGATGAACAATATAGTTAATAGCTGTGATGACATATGTAACCTTGAAACTGATAACAAACATTGTGAAAGGAATGTGAAGTGATAGCTGCTTAACTTGCCAAGGGGATGAAAAATTATTACACCCAGTTTCTATTGTACCAGTTCAAGCATTAGCTTCACTATAGCCTGGGTTTATTTTTGATAGATATTCGCTGCATGTGTGAGAATAACATCTAACTTGCCAGATGAATATTTGAAGGTGAGCAAGGGCATGGTTATCGCTAGAGAGGCACGTTAATGATTTACCCTTTGATTCCTGCACCCTGTCCACCAGCATCCTGCATTGTCAACCATAGAAAATCAAAAACTTAACCCTTCAACTCCCTCACCCTATCCCCCAGCTTCCTACAGGAAGGTGGGGGATAGGGTGAGGAAGTTAAAGGGTTAAGTTTTTGCAGTGTTGCCTAGAGTGTGGGAGTCAAAGGGTTAATGTGATCTGCATGTACAGGGTGTGTGTACATGCTTATCTGTGTGTGTATTTTCATGAGTGTGATTGTAACTGATAAATTGCAAACATATTTGTCATTGCTTTTGATGAGCCATATTTATGCTGCATTGGTGCATTAGCATGTATGCATGTACCTCATATATATGTTTATAAGGCATTATGTTGTGTTAATATGGTAATGTCTATGCCACATTGACATGATGTGTTGGTGTACATGTCTGATTGTTGCACTGCATTAATGTAGGCCTATTAATATCGCAGTGTTCATGCTGTTTGTAAAAGCAACGGGCAGTCTCTGAAATTATTGTTTGAATTGTATAGATGGAATTACTATGATTGTTGTTGTTGTTGTTATTATTATATTACCAGTCACTATGGATAGTGGTACGTTAGTGCAACAGTCTACTGACTGGAAGGTTGTGGGGTTTGAATCCCCATCAGTCCCTTCAAAAGTCATTGTGGGATTGTTTAGCTCCAGTGGGCGCCTACCCAGAGTTGAGGTTGCTATGGATTTTTGGGAAGGTTGGGACCACACAGTCGAGTCCCATCCACTTCACGGATTTGTCATTGAGGGTGTTGCTCAAATCTTCTGACCAGTGTCACAGGTGTCTGTCTCTTGGGCTTGATTGAATCCAGGATATGTTATGATAGTAAGTGTAGAGTACAGCCCTGTCACACAGTCTCAGTCCTAGGTAGAACTCCATAACATCTTAATTATCATTCTCATCACCATCATTGCATTGTAAAAACTGTACCACCTTCTGTGGCCATTGAGGTAACATAGAAAATAGGAACCCCCCCCCCCCCCCTTAAAAAAAAGTAGTAAAAAACAAAACAAAACAAAACAAAACAAAACACTCACAAAAGAACTCTTCTCTAAGTATGATGATCCTAAAAAAAAGGTATTATTACATTTATTATTACTACTACTGCTGCTATTACTACTAGTACTATGCGGAAGCAATTTTAGGTAATTTATGCCTGTTTTTATATTATTATTATTATTATTATTATTATGAACATTTAGTACGCCTAATCAAATTAATGCCCTAGGCGTTTACAATGGCAAAACATATAACCAGAATCACAAGCACACACACCCACAGAAGCACCCACACACACACAAACACACACACACACACACAAACACACACACAGCATGACATGCAAATACAATGACACATTGACACTAAGACACTATAATGTCACCATTACATTACATGGGGGGAAGGGGGCAGAGATTACCAGTTTTGGGAAACAGGTAAGTTTTGAGGGAGCGTTTGAATGTGGACAGAGAGGGTGAGTATCTAAGAGAGCGAGGTAACTGATTCCAGATGGTTGAAGCTTGATAGGAAAAAGAACGCTGCCCAAACCTTTTAGTGCGGACTATGGGGATACTATAGAGACGGGTATCAGATGAGGACCGCAAAGCTCGAGATGGCGTGTAGAGATGTAACAGATGGGTGAGATACTCAGGACAGGAAGACTCAATAGATTTGAAGCAGAGGCAGGCAATCTTGTAGGATATTCTTTGCTGAACAGGGAGCCAGTGGAGAGAACAGAGCAATGGCGTAACATGGTTAAATTTTGAAGAGCGGAAGATGAGACGGGCAGCATGATTTTGAACTTTCTGAAGTTTGTTAATGAGATGAGAGGGGGAACCAGAAAAAAGAGCATTACAGTAATCGAGACGGGATAGAACAAATGCACAGACAAGAGCCTTTGTCGTGTCTTCTGAGAGGAGGTGGCGGATAGAAGCAATTCGGCGGAATGTTTTGGTGTCCTTTTGTATGCTTATATTTGTATTCAGGTGTGTTTTTTAAATCTCCCTTGTGTGATAAATTGGACGGAGTGGTCAACATCGGGGGCATGTCCTTAGATTATGTGCGCGAATGCATTGAAATGTGTACTTAATTTTCTTTTCTTTTTTTTTTCTGTTGAAGTTTTGTATGTTTTAAAGCGGTTATAGCCCTACGCGGTTGGCTGGGCTTTAAACAACAACACAACACAAAGTACTACTGCTACTACTACCACTACTACTACTGCTGCTGCTGCTACTATTACTACTACACTACTACTTTACTACTACTATTAACTGCTACCATCATTTATGCTCTTGATTGTTGTGTTTTACTGTTCATTAAAGTGTTACTCAAATGCATATCACATGGCATAATGAGAAAGTGCTCATTCAGTTTCAGTTTCTTACATGAATGTCTCTGCTCTCAGAATGAATTCCATATGCACTGACTCCCAGTGATAGAGAAGATCTGAAGTGGTAATGGCATAAACCCTTACTCTGTGATGGCATAAGCCCAAAGCCTTGTACATTAGACATATGCCCAGATATAGCCAGTGTATGGGTTTTATATCCTGTATTTCTGTCAGTCTGTTGCTAGAACAGTCTAGGCTACATTGTAATGACATGTGCATCTACCTAACTTTAAACAGGTCATTGAGTTGAAAAACAGTTCTAAGCCTGATATTACTTTTGACTTACATTGACTTGATTTATCATTTTTATATTTTTTACTGAGTGAGCTAGTTCCGTGGGGTCATTGTTTATATGCCCCATCATTGCTAATTTTTTTTTTTTATGGCAGTGACACAATGAAGAGTGCCGTAATTGTATTTTTGTATGTGTGTGTGCATGTATTATGACAAAACAATATTTGATTGTGTACATGTTATATTTGGAATGTATAATTTGCCTTTGTAACGGGGTTGTGTGTGATATGGTAGGACTTTTGTGTTTTTGACTTTTTGTATTTTCTTTGTTTGACTTTCCTTTTAGACTTTACTTTGTTTGATTTTTTATAATTTCTTATTAGACTTTTTTGGGCAAACAGGGCAGGATGAGAATTTTTTTATTTCCTTTAGTAGATCTTAATTGGTTGTAGTCTTTCAAGATCTTCATTCATTTTTCTGCTGATGTTGGATTTGATTTCAAACAACATGTCTACCTCTCCTGGGTATTTTCAATCCAAGAACCTGTATTAAAACAATTGATATTTAACCACTGTCCTGCTCATTGTGCGGCTGAAGGTGTGCATTGAGTGTATTGTCCTGTACTTTTGTTGTACATGGTGCCTGATGATTGGATAGTGGAGAACTGATAGACTAGTATGAGAATGATAATTCTCACCCCTTGACCTTACCTTACCCTCCCACCATATCTCAAATGCAGAAGACTTTGATTATTAGATTCAAAGACCAAAGTTGATTAAGATGAAGATTGAAGTTACTTATTAAAACTTCAGGTAGATGAATTAGCACTGATGAAGAGCAGACATGTTATTACACTTATTTCAAAGTAGTCAAATGGTTCTTGACACACTTATTGGTGACTTAACAAATTTAACGAGGAACTGCCACTCCACTGTTTTGTGTTCATGACCCCTAATTTTGTTAAACACTCGAGGATGCTGGATGAGACCCAAAGCAATAATGCCTCACCACTGGTCAAACAATCATCTCCCAGCTCATGAAGCCACACAGCAGCATATCGTCTAGTATAGGAGAGGGGTGGGATGGAGCGGGGGGACTATCGATGTGCTGCATGACCTTGCCATTTAACTAAGTCATCTGTTTCCTTGCACGTAATATCAATGACAGTGCTTGCTGCCTTCTTGTTACATTTGTAGCATGAGCTGCATCCAGTATCACATTGATGTAGAGCCTACATTATTCAAAAAACTGGTCTAGTTGTTGGCAAAGCTCTAGTAAAACAGATGAAAAGACTCATGGCCTCATGGAAAGATTTGATCAGTTTCCAGCAAAGATTATATAACTTTTGACGCTGTGCAAGATATTGGCACCAGCTCATTCGTCCTTATCATGCCCAGCCCGCAACACTAAAACCTGGCCTGTTCACTGCCCATTTTAATGTTTACATCATTCTAGTGGTGTCAGCTTAGTGTTTTGTAAGTCTTTTTCTGTCCCCCCCCCCCCTCACCTTCCCGTTTCTTAACTTTGTGAGCGTGTAAGGTTGTGCAAAGGCTCAGGTAATCTTTCAGATAATTGCTTGATGAATCGTCTTGAACAAACTGAAACTGCCTTCTTAAAACAAACAAACAAACAAACAAACAAACAAACAAACAAAACTGAAAACTACCTTCTTGATTTATGAAGGCAATTAAAAAAGTCTACATCCATCAAATCTGAAACACTGCTGCTGCTGTAGTTACTGGCAACAAGAATGTCAGATGGAATGAAGAGAGGCGTAGCAGGTTGTACAATAATCTTCATCAGTGCTGGTGATGTCTTCTCCGCTTTCTCATCTCTCATATGAAATTGTTCTTGAGAGCAATCAACTTGGCTGGAATGTTCTTGCCTGAAAGTAAAATGCATGAAATATAAAATAAGTATTCATTGCAGAGGGAATTTTATATTGTCAGCATGTGTGTGTGCGTGTGTTGTGTTGTGTGTGTGTGTGTGTGTGTGTGTGTGTGTGTGTGTGTGTGTGGTGTGTGTGTGTGTGTGTGTGTGTGTGTGTGTAAGCACAGTGAAATATATGTTCTCATGTATGTATGTATACATTGACATGCTTTCAAAAACTAAACAAAATTTGTGCATATGGACTGTTACACACACTCACACACACACACTGACACTGACACTACACGCATACATGCGCACACACAAGCACACACAGAGGGGAGACAGAGAGAGGCCTGACTTCAGAGATTGGTGTGAAAAGAACAGATCTATGTATACAGATGAAGTCCTACAGACACAGATCCAGTACTAAATTAGATCCTATTCTTTACCAGTACATTTATTCATTAAGAAGGGGAGGGGGCAGTTTGGGAGTGAGAGAATGAAAACTAGTGTGTGTGTGTGTGTGTGTGTGTGTGTGTGTGTGTGTGTGTGTGTGTGTGAAGAGAGAGAAACAGGGCAGGAGGAGAAAGGATTAAACAATTGCAGACCTCGATGTAGATCTGGGCACACATAAATTAGTTAACATACCAAACACCGTTGCAAGTGACCTTTGGCTTCATCTCAATATCTTGCACTGGACACACCTCAGATAAGTACGTTCATATTGAAACCTGCCGAACACATTCACGATGTGTAAGCAGCTATAAAACAGTACTTAAACAAATATATGACGCACTGAAACAACCCTAAATCAACATCATCAACAACAACAATTAGAGACGACACTGCCCTCCCCCCCCCTCCCTCCTTGCAGACCAGTTCAAGCAACAGACAAGCTTGCGAACGGTGTGTGTGTGTGTGCCTCGAACGTGCATATACAATGTACGCACTCATTACGATCACTGTTGGTGTATAACAGTTAAATTTAAATATCCATATTAAAAGAATTATGTGCGTGGTGCATGTATTTATAAAAAAGGAAATACTAGACAGGGTTGGCTTAATCGTGAATATAGTAAGCACACACACACACACTTACACACACACACACACACACACACACACACACACACACACACACACACACACACACACACACACAGTGACGAATTCGATCAAGTTATTATGGCTGTGATATTTAACAGTGCTTCATTTTTCACAACACTGAATAAAAATTTTGATTTTCAAAAGGTAACTGAGCACCAAGCACAACAATTTAAAGTGTAGCAATGGCTTATATCATGTTGATAGGACATCGGTTTCCATTCCCAGTTTTACGGACGTGTTTATTTCAACACAAGAACACCACCACAGCCACAACATAAAAATTGTGTAGTTCGCTGCCCATTGAATTGATTCAATCATTGATTTTGGTAGTGCCAGCGTTTCAAAATCATAGGTGCCATTCCCCTCCCGATCTAAAGACCTTGAAACATATTTCTTCTCCCCCTCCTCCCCCCCCCAAACTCAGTGAGTGTGCCAGCTAACCGCTGGCAAATCTAAAGTGTTGCACACAAGAATTTGTCCGAATGCAGCGATTCCTACTTTCACTTTCAGTCACTGAAGAGGACGCAGGAATTTCAGTGGTGAGTAAGTTTCAACCAATCAGATGTCGTGTCTTATCCCGGGAAGCTCAGCTGTAAACAAGTACGCGTTGATAGGAGTGACATACTGCAACAAGAAACTTTGCCAAAAAAGACGTTTTGCATTCCTGCTCTGAGTGAAGCATAATCGCACATCTTGCGTGAGACTGTTCTGAAACCATTTTTGTGTGTTCTGTTGTGGGGAAGCTTTGCACTGCAGCAAGTATGGATGTTAGCGGCGAAAATCGAATCCAAGATGGCGAGGTGCCTGACGTATCAATGAATGGAGATGATTCGCAGATTGACGCAGAAGGCGAGCCTGGAATCGACAGTGTTGCCGACAGGCCGATGCGGAAAGCAAAACGACACTTAACGAGGCAGACTTCTGGAGGCGACGGTACCAGCACAAATACTGGTGCACAAGTTAATACCAAGAAAGTAGTCATTTTCAGCAAAAACAGTCGGAAGTCGAGAGATGGAAGAGGAAGGGGGTTGCCAAAGAAAGGTTTGCACAGGTTTTTCGTCCTATTCTGTTTTAAGTGCATTATGAGTTTGATTTCTTAATACACCATTTTTGTTTGGTTGGAACTGTGGAAAATTTTACACGCCTTTTCTAAATCGAGAAGCCATCAGCCATATGAGGCCATTGGGCCATGAAATAGCTGTGGACCCACGTGTTCGTTTTCGCGTATCCGCCATATTGTTTGTTTGTTTTCGCGAACTTTGTCGTGTTATAGGTTACCGACTAGACAACAGCTTTCACCAGACTGCAGAATCGATATGAGAATTTTTTTCAGTTAGTTGGTTCTTTGTATGAAGTTAGGAAAAACTTCAAATGCTGAGCAGACGACAAAGTTGTCGACATGAAGGATGGTGGGTGAGTGAGGGTGGTCAATCAAGGGAGATAAGTAATAGAAGAGACTGTTCAACTTGTTGATCATGATCACGTTCTTTCACGTTTTCAAAGTTCGCCCTCCAATTGCTTTTGATATATATTTTCAAAAACTTACAGTTGAATAATTATGTGAATATATTTGGACCTTTGTGTGTGTGTGTGTGTGTGTGTGGGGGGGGGGGGGTAGTGGTGGTGGTGGTATGTGTGTGTGTGATATTCCTATGATAGTATCTCAGTATCTGAAGCAAAAATTAATAAAAATATTTCAAAAATATTTCAACATGCACACATTCTGACATTGCTCATGCAAAATGCACACATGATGTGCACAAAGGCATGTAGTGATGTGTACATATGTGTATGTACACACACACACACATAATCTCTTGTCTCATTGTCTGTCTGTCTGTCTCATTTAACTTAATTTTTTTTACTCCTGCACCATATCTACCAACTGCATAAACATTTAACCCTTTGACCCCTCACCCTGTCTACCATCTTCATGATAATGATCATAATAATATAATTTACGATTCATATAATGCTTAATATAGATCTGTCATATGGCACCACTCAATCCTTATAGTAATATGTAGTCAGATTGACACACAAATTCATCCACAAGTTTTTTTTATGATTATGACAGTAATGGCAAGTTTTTTGAATGTGCATAGTAATAATTGGTATCTATGTAACTGTGTTTCAGAATCATACCCCTTAAGTTAAATGTCCGAAATGGGCTGACCCCACCCTTCAGAAATACAGACCACAGAATGCTTAAAGTTAAAAAGTTAATAATGTACCATGCAGTATTTAATTCAAATGTATGAAAGGTCATCTACATTAGACAAGAATGGTGCCAGGTCATACACCTTACTCGCGATGGCAGCTGGCAGGAACTCATAAAATAGGCCATATTCATTACTAGATAAGGTCTGACCATGTACTAATATAGATTAGATCACAAACAAAATATGATGAATATTCTTCCCTGTTTAGAATTTACTTTGTGATGGTGGCATATACTGATATAGATTTTAACTGGAATACTGCATTTACGAAAGTTATAATAATTAAAAGATAAAAGTTTGTTCCGTTTCTCTGCAATCTGTGGTTGTACTACAGGGGTAATGTTAGCTTTTCCTAGGGTCCTCATTATTTAGGCAATGTCCATCTCTTGTCCTTTACTGTTATGCTATCACTAAGCCGTAAGAAACAGGAAGGATTCCAGGCTTCATGCACAAAGTTTTTTTTTAGCAAGACTTGAACCCATACAGTCAGAGAGTAAGTTGAGAGCTCTGTCTACCTCAGACATATCCCTTTAATACAACAGAAAATTTTTTGGTAAACAGTCTAGTTTACTTTAAATGCATATTTGCCCACACTGTGGAGGGGGTGTGTTGCTGCAGTCTGTGTACTCCATCTTTTGGTGAGCATGCATGCTGGATCACAGTGGATGGTTTCATGTTTTCATATATCACCAGATACTGACGTGATTTACAGGATTTTTAACTTGCATATTTTGATGTTATTAATACTAGTACATACACTCACCAAGAGGGTGTAGGCACTAACAGATCTGCGTGCATGTTGACCTTGGAGATCAGAAAAAAAACACCTCCACCCATTACCTACCAGACAGGAGATACCCATGCAGGATCAAACTCCAGACCCTGCTGTGGGTACTCTTGGCATCTTTCCTACTTTACTGCAGCACATGTCACAGAGTGAATTAAAATCTTAATACTGTTGGGCTATGGGCAGGTGGTGCTGGTGGCAAAGGAACGTGGGGGAAACCAGGGGAAGAGCTGGACGCTGAAGGAAATGTGTTGGACTCGCATGATCCCAACTATGACTCTGATTCTATGGTTTGTAATGCTTTTTAGTTTTATTATTTCTGTCGCATAAGGCCTCATGCTCTTGCATACCATTAGTTCTGTCTGACAGCGTGAGCCTGGCTTCGGAAACTTTGCACCTTTGGCCTCCAGCCACCAGGCTGTGATCCCTCTGTGGGGATGCCAGGGGTCTCTTTCAGAATGAATATTAGTATCCCCACCTTCTAGAAATTCTGTGCTGGAATTTTACTCTTTTCTGTCACCTGCCTTTGTTTCTGCATTGCTCCTTTGCTTTCAGTCATTTCTTCAGACCATTTTCTGCATTGCTGGTCCAGTCACCTGTATGTGTTCTGTAGAGCCGTAAATACTTTCTTTTAGGATTGATAATCAGCTGCATGTATTAAGTGCATTTTTGGCTGTAGTAAAGTGTGATGTGCAGAAGCAATTTTAGGTAATCTAACTTCTAAGCCCGTTTTTATATGTATGTTTTGGTGTCTGTAGTGGTGTTTCCACATGCTTTTTTTTAAACCAGGTGGTGATAAATTGGAGGAGCATATCCTTAGGTTATGTGGAAAATTCATTGATATTTGTAATTTTCTTTTCCAGATTTTTTTTCCAGTGAGGTATGGTGTACTTGTTGAGATGGTTATAGGCCTGATATGGCTTTGCACAGTGAGGTGGGCTTTAAACAACAACATTAACAAAAACCTGGCTGTGAGTGGGTATAGATCTATTCTTGTGAAGGGTTGGAAAAGATGAAGCAGCAAGGGAGAGAGGATGGGACTTGCTGTCTTGAGACTGACTCAAGACCACTTTAGGGTTATGGGATTGCATGTGTTTGTATTGTTAGCCTGATGAACATAAGTGAAATCTGAGCTGTCTTTGTGGGATGGAAATGGGATGGATCTTTTTGATTGGATCTTTGATAGAGCCATGGACTCAAGATATATTTTCAATATATACAGTATACCCACCTTCAGGAAATTCTGAGGTAGAAATTTCCTCTTTTTGTTGTTCTGTTTCTCCTTTGCTTGTTTTCTTTCTGTTGTCTCTTCCTATCATTTTAATACCAAATTCATCTAAAGCCTCAATCATTTCTTTGGTAGTGTTGTCTGATCTTGGGGTTTTTCCCTGTTAGTTGTTTTTCATCTGTTCTGATTTCATCGTTTGTTATTGTTGGTTCTTCGAAGTTTCTTTTTAATGATGTATTTCATCCTTTTGATGATAATTGATAGAAACTTTTTTTGTGTGTTTTCATTTGTTTCAGGATGATAAGAACATCGCATTTGAACAGATTTGTCCTGAGATGACCCAAGAGGATTTTGAGAAATTCTTTGAGCCAGTGGTGATGGAGTACTTTGAGCATGGGGAATCTAGAGATGTGATTGTGAGTTTGGGACGTCTCGCTGCCACATAGTTGTGTGTACATTTGAGTTAACAGTATACCTAATCTCATACAGACATGAAGATTGAAATGCATACAGACAATATCGGGTTTTATTGCTTATAATTTCATTCAATTATCTGCAGATTGAGGTATGATTTTTCTTTTAGCTTGTTCATCCAACTTTAATGTTAATTTGAATGTTAGTGCTGCGTTCTGATTATGGCTATTTCAATACAGTGGAACACCAGTTAAAAAAAAATGCAGGCACCACACACACACACACACACACGCACGCACGCACGCACGCACACACATGCATGCACACACATGCACGAACACATGCACGCCACACACACACACACACACCACACGCACACACACGCACACACACGCACGCATGCACGCATGCACACACACACACACACTCACACACATACACACACACACACACACACACACACACACACACACACACACACACACACACACACAACACACACACATAATTTGTAGACAGATGGACAGAACAGTTTAAAGCCATGTTATCCTTATCTGACTTTGTACCTTCACTGGTATCACATGAGGAGACTGAGCTAATGGTCGTCATTTGGAAAGAAAACATCTAGTGAATCAAAAGACATGAAGCATTTTAACCCTTTGACTTGCGCACCCTGTCTACCAACAGCCTGCAATATCACTCATGCTAGCAAAGCAAAAGCTTAATCCTTTGACTCGCACACCCTGTCCACCAGCAGCCTGCAATATCAACCATGCTAGCAAAGCAAAAACTTAACGGTTATTTGACTCCCTCACCCTATCCACCAACTTCCTGCAGGAAGCAAGTGGATAGGATGAGGTAGTCAAAGGGTTACATTTTTGCAGTTGGTTCATAGGGTATGGGAGTCAAAAGGTAAAAAATGGTTAAAAAATGTTTCTGTTTTACTTGAAGCTCATTTTGATTTGGTCAGCCCTTGTGTTGGTGCCAGGGACTCTTTCTGTATAAAGAGTAGCCCCATCTTCTGGAAATCCTATGCTAGAAGTGTCCTCTTTTCTGTCACTGTTTGTTTCTGCCTTGATCCTTTGCTTTCTGTCATTTCTTGTATTGTTTGCTGCTTCACTGGTCCGTTTTATAAAGCCGGATATAAGTTCTAAAAAGGATTGATAACTGGATACATGCATAAACTGCATTTTTAATTCTAAAGAAATGTGATGTGCAGAAGCAATTTTTGGAAATTTGGACCAATTTTTATGTTTTAGTGTGCTTAGTTATGATTATGTTTATACATTTGTATTCATTTTTTAACCCCCCTGGTGATAAATTGGGCAGAATGGTCAAGGCTTGGGGCATATCCTTAGATTGTGTGAGTGAGTGCGTTGACATGTTTTTAAAATTTTCTTTTCCTGATGTTTTTTTCCAGGGTCAAAAAGATGTTTTTTAAGATGGTTATAGCCCTGGGAGGGCTCTGTGCAATTGGCTAGACTTTAAACAGTAATATTAATTTTCTTTTCAGGAGGAGTTGAGCGATGTCAACATTGAACACCTCAAGAGGAAAATGGTGGAGTTTCTGGTGAGCAAAGCTCTGGACCACAAAGACCACCACAGGGAACTCACATCTGTCCTCATCTCAGACCTGTACGGCAAGATCCTGTCCAGTCATCACTTGGAGGATGGCTTTGACGACGTCCTGACCAGGCTGTCGGACCTTGTCATAGATACTCCTGATGCAACTACGGTCAGTTGTTGCGTGTGCTTGTTCTGAAAGATGGGATATCAACTTTTTCAGTTATGTGTGCATTTTCTGCCTTTCACTAGCAGCTGAACATCTACATCTGGGTCAAAGGTCTCTATTCTGTATGATTGATAGCTGGGTATACTATGTATTAAGTGCATTTTTGACTCTAAGGAAATGTGATTTGCAGAAGCAATTTTAGATATTTTAGGCTCGTTTTTAGTGCTTTGTTTATATTTGTATTCATTTTTTTTAATTCTCTGTGTAATAAATTGGATGGAGTGGTCAACGCTAGGGATATAGCCTGAGATTTTGTGGATGAATGCGTTGATATGTGTACTTAATTTTCTTTTCCAGTGTTCTTTTCTTTTCCTCCAGTGACGTATGATGTACTTTTTAATGAAGTAGAGTTTTAACTTAATTGTTCCATGTGTGTGTGTTGTGTGTGTGTGTGTGTGTGCGTGTGTGCGTGCGTGCGTGCGTGCGTGCATGCGTGCGTGCGTGCTTGAACAGTTGGGCACAAGCTTTTCCTCTTTATATGCTTATTTTAAAGGGGAAAAAATCATTGACTCCGTTGAATTTTTAGATAATCCTTATCCCTGTGTGTGTGTGTGTGTGTGTGTGTGTGTGTGTGTGGTGTGTGGTGTGTGTGTGTGTGTGTGTGTGTGTGGTGTGTGTGTGTGTTGTGTGTGTGTGTGTGTGTGTGTGTGTTGTGTGTGTGTGTGTTTGTGTGTGTGTGTGGGTGTGTGTGTGTGTGTGTGTGTGTGTGTGTGTGTGTGTTGTGTGTGTGTGTGGTGTGTGTGTGTTGTGTGTGTGTGGTGTGTGTGTGTGTGTGTGTGGTGTGTGTGTGTGTGTGTGTGTGTGTGTGTGTGTGTGTGTGTGTGTGTGTGTGTGTGTGTGTGTGTGTGTGTGTGTGTGTGTGTGAGAGAGAGAGAGAGAGAGAGAGAGAAAGCATGAAAAGTGGGGCACAAGCTTCTCACTATTACACATGCTTATTTTAATGGGGAAAATCATTGATTCGGCTGAATTTTGAGATACTTGCTCTCAGCAATCAGACTATGGCCACACATTCTAAACTCCTTGTTGGTGTACTTGTGTGTGTGTGTGTGCATGTGTGTGTGTGCATGTGTGTGTGCATGTGTATGTGTGTGTGTGTGTGTGTGTGTGTATGTGTGTGTGTGTGTGTGTGTGTGTGTGTGTGTGTGTGTGTGTGTGTGTGTGTGTGTGTGTGAACAATGGAGCACTAGCTTCTCGCTGTTACATGTAGCAATGCCGTACGAACCGAAACGCGACGTCAAATTTGTGGTACCAAAAACTGGGGAAAACCGGGGCCGGCCGCAAAACTGGGGGGGTCTTCGGTTCAATCAAGTATTACTGCCTCTTTAATCGGTGTTTCATTCTTATTTTTTGTCTTATGTGAATAAGAAATGAATAAAGATTTGAATGATTGCCTTTTTATATACTTAGAGCGAAAATGGAATTAGTTATTTGATGAGAAAGTCGAAAATCCGCGCTTCGGGCGCAATCGTGGCGACGGTATGCGTTTAGAATCGAAGTTTGTTCGGGATGCTTCACTATTTTGGTCGGTACGGCTATATTTGTGAACCAATCACATTGTAATTTTGCAGCCAATGAGAATTAATGTAACAGAATGATATATCCCGACGACACCTATGTGTGCCAGTTTCGAACAGAGATCGACGCTTCCAAAGTTTTGCTTTTTTTCATTGGAAAAGTTTGTAGGCAAGTCGCCATTTTTGGAACTTGTTGTCGGCGGGATTCGATTTTACATGCTTTTTGCTATATATTAGTTTAATATGAAATCAATTTGATTTAAAATACGGCCGTACGCCAACTTTTTACATGAGGATCTGTACCAGATCAACGTCGGAATGTGCCGACGCCAGTAGCCTGAGTAGGCCTACAACGCGAAACAGAACGCTGTGCAAGTTTCAGCTCGGCAAGTTTTGCGCTGTCAAAGACTAGATCTAGCAATCAACAGATCAAGTTCTGTTTTATCTGTAAGTGTAACATTGTATTTTTCAAGAAAAGGACTACTGCGTTTGAACTTGATTCGGAGTTGTTAGCCGAAGCTTGATTTGTCAACCATTTCCTTCCCGAGGTCATGCTAATTCGCATGTCGCTGTGTAGACTTGCTCACCCCATGACGGGCGAGCTTACTACTAAAAATACTATGTGATCGACGGGCTTCCCGGGGGCCATGGAAAATGGGTTTGCCCAAACAGAGGGGTAACCCGCCTCCTCCAACTCTCTCTCTCTCTCTCTCTCTCACTCAAATTTTAAATGAATGAATAAACATCTAAATAATTTTTTTTTCAAATCAACAAACAATTCTGTGCAAGTCATTGTACTTTCCTTGACATGAATCTCTCTCTCTCTCTCTCTCTCTCTCTCTCTCTCTCTCTCTCTCTCTCTCTCTCTCTCTCTCAGAGAACAAAAAATGAATAAATAACAAAAAATAAATAAATAAGTAAATAGGTCCCAGTACATTCATATCCAAGTCATTGTTAACAGGCATGATCCTCTCTCTTTCTCTCTCTCTCTCTCTCTCTGACAACACACACACACACTAATACACACAGAGATTTAGAATGTCACAAAACAAAATCTTCTGTTCATTGTTTATTGTTATAATATTCTTTATTTAGGTTTTGAAACTGAATAGAAGGCTATGAGTTGTATTATTTGTAAAGTAGGCCATCCATTAGCTTACGTAGTTGTTTCAATTTGTAGTCAGTATCTGGAAAGGATATGCCTATTGTCATTAATTTGTTTTAACGGGAAGATTGCATCTTATTTAGTAGTAGCCTATTATTGATTCGTATTAAAGGGCAAGAGTACACTGGAAACACTTAGCAGGATTGCTCTGTTTTGGTGGATTTTTACCAGTAATATGCTAAAAATCAAAGTCGCGAGTTTGGGCTTAATGTTAAAGTAATATTGATGTGGAGACTATGCATTATGGTTTCCTTTCCTTTCCAGTCTCTCAATGAATAGTATATATTATGCAGAAATTCATATATTTCTCTATTGTAGGACTAGGAGTTAAGTGACCTGTTCCTGAATGGCGAGTGGTCCCATATCCTTCCAGAAGTTTTCTTTGGACACTGGCTGTGCTATGTGTTCGGGGACTTGACTCATCCACAGTAGTCAGTCAGTTTTCTAAACACTGATGAATAAAATAAAAATCAAATGTACTGTGCAAAAATCTTGTCTGATATGTTTTCCTCTGTGTGTGTGTATGTGTATGTGTATGTGTATGTGTATGTGTGTGTGTTTAGTTTTTAGTAGAATATTGATCAGATGATATTTTTGGATAGCCTGCAGCATAAAAGCATGCAGTAATTTTTAATATTTCAACTATTTAAGTGATTCCAGAAGTCATTGATTCTCAGATTTCCTTTTATATGTACAGAAACTGATGAAATATTACAAATTATTCATAAGACTACTGAAGTAGCGAGTCATGACTTTTTTGGTTTAATTTGCAGTAATAAGACACTTGAACGATGAGCAAAATGATTTTATATCTATCTCATGAAATGATTATATATCCTTGTTTTGTTTCTAGCTTCATTTTTGTCTGTTATTAATACAATATGGGCAATTATTAATGAAAAACAGATAAAACATGCCAAATATCACATGTTTCCTGTAATAAGACAAAAATGGCTCGTCGCAGAGTTACGATAATGGTTTCATTCAATTCGGCATACAAAAATACATCAACGATCAAAATTTTATGACATTTGGTCCTGTCTGTCTCTCACAATTACAAAATGAATGTCATTTCCAGCAAAATCAGCATACCATGCCATTTGATGGGTTTGTTCTGTGACAGCTGGTCCTTCTTTGTCCCACTAAGACGTGGTACCAAAATTTAAGAAATTTTTGACGCTTCAATTCGAATATCTCGTGATCTAATAGTCCGATCTGAAAAATTTAAACTGATTTTTACTCAGAACAACAATATCTTCAAAACCATATAAATCTTTTAACTCAAAACCCAATTTCAATTTTTCATGTGGCATTGCTATTACATGCTTATTTTAAAGAGGTAAAAATTATTGATTCCCTGAATTTTTGGATACTTGCTCTTGGCAGTCAGATTATGGCCACACATCCTTGATCTCCTTGTTGGTGTACATGTGCATGTGTGGGTATGTATGTTAATGTCTACTTTAATACTCTTTTCACGTAGATTCCTGTGATTGTGGTTTCTTCAGTGTAAAAATAATGAGTGCTAAAAGGCAGTTTAAAACTATTTTCATGTGTGGTATTTCATGTATCTTGAAACCATTTTTTACTTATTAATGTTGGAAATAAGCGTTTGGCGTATTATGTTTTTTGTATATGTTTTGGTGTCTTTAGGTATGCTTAAATTTGTATTCAAGTGTGTTTTTTAAATCTCCTGTGCAATAAATTGGACGGCGTGGTCAGCGCCAGGGTTTTGCTCTTAGATTATGTACATGAATACATTGATATGTGTACTTGATTTTTTTTCTTTTCTTTTTCCTGTTGAAGTTTTGTGTTTTGAAGTGGTTATAGCCTTGATATGGCTCTTTGCAATAGGCTGGGCTTTAAACAACAACAACAATAACAGTATATTGTGAAACCATTGCTTACTTATAAATGTTGAAAATAAGCATTTGACATCGGACACTTTACATTGTTTTCCATTTTGTTCTTGTTTGACAGGTGGTTGGTAAATTCCTTGCAAGAGCGGTAGCAGATGACTGTCTACCTCCCAAATACATCAGTAAATACAAGTCTGAAGAAGTTGACTGTCCTCACACCAAGTAAGTTGTTCACCCCTGTCTAAACATTTCCTCTTTTCTGTCACTCTCTTTGTTTCTGCCTTGTTCCTTTGCGTTGTGTCATTTCTTCCTATCTTTTCCTGCCTTGTTGGTCATTCACCTGTATGTGTTTGATAAAGTCTTATGTACTTTCTCTTTGGATTGATGATTGGGTGCATGTGTTGAGTATGTTTTGGCTCTGGGGAAATGAGATAAGATATGCGAAGGCAGTTTTGGGTGGTTTGGGTCCATTTTTATGTATGTTTTAGCGTCCTTAGTTATGTTTAAATTTGTATTCAGGTATGTTTTTTTAAATCCCCTTTGCAATGAATTGGGCGTCTCCTTGGATTGTGTGTATGAATGCGTTGATAAATGTACTTTTTTTCCCCTTTTTTTTTTCCCGTTGAAGTATTGTGTATATTTTGAAATGGTTATAGCCCTGATATGGCTCAGCGCAGTCGGCTGGGCTTTAAACAAAAATAACAGTAACAGTAAGTAAGTTGTTGACACACTTAATCCCTTGATTCCCAGAAGTAGATGTGATTTTTAACTACAATGTCACAACCTCTCAAAAGAAAAATCACAAAAATTCAGATGTTGCTCCAAAGCTAAGAATATTTCATTGAAAGAAAACAATCGGAGATACAGTTGTCATATTTTAACCCTTGAGAATACAATTGTCATATTTTAATCCTTTTGACTCCCACACCCCATCCACCAGCATCCTGCTTTGCCAATGCTACAATGCAAATACTTAACCCTTTGACTCTCACCCTATCCATCAGCTTCCTGCAGGAAGCCGGTGGATAAGGTGAAGGAGTCAGAGGGTTAAGTTTTTGCAGTTGGTGGATAGGGGTGGGAGTCAAAGGATTTAATATTGATAGTATGGGATATGATGACCCCTGAACTGTGGCTACTGCTGTGGTCAGGAATGAAAGACTTGACCCATTCACACCATCAACTTATCCACTAGTTTCTTGCAGGAAGCTGGTAGAAGCTGGTGGACAAGCTGAGAGGTGTATAGCTGATAGAAACTGATAGAAGCTTGTAGACAGGCAGAGAGGTGTATAGCTGATAGAAACTGATAGAAGCTGGTAGACAAGCTGAGAGGTGTATAGCTGATAGAAACTGATAGAAGCTGGTGGACAGGTAGAGAGGTGTATAGTTGATAGAAACTGATAGAAGCTTGTAGACAGGTAGAGAGGTGTATAGCTGATAGAAACTGATAGAAGCTGGTAGACAAGCAGAGAGGTGTATAGTTGATAGAAACTGATAGAAGCTGGTAGACAAGCAGAGAGGTGTATAGTTGATAGAAACTGATAGAAGCTTGTAGACAGGCAGAGAGGTGTATAGCTGATAGAAACTGATAGAAGCTGGTAGACAAGCAGAGAGGTGTATAGTTGATAGAAACTGATAGAAGCTGGTAGACAAGCAGAGAGGTGTATAGTTGATAGAAACTGATAGAAGCTGGTAGACAAGCAGAGAGGTGTATAGTTGATAGAAACTGATAGAAGCTGGTAGACAAGCAGAGAGGTGTATAGTTGATAGAAACTGATAGAAGCTTGTAGACAGGCAGAGAGGTGTATAGCTGATAGAAACTGATAGAAGCTGGTAGACAAGCAGAGAGGTGTATAGTTGATAGAAACTGATAGAAGCTGGTAGACAGGTAGAGAGGTGTATAGTTGATAGAAACTGATAGAAGCTTGTAGACAAGCAGAGAGGTGTATAGCTGATAGAAACTGATAGAAGCTGGTGGACAAGCAGAGAGGTGTCCAGTTTTCAGTACTATAATTTCATACTTTGACACAAACCCAGTACTATAGTTTCATACTTTGACACAAACCCTGCACCATAGTTTCATGCTTTGACACAAACTAGTCGATCAGCTCTGAAAATTTCATCCCCTAAATTTAAATGACTGATTTTTTTGTTGATCTTTTTTTGTTGTGATTTTATTACTATCCAATGCAAATGCTGAGGATGTGGTGAAAAGTAGGGGAGAAAACTTTCAGTACCAAGTGAGTTATTCCCTCTGATGACATTTAGTGTAATGGCCAATGCCAGGGACATATCCTTGGATTATTTGTATGAATGCAATATGTATGCTTGGTTTTCTTTTCTAGGTTTTCCTCCCCCCCCCCCACCCCACCCAAGGTCATCAACATGTTTAGATGTGTGTATTTTGTTTGAGATACAACCCTGATATGGGTTGTGACCCTCAGCTAGACTTCAAATACTGATAAAGATAATTATTCTTTATGTTGTCTTCCAAGGTTTTTTCTTTTACCAGTAATGGAGATTGTTTTGAAAAAGTGATTAAGGCATGAAGTGATTAACCCACTTATACAGCCTGTGAATGGGACAGTACATATAGATTTTTGACTGGGAGGTCATAAGTTTTGACCATCAGAAAATATTTTGGGATTTATTGGCCTAAAACTGCTGCTACCTAGAATTAAGTGTGTTTTGGGAGTGTTGGCGATCTGGGACCACACTGTTAAGTCCTAATCACCTCGTGGATGTGCCATTGAGGGTGTTATTTGGGTTTCTTGACCAACACCACAGGTGTCTGTATCTCTTTGGGCCTGATTGAGGCCAGGTTATTGTGCAAAAGTATATGTGGAGTGCAGATCTGTCATGCAGTCTCAGTCTTCAGTTGAATTCCTTAGTGCCTTCAGTGTCATCTGCATTCTCATCATCACAGTGTGGTGAAAAACTGCCCAACATCCTGTGGCCCTTTGTGTCCTTATCTTATGGTGACCTCAGTTTTGGTGGGTTTGGAGGTGTACTGAAGAACCAAGATGAGCATCTTGAGGGTTTTGACTCAGGAATAGTACAGAAAATGGTGCAGGAAAAAAAAGAAAGAAAGAAAGAAAAGCCCAAACAAACCCAAAAACAAACAAGAAAACCCAAACAAGAAAATCACAAAAATATCCCATCAATTAATTACATACGTGGAAGTATTTGAAATAATGTTTCCATTGTCATGTGCAGACAGGCAGCGGAGCATGCAGACGTCTTGCTAAACCAGAAGCATGGCATTGTGCGACTGGACAACATCTGGGGCACTGGTGGTGGTACCCGCCCTGTCAAACTTCTCATTAAAAAGGTAAAATAAATATCTGACTGTTTAAAAAGTGTTTGGCGGTATCAGGAGGAGATCTCCAGAGATTGATTGTTAATAAATCTGTGTCCAGATTTCAGAGCAGTAATTTTATCAAAATCCCCTGTGGTGATACTGGGGACTCGTTCAGAACAAATAGTATCTCCATCTTTTAGACAATCTATGCTAGAAATTCTCTTTTTTCTGTCACTCCTTTGTTTCTACCTTGCTACTTTGCTTTCTGTCATCTTTTCCTATCATTTTATGTGTTGCAGATCCATTCACGTGTATGTGTTCTATAAACTCTTACATTCATTCCCTTAGGATTCATAATTGGGTAGTTGTATTAAATTCATTTTTTGTTCTAAGGAAATGTGCTGTGCAGAAACAATATTTGGTAATTCAGGCCCGTTTTTATGTATGTTTCAGTGTCTTTAGTTGTGTTTAAAATTGTATTCAGGTGGTTTTTTTTTAAAATCCCCTGCTGTCAGTTGAATGGAGTGGTCCGTGCCAGGGGCATATCCTTAGATTATGTGTGTGACTGCCTTGATATGTGCTTATTTTTCTTTTTCCAGTGTTTTCCCCCCAGTGAGATATTATGTATGATTTGAAATGGTTCTAGCCCTTATATGGCTCTGTGTAGTTAGCTGGAAGAAAAAAAGCTTTATAATGCGGTGAGTGGGGAGAGGGGGGCTAGTCAGAGGATGGAGATAGTGTGAATATTGAACATTGTTCACTTTTGAGTAAGAACCATCGCCAGACCGCATAACCCTTGCACTGGTGGCATTTAAACAAAAATTCAAAATTTGGGGGGTATTGCTTTTAAAAATCTATATAAATAGTCTAGAAAGGCCAGTTGTATATTATAAGCATGTGAATACTGATAGGTGCTTGAATGATGGACATTTTCATGTAGGAAGGTCGTTATGAGCCAAGGGGAAGTAAGTTTCCTGTTTCCAAGGGCATAATTGTGAAGAGAAAATTGAAAAATGATAATAAAATGAGGAAATGCAGCACTTTGGGCATTTTTTTTTATGGGGAAGCATGATCAGTATTTCTGGAAATCTGGAAGGTAAAAACCATGAATATGAAGAAAAAAAATGCATGCATGAAATAAGTCTCAGCAGGGATGATATACAGCCAACACGACACATCAGTATTAGTATATGCAGGGAGAAAATCTGTTGACCCACACTTTCCATAGTTGTCTGGATAAATTTTGTTCATGTTGCTGTCAAGGGTTTTCTGCAGTGAAATGAAAAGATTTTATCAGAATTTAGCACTACCACGACTCCTTATACTGTTTTTTTTTTTTAATCCCCTCTGTCTTGATCCAACCTTGCCCACCTACTGTCGATGCCCTTTGGATTGTAAACTTTCTTCCATATCTGTGGAATCTTTGTGGGGGTGATCAAGTATATGTCGGACACTGACAAATATGTTTTCTACATCGCTGACGCTTTCACTGCTGACAGCATCGAATAAAACCCACTAGGGTTGTATCTGGACTTCATCTTGAATCACTCAAAAAAATCCAATCAGAAATCTGAAAAAAAGAAATAACAAACATGGAAGTATTAGTTTTTCCTCCAGCTTCAGTCAAGTCGACAGATAGGGGGATGCCATCGTCACTAAGATGTTTGCGCATGCTTACTCGCTGAAATTTACGTTCACCTCATGGGATATATTACCAAGAAGCATGTCTGCCAGTGAAAGGATTAATTTATATTTCTGTTCCCATGGATTATGTTCAGGATTTTTACATCCATGAAATGCAAAGTGTTTTTATACCCACAGGGGTTTTACATATCTCCTCCATGTAGATTGTGTGAGAAATTGTATGTAATCTCAAAGAAAAGAAAATATGTGTGAAATCTATGTGAAATATTGAGAATGTTACATATCTCTCCTCCATGTAGATTGCATGAGAAATTATATGGAATCTCAAAGAAAAATGATCTATGTGAAAGATTGAGAATGTCTATTGTTTCTTTTAATTAAGTTATTTATTTATTGGAGATTGTGTTACTGTTGACAGATTACCTCTCATCTTTTAATTATGTATTTATTGTAGATTGTTGTACTGTTGAAAGAATACCTCTCATCTTTTAATTATTTATTTATTGTAGGTTGTGTTGCTGTTGAAAGAGTACCTCTCATCAAGTGACATCAGGGAAGCCACTCGATGTTTGACGGAGCTTAATGTGCCTCACTTCCACCACGAGGTCGTCTATGAGGTAAAGAATGCTGTTCTGGTTATTGTGTGTGCCTTGGTTTGTGTGTGCATGTGTGTTTCTGAAGACTGATGTGTCAGTGTAAGCAAATATCTGTTGAAGAAATTCCTGGCATGACCTGTTTGCCAATCCATTGCAAGAGTTTAAGCCTGTAAGTTTGGTTTCCCCTTGTGGGGATGCCAGGGGCTCTTTCAGTATAATTAGTATCCCCACCTTCTGGAAATTCTGTGCTAGAAATTTCCTCTTTTCTGTCACTCTCTTTGTTTCTTCCTTCCTCCTTTGCTTTCTGTCATTTCTTCCTGTCATTTTCTGCCTTGCTGGTCCATTCACCTGTTGTGTTCAATAAAGTCTTTATACTTTTTCTTAGGATTGATAATTGGGTACATGTATTAAGTGCATTTGGTTCTAGGGAAGTGAGATACACGGAAGCAATTTTAGGTCATTTATGCTCGTTTTTTATGTATGTTTTGGTGTCTTTAGGTATGCTTAAATTTATATTCAGGTGTTTTTTAAATCCACTGCACGATGAATTGGATGGAGTGGTCAGTGCTGGGGGCATGTCCTTAGATTATGTGCATGACTGCATTGATATGTGTACTTAATTTCTTTTCTTTTTTTTCCTGTTGAACTTTTTGTATGTTTTGAAGTGGTTATAGCCCTGATATGGCTCCATGCAGTCGGCTGGGCTTTAACCCTGATCGCGGTTGTCGCGACAATAGTTGCGCCCCTTTCTCACTGCTAGCACAGGGAAGTCGCGACAATGGGCGCGCTGGTCAGTGACCGACTTTCGCGAGGTCAAGGACGCGTCCCCTCAGTGGAAAATTCCACTGACCGTGTCAAGTGCGTAGTTGCTTGACTGAAGCGCCCTGTAACATGTATATTCAGCAGTTTGACTGAGAGTTTGAGTTTGTGGAGTCCTTTTATCCAGAGGGCGTGGCGACACTCAAAATGGCTGGCAGACGACGACGCGACCAGTTTAGAGATTTTTTGAACGAATTTTTTGCGGACGAAATCGCCGATGCCCGGGAAGGTGAAGACCTGCAAGATGTCTTGGAGGGTCTTATGCTTCCTGGAGATGCCAGGCAGATCGACCAGGCCCCATCCAACAGAAATTTTGACGATGATGTGGCGGAGGGGTGGATGAGCGAGGAAGGCGAACTCGTCAACATGCCATTCGCGAGAGAGTCGCGACTGCTCGTTGATGACAACTTCCCCGATAATCCCCAACCTCTTGATTTCTTCTCTCTATTCATTGATGAGAGAATCATCGATCTTTTAGTTGAGCAGACTAACCTCTACGCCCAAAGAAAGATCGATGCTGGCAACCTGAAACCACACTCTAGGTAAGTTTCCATTTTTTGTTTCGTATACGCCCCCTTTCACGTCTTCCTCTCTCTCTATTTACCTCTCTCTCTCTCTCTCACACTTTTTACCTCTCGTTCCCGTTCTCTTTCTTTCTACACTCTCTCCTCTCTTTTTTCATCTCTCGTTTGCTCACTTGTTTGTTTGTTTTTTTGCTGAAATAGTTATTTCCTCCATTGATTTGCCCACTCTTCTGTTTTTTTCTGTCTCTGCTCCTCCTAGCTCCCTCTCTGTGCAATTCATGTGTTTCTTTTGAGTAATTTAGAAAGGAGACTTAGGTGTGTGAGCTTTTCTCTGTGATGATTTTCTACATCAATGGCAGATTTTGTTTTTCTCCTCACTGTAAATGAACTTGTTACAATCCCTCTCTATCATTGGTTTTCTCTTTTTGCCTTGAATGAAAAAAATGTGGTTGTGTGTGTTTGTATGAGTGTGTTTGTGTGTGATGTTCTAGATAAATAATTGCATGTTCTTTGATTGTTTTAGTGAAGCATTGTATCAGAGTGTGCATGTGTATGCTAGCAAATATTTTATGCAAGCATATGTGTGTGTGTATGCGAGTGTGTGTGTGTGTTTACATGTTATGCTTTTATTATTTTTTTTCTCTTTCTCTGTGTGTAACAAAGTGGGTTTATTCCCAGGTTGCATCACTGGAAACCTCTGACCAGGGCAGAGATGAGGGTGTTTCTGGCACTCTGCATTTCAACAGGCCTCGTCATCAAGCCTACCATCCCAGAGTACTGGTCAGCGGATGAAATCACAGAGACGCCATTTTTCGCCAAAAACATGACATCTCTGCGTTTTGAAGCCATCCTCAGTAACTTCCATCTTGTGGACAACACAGAGGATGACTTCACCGACCCCCTCTTCAAAGTGAGGCCTTTCTACAACCACCTGCGGGCCAAGTTCCTGGTCTACTCGCCAGAAAGGGACATCAGCTTTGATGAAGCGACATGTCCCTGGAAAGGCAGACTCCGCTTCCGGGTGTATAATCCTGCCAAGCCTACCAAGTTTGGCATCAAAATGTATGAGGCATGTGAGGCCAAGTCAGGGTATGTGCTTGGCATGGATATATACCAGGGTTCCACACGAGGCACCGACTTCTCCGAGGCACTGGGCATCGAGCAGGAGCTGAACATCACCACCCGCACTGTCCTCGGCCTTCTCAGCTACAGTGGATTGTTGGACCAAGGGCATCGCGTTTACATGGACAATTACTACACCAGTCCAGAGCTCTTCACCCAACTCTATCTGCTGAACACCTATGCTTGTGGTACAGTGCGTACAAACAGGCAAGGCATGCCACGTGTCTTCAAGAAGGCGAAGAGGAGGGCAGATAGAGTTCAGCTGACCCAGGGACAGAGCATCTTCAGGCAGAATGACCATCTTCTGGCCCTGAAGTACCATGATAAGCGCGATGTCCATATGCTAACAACAATCCACAGCCCCACTGAAGTCAAGCTGGACAAGCGGGATGAGGCAGGCAACCCCATCTGGAAACCAACCTGCATTGTGGACTATATCCGTAATATGGGGGGGGGGTGGACACTTCTGACCAAATAATTGGTAATTATTCCCTGCTGAGGAAAACTGTGAAGTGGTGGAGGAAACTTTTCTTCTATCTCTTCACAGTAGCACTCTGCAATGCTTACTGTCTCCACCGGAAGTTTGCCAACAATACGTTGACACACTATCAGTTCCGGAGAGAGATTGTGCGTCAGCTGATTCTCCAATCTCCTGATGCACCAAAGCCAGTTGGCAGAGGGAAGAAGAGTCTGAACCCCCCACTGAGGCTGACTGGCATGCACAAGCCTGTACATCACATTGCCAAAGAAGGAGCCAAGAGGAAACGCCCCATGCGTGACTGTGTTGCATGCAACAGACCCAAAAAAGATCGTGCTGGGTTCAAGCGCAAACAGTCGGCCTTCAAGTGTGAGCAGTGTGATGTAACCTTGTGTGTGCCAGAATGCTTCAATATATACCACAGCAGGGTGGATTACAAGAGGGTTTTGCAGCAGCCTGGTGAGCCTGCCCCTGGTCCTTCTGGGGACCACTGACAGTCTCATCAACACGCCTGTCCTCACCTGACATTTCACCTGTTTGGCAGAGGTATTTACCTTCATGTTGATTTATATTTGATAATGAATTGATGAGCAGTATTCCTCATTCATTTCTGAACATATTTTGTATAACATTTATTGTTCAAAAACAAATAGTTTTTGAGATATAGCTCATTTAAACTTACTACCGTTTTTGTTTTGTTTTTCTGTTCGTTATATGACCAAACACAGTGTTTACATAGGTACGAATTATAACCAGGATAAGGGTTAAATTAAACAACAATAACAATAAAAACACTTTTTTTTTTTAACTTTTTCTAAAAACAAACCAAAAGATGTTCTTTTCCAGTGGATCAGTTTTTTAATTTAAAAAAAAATGGTGCCAGCAGAAGGGCATCCAGAAGTCATTGCCTAGATGCAGCCCGGCCCCCTTAGTGTATCAGGAGTTAAGGGCCAAAATACTTGCATGACGGGGGTTTCTCCTCTTAGGATTTTTGCTGTCTGACCCTGCCCAGAGTTTCTTGCTACTTCTGCTGGATACATCTTGTTGAGCCCAGCACTGGGCGGTGGTGACAGCTACGTTCTACCATGTATCACCTGTAGGTGGTGTGATTATACAAGTTGTACTGCTCTCAGTTTCATAGAATAACCCAAACCAACCTTTATAGAACACTCTCATATGTCCACTCTGCATGCTGGGTCAGTCTTTCCCATGGTGGCTGTAGCAGTTTGTGTTGTGTTTATCTGAGAAGTAGAGAACTGTGTGTGCATAAGCACTGCACTCATGGATACTACATGCTTTGTGGAATCGGTGATTTCCAGGGTTTTCACATGTTTGTGCATTCCAACACTAATGCCATGCTATTCTTTGACATTTACTGTTAACTTGTTGACTACCTGTGTGGAGAGTACACCCATCATACTGTAGTTGTGGTCCCATGGCCTTCATGTTACCTGTGTGGAGAGTGCACCCATCATACTGTAGTTGTGGTCCCATGGCCTTCATGTTACCTGTGTGGAGAGTACACCCATCATACTGTAGATGTGGTCCCATGGCCTTCATGTTACCTGTGTGGAGAGTACACCCATCATACTGTAGTTGTGGTCCCATGGCCTTCATGTTACCTGTGTGGAGAGTGCACCCATCATACTGTAGATGTGGTCCCATGGCCTTCATGTTACCTGTGTGGAGAGTACGTACACCCATCATACTGTAGTTGTGGTCCCATGGCCTTCATGTTACCTGTGTGGAGAGTACACCCATCATACTGTAGATGTGGTCCCATGGCCTTCATGTTACCTGTGTGGAGAGTACGTACACCCATCATACTGTAGTTGTGGTCCCATGGCCTTCATGTCATGTATATCTGTCATGGGACTTAAGAATTTTCCATCAGCTCAGAATGGTAATAATGTCGTAACTGTTGCCCAGTCCATTTGACAAGAATATCTCCACCTTGGAAAAAAAATAGCAGTCGTAATTTAATATGTAACACTGCCCGTGACACTAGATGTTCAATGACTTGGCTGGAGAACCACAGAAACATGTGAGCAGATGACCAAATGGTTGGGCCAAACTTGAGTAAATTAAGAAAAATGGAGAAAAAATTCATTCATACTCTGCGAAAGAAGTGCTTCACATGTTCAAGTGATACTATCTTTGATGAAAAGAACTACACAGATTTGGACAAGGATGTCACAGACACTGTGTTACAGAATGAGAGGCGAAGTGGAGTTAGAGACAGAGTATGACGGAAAGTTCATTCAATTTCATTTCAGAAACGAAACAAAACATGGTTTCTAACTTTTCACCAAAAAATGTAGCCTGTAAAGTGCTTTTAATTACACATACTGTACCGTGGCTCACTGATGCAATAAGCGGCAGCGATTTGCCATTCCTGCCTCATAAACAATAAAGTCCGAAGGGACCATAACTCTGAGAGTATCCATGTCTTGCGCATGCGCATGTGCTCTTCCTCTTTTCTCGGCAGCCATCTTCCACCTCGCCTCGTACTCTCTGAGCAGCTAAGTATTTTTAGATTTCGCTACGCGATCGATCGATTCTCATTGCTGTTTTTGTGTCTTGCCTATGTTTTCGTTTAAGGGAGAAACTTATGTGAAGCGATTGGGTGGCAAAGCGAGGGTTAAGAAGATTTCGTCCGCCGAATTCTCCAACCCACAGACCGGTGGTTCGACCGGCGCACCAAAACCCGCTCTCTCTTCATCTTTGTCTCTCCCTTCTACGTCTTCTCTCTCTCACTCTCTCGAGTCATCGCAACTCAGCTATGGTTCTGTTGCGGTGACCACGAGCCCTCAACTCAGCTGCGGCTCAGTTGACTTTTCGTCATTTTGCGGCCTTCACACTGCCCATCACAGTTATCGACTTAACTGCGGTTCTGTCGATTCTGTGCTCGCCCCCTTCGTACAGCTCAACTCTGGTTCTGCTGATACTGTTTCAGCCCCTATGGCTGAAGGGCGACTTGGGTATGGGTCTCCTTCGGGAGGCAGGAAGGCCAGCACTTTGACTGAAACTGGCTCACCCCCTGGTTCGCCAGGCGGGACACCCCCTGGTTCGCCAGGTGGGCCAAGAGAGACAACCCCCCTATTACGGGCGTCAGATCGTCAATCCGCCCCGGTTGCCTCCCTTCCCCGCAGCCTGCTGCTGTCCCCGCCCCAACCTCTGTCTCATTCCAGACAGAGCACTTGGGCGCCTTGGCAAATACCAAGTGATCCACGGCGGGCTGGCACCTCTCTGTCCCATTCCGGACAGAGCAATTGGCCGCCTTGGCAAATGCCAAGTGGCCCCCAGCAGGCTGGCCCTTTAGGCACTGGGGAACCCCCGACCCACGGGGACCATTACCCGCGGGCGTCAGACCATAGGTCCGCCCTGGCTGGTCATCACAACCCAACTACGGTTCTGTTGCCATGACCACGAGCCCTCAACTCAGCTGCGGCTCTGTTGACTTCTTGTCATTTTGCGGCCTTCACACTGCCCCTCACGGTAATCGACTCGGCTGTGGCTCTGTTGATTCCGTACTCGCCCTCTCAGTACAGCTCAACCCCGGTTCAGCTGCTACTGTTTCAGCCCCTATGGCTGGAGGGCGACACGGGTATGGGTCTCCTTTGGGAGGCAGGAAGGCCAGCACCTTGACAGAAAATGGCTCACCCCCTGGTTCGCCAGGCGGGACGCCCCCTGGTTCGCCAGGCAGGCCAAGGGAGACAACCCCCCTATTACGGGCATCAGATCATAGATCCGCCCAGGTTGTCTCCCTCCCTGCAGCCTGCTTGTGCCCTCAACGCAGCTGCGGCTCTGAAAAAGGCTCACCCCCTGCTTAGCCAGGTGGGTCATGGGTGACAACACCCCTGAGCGGGCGTCAGACCGAGGTCCGCCCCGGCTTGGTCATCACAACTCAACTACGGTTCTGTTGCCATGACCACGAGCCCTCAACTCAGCTTCGGCTCTGTTGACTTTTTGTTATTTTGGGCCTTCACACTGCCCCTCACGGTAATCGACTCAGCTGCGGTTCTGTCGATTCCGTACTCGCCCCCTCCGTACAGCTCAACCCCGGTTCAGCTGTACTGCTTCAGCCCCTATGGCTGAAGGGCGACACGGTACGGGTCTCCTTCGGGAGGCAGGAAGGCCAGCACTTGGGCAGAAAATGGCTCACCCCCTGGTTCGCCAGGCGGGCCAAGGGAGACAACCCCCCCTATTACGGGCGTCAGATCGTAGATCCGCCCAGGTTGTCTCCTTTCCTCCCCTGCAGCCTGCTTGTGCCCCCGCTCCAACCTCTTTGACCCATCCGGACAGAGTGCTTGGTCGCCTTGGCAAATGCCAAGCGACCCACTGTGGGCTGGCACATCTCTGTCCCATTGTGGACAAAGCGCTTAGTCGTCTTGGCAAACGACAACCGACCCCCAGCAGGCTGGCCCCTTGGGCACTGGGGATCCGGGGACTCCATCGGCTCAGCCCATGACGCCTCCCATGGCACCGTACATGGCGCCATGGCAGCACTTCCCATCTATGGGATTTCCCCTTGCCTCGTTCGCAGGGTATACTTGGTGGCCCTGCTTTATGCCCGGCGCCCCACCCACGCAGGCGTCTGCCTTGACCACCCCTCTGGATCCCCCCCCCAACCCCCCAGGTCGGATTCCTCCCCAAGGGGGCCTCCCCGGGGCTTCTGACCCCAGTCCGTTTGGAGTTTGCCCACACTTGGGCACTCCACAGTCAATCGCCTCCTCTGTAGGCGGGCCGGGGGTACACTGACTCCACAGCCCCAGTCTCCCCTTTCCTAAAAGAGTCAGGCTTGGTGCCTGACTCGGTGAGGAGGGCCCATAGCAAGGTGAGGGGCACTGAGGCACAGGACATCCTTCCAGGCTCTGTGCCCGACTTCCTTGGAGCTCTGGCTTACGGGAAATTCCTGAGGCCAGAGAACTCCCTTTCCACAGAGTGGTCCTCACGGTCCATGAGGCCATTCCAGAGTCGCCACTCTCCCTCACACAGGATAACCTCCTCTTAGCTAAGAGAGGACTCAGGCCCAGCAGCGGCATATCTCCCTCTCGCAGCGCTGCCTGGCAAACTGGGAGGAGACTGCCAGGAGGGGTCTGGAAGTGGATCCAGTGGTGGATTCCTTCTTGGGTGTGGTCTGGTGTCCGCTCTTCAGGACCCAGACTACGAGCCCGCTTCTCTCCGTCAGTCACCTGTCTCTCCCGCAATGGTTGCTTCCATTCACTCCATGGCGGAAAGACCTCAAGCACTCAACCAATGCCCTTGCCAGATTGTACCTCAATTCAGTCCTGTCAAGGCCAAATGCAGTACTCTTACCATCTTTGGTCACTCGCTCTTCATCTGCCAGAGCTTCCTCGAGAGCTGTGCCACTTAGGTCTGGTTCCCTCTTCGGGACCCACGCGCAGGCCACTATCAAGAGTCAGGACGAAATCAGGAGGGACCTCGCCCTTCACTCTGGTCCCGCTTGCCCCGCGGCAAAGCGCCCTGCTCTGGCGGCTCCCCCACCTTCCAGGGGCCTCCACAGGAGACGTTTTGCGCCTCCTTCAGCCCCAAAGGGGCTAGGGCAAGCAACCCCCCCCCCCACACGCGATCCTGTGGGCAGTCTGTCCTGACACATAGACACTTTCAGATGGAAACCCCTAGGTCCATCTGTGATGCCTTGCTCACGGACGACTGGGGGATTTCCATTGATCTCAGAGATGCGTATTCCCATCTCTTTATTTACCCAAGGGACAGGACGTACCTCCAATTCGTTTCAAGGAACCGATTCTTCCAGTTCAGGGCTTTTCCCCAGGGTTGCTTGGGAACCAATCATCAGTGAGCAAATGGCACTCCCGGTCCCGGTTAGCCCAGGGAGTCCATATCACACCCCCCCCCTCCTCAGCGGACTTGTTCACGGATGCGTCCTAATCCGGGTGGGGGGCCTACGTGGGCCTGCTAACAGCAGCAGGTCAATGGTCACAAGACCTCCTTTCCTGTCACATCAACATTCTGGAACTGGAGGCAGTTTTTTCAAGCCCCCAGAGACTTTCTCCCCTATCTTAAGGGAAAACATGTTCGCATCGACATGGACAACACTACTATGGCTTGTTACATCAACAAGCAAAGGGGCGCTCGCTCCCACTCCTTGTCTTGGAGAGCGGAACAGCTTCCACTCTGGTGTGTAGAACAATCCTTTCAGATCTCAGCGATGCATGTCCCGGGAAAGATGAACATACTTGCGGCCTCCGTCCGCAGCTCCCACAGGATTCTTCCCTTAGAACAGGCACTGGTCTGTGCAGTTCTGCCGCCTTCATCTGTAGGTCTTTCCAGTCCCAGATCCTTTGGCTTGGCCCGTGAAATGCTCCGTCCATCCCACGGTCAGTCCTGTCGGGCTACGCCTTCCCTCCGTTCCCCTAACTGGGAAAGTTCTGCGGAAGGTGCAGGCAGACTCTACCACGATGGTTCTCGTGGCGCCTCGATGGCCTGCCCAAACATGGTTTCCGGAACTGCTGCACCTGTTCCATGTGCCTCCAATAAAACACACTGTCACAGGCCGGTCCTTGCTTCAACCAAGGTCACGCATTCTGCACAGCAACCCGGAGGCTCTAAACCTTCCTGCTTGGCTGCTGTGCAGGCCTCAATGTCTCCATTAGGCTTGTCCCCGGCAGTGATCGGCCCTGTGGTGCAAGCACACAGACCGGACACTCAGGGAACGTATAGTGCCCACTGACACAGTTGGCCTTCTGGGTGCTCCTCAACCTTCCAGTCACCCCCGCGCTCGCAGTAGGCCAACTACCACGGCCTTCTTCGTCGGGGAAAAACCTTTTGTCCTCCTCAGTGAAGGGACGCAGGGCAGCCATCTGCAATACCATCAGCCAGTCGGATAGTCCTTCATTCGCGGACAACCCTGTCCTGCTGGATATTGTCCGTAGGGCTTCCCTTCGGGAAGCTTGACCCCCCACGGCACCCGGCGGGGATCTCCTTCTCGTCCTCTCCTCCCTGGGACTTTCGCCTTAACGAGCCATCAGGAGTGTTCTCCCAACTTTCTCTCATTTCGGACGGCCTTTCTACTCACTCTAGCGTTGGGGAGGCACTGTAGTGAAGTGCACGCTCTTGGCGGACTCCCCGGGGATGTTGCTTTTGAACCGGAGGGCTCAATGTCTCTCCGCCTACTCCCGGACTTCTTGGACAAGAACCAGTCACCAGGTTCTCCTACTCTGTCTATCTCCATCCCCTGACGTCTATCCTTGCTCCGGATGACGAAATCTTCTCGCCAGAAGCAGCACCACCTGTTTCTCTCTTACAACGAAAGCTATAAGAAGGCCATTAGCCACGCATCCCCCTCTCGATGGCTGTGAACAGTCATCAAGGATGCGTATGCCAGGCCGGGCTCAGATTCGGCTGTCTTCTCCCTGAGGCCCCATGAGATTAGAGCATGGGCCTTGTCACTGGCATTCACTCAGGGCCAGCCCCCTGAGTGTCCTGGACACCACGCATTGGCGTTCTCTGGGCACGTTCATTCCATCCTACCGGCGCGATGTATACCGTCTGCGCGACGATGGATCTAGGGGTATCGCTTCCACTGTGGTGGCTCAACACTCCATCTCTGCTGCACGCCCTGACTTGTCTCATTCCTCCAGGCGTTAACCAGGTAAGCCCTCCTTCCGGGTAGCGCTATTCTGCATCAGTGAGCACGGTACAGTATGTGTAATTAAAAGGAAATTTTCCTTCTAAAATTACGTTTAATCTAACATACTTACCGTGGCTCACGCAGAGTCCCTCCCGTCCTCCCCGCCTTCCTGGTTCCTTCCGTTCACAGTCAGGGTCTTGGTTTCCTCGAAAAGAGGAAGAGCACATGCGCATGCGCAAGACATGGATACTCTCAGAGTTATGGTCCCTTCGGACTTTATTGTTTATGAGGCAGGAATGGCAAATCGCTGCCGCTTATTGCATCAGTGAGCCACGGTAAGTATGTTAGATTAAACGTAATTTTAGAAGGAAAATTTCCTTTGTTGATCTATACTTGGTTTTTTTCTGAAAATTCTCCGACAGGACCCATATGTGACGGGCTTATTCCCCATGGCATTGCACAGGGTAATTAAGTACTAGATACAGAAATCTGCTACAGAGAACGAAGTCTGAAAGTAGCTAAAACTGCTGTGTAGGCAACAGTTAAGCAGCCAAGCGCTGTGGACACATACATGGAAAGAACAACACAGATGGCTTACACAGAAAGTTAAAATCTACTGTTTATATACAAAGATTGGTTGGTATAAAAGTAGAGGTCTGTCAGTCTGACTGTATTTTTGGGGTTGCATCGGTAGGAATGTCACCCATGGAAAAACTTTATGCTTGGGGTTTTTCAGTCTTCCCAGCTGTGAATGAGTACCCAACCCTGTTTATGGTCAAGTATGATAAAGCAGCAAAGGAGAGGAGATGGGCGCTACTTTGAAAACACCAGATCAGAGTTGAAATCTTTACCCCCTCACTCCCCAGACTTCAGCATTGGCCATATGTCACGTAGCAAGAACACAGACCTCATGGTAGCCATTTTTCAAGGAAAAACAGAGGCAGAAAGGAAGAAAGGTAGACCTCCAATCTCATACATCGAGAACATAACCAACATCAGTGGGTCCAGAAAAAAACACAAAAAAAGAATAAGAACATGTATTTAATACAAGACAGGTGAATAATTTTTGGCCAACTGGCTTTGACAAGTGTAGACATAAGATCACAAACGAACAAACACCAAATACTAAAATTAGGAGAAAAAGACTGAAACTTCCCTGCTGCTTCGTCCAGTGTAAGAAAATTAAGTACGCATTTTGATTCATTTTTAGAGTTTTTTCCTGGTTCCTGTTTGCTTGAATGCGGGCAGTCACACTTGTTTTGGACAACATCAGTGGCCTAAATATTCAAGAAGTTGGCTGCAAAAAGTCAAAACAGAGCCGTTTGGAGAGGGATGGTGATGTCAAAGAGCGCAGCGGCCAACACTGAACCCGGTGACACTGACAGGTGAGACAGGTGCTTTTATTGTACACATGTATTGTAAGGAATGAGATTTTGAAATGGGCTGTTGAGATTCAGCTGTCCATTTTCCGCCTTCTTTTTCAGGCTACTGTGATAGTGCTGGAGGATTCTCATGAGAGAGCTGCTGAAATGATGGCCAAGCTGTTGAAGTCTTTCGCTGATGCTGTGATTATTACTCCAGAGCAATTTAAACAGGTACGTACACCTGTAGTGCTTGCATCTCAGTGTGTGCGTGTGTGTGTTTGTATGTATGTGTGTGTGTATATATGGTGTGTGTGTGTGTGTGTGTGTGTGTGTGTGTGTGTGTGTGTGTGTGTGTGTGTGTGTGTGTGTGTGTGTGTGTGTGTGTGGCACACTCCCCCCAGAAAATTTTTTGTCAGAAAGATTAAACCACAAGCAAAGTCATTTTGTACGCCCTGCTGATGAAATCATGTCATTTGGTTAAACTGAAGTACATAAATATGTTACTTTGCTGACCTCTGCCTTGTTTTTGCTACTAAGAATATTTGATAAGGGTTTTTTAATTTTTGAAAAAGTTTTTGGGATGGGTCGAAAGGGATATTCCCTTGCTTTTTAGGCATTGTACATTGAGCAGAGATTTCGGATGAGTCCAGAAGCCAACCTTATGGGGATGCCGGGGCTTATTCAGTATGAATAGTATTTCCACCTTCTGGAAATTATTTGCTGGAAATTTCCTCTTTTCTGTCTTCTGTTTGTTTGTGCCTTGCTCCTTTGCTTTCCATCATTTCCCCCCATCATTTTCTGCCTCGCCAGTCCACTCATGTACGTGTTCTTTACAGCCTTTCATGCTTTTTCTTAGGATTAATAATTGGGTAAATGCATTAAGTTCATTTTTGGCTGTAAAGAAGATGTGCAGAAGCAGCAGTTTTAGATAATTTAGGCCTGTTTTTATATGTACATATGTTTTAGTTTCGTTTACATTTGTATGCAGGTATGTTTTTTTTTTAAAATCCTCAGGTGCTATATTGGGCAGAATGGTTAGTGCCAGTGATATATCCAAAGATATGTGCACGAGCGCATCAATATGTGTACCGTGAATTCTTTCTATAAGCCGTGACTTTTCCCCCCAGCTTTAACCCCTGCGGCTTAAAAACGATGCGGCTTATTTGCGGATTTTCCCCAATCCCAGGAGCGTCATGTTCTTGTATATTCTTAGCTTCTCTTTAACTCACCAAAATCGTGTTTACCGTTCATGAATTTTTCGGTGATCTCCATGTTAAAGTGTTAACTGTTCACATTTGTGACATTTAAGTGTTAACTGTTAGGCCTAACTGTTCACGTTTTTAAATCAAATCCGCACACATTGAAGCATTCGGATCGGTATTCAGATCTGCTCTGCTCAAGCGTACACCCTCATCATGCCGAAAATGCGACGTAATGCCTACAAAGCAGCCTTCAAGTTGAAGGCGATCGACCTGGCCATTGAAAAAGTGCGGCTTATAAAGCAGTGCGGTTATGTGTGAATATAGTTAAGATTTTTCTATAATTTAGTGGGTGCGCCTTATATACCGGTGTGCCCAATAGCCCGAACTTTACGGTACTTTATTTTCTTTTGCAGTTTGTTTTTTTTCCACAATGTGAAGTGTACATGTTAAGATGGTTGTAGCCCTAATGGCTATGTGCTGGACTTTAACCCTTTGACTCCCACACCCTATCCACCAAGTGCAAAAACTTAACCCTTTGACTCCTTTACCCTGTCCACCAGCTTTATGCTGGAAGCTGGTGGATAGGGTGAGGGAATCAAAGGGTTAGTTTTTGCTTTGTTACTTTTAGCATGGTTGACAATGCAGGATGCTGGTGGACAGGGTGTAGAAGTCGAAGGGTTTAAACAACAACAGCAACAATATTGTTGAGTATTTGTATCTGCTGATATGTGTATTACAGCTTACTAATGCCTACATTGACACTGCTGTATCGTTGATAGTTGGCAATTTGTGTGGTGCACAGGGCTTTCAGAGAGTGTATGACAACATGCCCGACATTTGTCTGGACGTGCCCAATGCTTACCAGCTGCTGGAGACCTTTGGCCAGATGTGCCACAAGGAGGGATTTCTGACTGATGCCATGCTCAAAGACATGCCACAAAGGTGAGCAATGCGTTTTTTTTTTGTTCCACCTCCCTCCCCCCCACCCCCCCATCCCAATTTCACACTGATGCCATGCTCAAAGACATGCCACAAAGGTGGGCGATACATTTTTTATTTTTGGTTCCACCCTCTCCCAATTTCACACTGATGCCATGCGCAAGGACATGCCACAAAGGTGAGCGATGCATTTTTTGTTTGTTCCACCTCCCCCACCTGCCTCCCAATTTCACAATGATGCCATGTTCAAAGACATGCCACAAAGGTGAGCAACACTTTTTTTTTTTGGTTCCACCTCCTTCCTCCACCCCCCCCCCCCCCCCAAGATATTCTACAAAGATGAGCAACACTTTGTTATGACAATTGCCCAAGATATTGTGAAAGCCAGTTGTAACAGAAATGATAACAGTTACATAAAGAATGTATATAAACAGGACATTAAAATTGTGCTTTCTGTTATTTGTGTGTTTTCCTGGATTGTAATTCAAACGTGTGCTGGGCGCTGGAATATGCAGATGGGCTTCTATGTGTATGGCTGTTCTTTTTCTTGCTTTTGTTATTTACCCTGCCATACTCCGTGTTCAAGGGTGTCCATAAGCTACTGAGCGCTGACGTAGTTCACAGGATCTTTAATGTGCATATTCAGACACTAGCAGGTCTTCACTTACATTGACCTGGGAAGTCAGAAACATCTCCATCTTCTGTCAAGTAGGTGGTAACCAAATAGATTTGAACCCAGGCCATACAGTTGGAAGACCAATATCTTCACCACTCTACTGTCAGTTGCATCAATCATACTTTTGTTCTATTATACAGCTGGGGTCATTTTAAACTGTTTTGCCAGATATTGTCTTTGAATTGTACAGAGTATGATGATATTTGTTGATACATATACTTAATTTTCTTTTCCAGTGTTTTTTTTTCCAGTGAGATATTGTGTACTTTTTGAGATGGTTATAACCTTGATATGGTTTTATACAGTCAGCTGGGCTGTATGGGGATGCCAGGGGCTCTTTCAATATAAACAGATCCCCACTTTCCAGAAACTGTGCTGGAAGTCTACTCTTTTCTGTCACCCTTTTTGTTTCTGCCTAGCTCTTTTGGTTTCTGTCATTTCTTCCTATCATTTTCTGCCCTGCTGATCCATTCACATGTATATGCTCTATAAAGCCTTGTATGCTTTCTCTTATGATTGATAATTGGGTACATGTATTAAGTGCATTTTTGGCTGTAAAGAAATGTGATGTGCAGAAGCAATTTTACATGATTTAGTCTGTTTTTGTATGTTTAAGTATCCTTTGGTATGTTTATATTTGTATTCAGGTTTGTTTTTGTAAATCTCCTGGTCACCCCTGTGGGGTTGCTGGGGTTCTTTCAGTATAAATAGTATCCTCACCTTCTGGAAAATCTGTGTTAGAACTTTCCTCTTTTCTATCAGTCTCTTTGTTTCTTCCTTGCTCCTTTGCTTTCTGTCATTTCTGCCTATCATTTTCTGCTTTGCTGGTCCATTTGCCTGTATGTGTTTGATAAAGTCTTATGTACTTTGTTTTAAGATTGATAATTGGTTATGTGTATTAACTGCATTTTGGGCTCTAGGGAAATGAGATATGTGGAAACGATTTTAGGTAATTTTAGGCCTGTTTTATATGTTTTTGTATCATTAGTTATGTTTAAATTTGCATTCAGGTATGTTTTTTAAATCCCCTGTGTGATAAATTGGACTGAGTGGTCAACGCTGGGGGCATCTCCTGAGATTATGTGTACGAATGCATTGATATGTGTAATTAATTTTTTCTTTTCTTTTCTTTTGTTTCTGTTGAAGTATTGTGCATGGTTTGAAACAGTTACAGCCCTGATATGGCTCAGCGCAGTCAGGTGGGTTTTGAACAAAAATAACAGTAACAGTAAATCACCTGATGATAAACTGGATGGAGTGTTCAACACTAGGGGCATATCCTTAGATTATGTGTGCCATTACATTGGTACGTATACTTTATTTTCTTTCCAGGTGTTCTGTTTTATTCCCTCCAGGGAGGTATGGTGTATCGTTTGAGATGCTTATAGCCCTGATGTGGCTCTGTGCAGTCGGCAGGGCTTTAAATAACAATAACAGTCCTTATAGGTGCTTATAAGTCCTTATATTTGACGTAGAGTCTCATAAGGCCTTATAGGTCCTTATATTAGCACAGCAGGTCCTTATAAAAAGCACTAAGGTCCTTATAAAATGAAAATTGTCTTCAATATTTTTATAAGCACATATAAATCGCGGTAAGTGCACATTTCCTGATGTTGTAAACTGTGAAAATATTTAACAAATAAAAATTTTGGATCATTCACCGACATACGAGATCGTAGCAAACGAAATGTGAAGGGAGGTAAATCTTGGACCTGACTTAGTGAAGAGGCCGTAGCCGACGACGTATAAAGGGAAGTAATTCTCGGTACTGGCTTAGTGCGCATGCCTGGAAAGTGAATCTGACCGACATTTTCGAAGCTATCAAAATGCCAGGAAAGTGTTCTTTTCAAGATCGTTGGTTAAAAGAAGATCGCTATAAGTACTGGATCAGGAGAGACGGAGATTTTAGAAATAAGCGCTTCATGGATTGTTTCCACTGTGGATTACATTTGGTGACTTCTGATGTTCCCAATAACTATGTCTAACACCTTGAAGTTGTGGTAAGTCTTCAACTTCAGTCCTACACTCCTTTCTATATTCTTGTCTTATGTCCTGCACTCCTATGTTAAGTCTTGTGTTAATATACAACATATGTTTTTGTGCTGAATTTGACACGTTGGTCATACTCAGAGTAGGTAAAATAGGTTGATATATATGCCGAGTATGGTCCTTATAAGAACCAAAATGGTCCTTATAAGGTCCTTATAAGGTCCTTATATTGGTAAAGGTCTGATGTGTACGAACCCTGAGCAATAACAATAACAGTAACAAACAGAATAGCGGTAATAAAAATGTCTGTTGAAGACAGTAACGTTATTTGTTGTTTGTGTTCAGGGGACGTAAAAGATTCGTGTCAGAAGGAGACGGTGGTCGGGAGAAGGACACGTCAACGTCATCATAGACAGCATTTTCCGCGTCCTGTTCTGATCTGGTGTGAGTGATAAAGCGAAGAAACGTCAAGGTAGGCCCGGATGTCCACAACGATTGCTTTGCAGCGTTCGTCTTCTTTTCTCGCCTGTGGAAAACACCAAAACATTTTGCTTCTCCTGCACACGTGGAGCAAAGTGACTTGCAGTATTAACGTTAGTCTGCTGTGTTTGCATTATGGTTCTTTCACTTCCTCACTCTGTCCACCAGCTTGATGCAGGAAGTTTGGAGTGTCTTGCTTGGATCAGTGGAAAGAGTTATGAAGTTGAATTGATGTATGGTGTCTTGAGTTCAATCCCAGCCCGCTACATAGAAACTGGCCTGTTCGCTGCCCATCTTAATGCTCCTATCGTTCTGATGGTGTCAGCTTAGAATTTCATAGGTCCCGAACCCACTTTTTTCCTTGCCACTTCCATGTCAAGATCTTCCCAGCGCATAGTGTTTTGTACAAGTTCACAGAGTCTAGTTGGTTCTTTTGATAGAGCCATGGACTCAAGAACTGATGTCTCAAGTTCAATCCCAGCCCGCAGCATTGAAAGCTGTCCCGTTCGCTGCCTGTCTTAAAGTTTCTATCATTCTGGTGGTGTCAGCTTAGTGTTTCATAGATCCCTCTACCCCCTCTTCTCCATTTCAAGACGTTGCCAGTGCATAGGGTTTTGCGCAGGCTCGTGAAGTCTGCCAGTTAATTGCTGGCATGTTTGGGTGGAATGTTTATGGAATTGTCCTGAGTGCGATGAATCCCTGTTGAGCAAACTCCAAACTCCATACTGACAAACAGTGCCAGATCATCATTGGCATGCATAGGCAGAATGTACTTGGAAGTGTCCCAACTGCGATGAATCTGTTTTTGAATGAATTCCAGAAAGCTGGTGGATAGGGTGACGAAGTTAGAGGGTTAATGTCTGTTGGTCAATTGAGGATGATGGTTGTAATGGCGACTTGTTTTCTGAAACGTCTTTCAACTTAATGGCCACTGTGGTCGTGTCGGTGCAAAACTACATACGGCCTGCTCTACTGCCTGAATTGAGTGTCGCCAAGATATTGGACACTGACTGTTTGCTGCTTTTGGAAAATGGTGAATAGTGAAGTTTTTCCTTATATGATCCAACAAGCACGGAATGTTTATATTTTGTACTATGTCGAGTATTGAATGTTGTCTTCTTTTTATAATCTGACTGATACTGAATTACTTCTTCTTTATGAAACGGAAAGTTCTGGAATTCTTTGTGAGGAGGCAAGCACCACAATTGTTTATAAGATAGCAAGTACTGGAATTCTTTATTTGAGACGGCAAGAACTAAAATTTTTACAAGGATGGCATGTACTGAAATTCTTTTAAGGATGGCACGTACTGAAATTCTTTTAAGAATGGCAAGTACTGAAATTCTTTAAGGATGGCAAATACTGAAATTGGCAAGTACTGAAATTCTTTAAGGATGGCAAATACTGAAATTCTTTTAAGGATGGCAAGTACTGAAAGTCTTAAGAATGACAAGAACAGAAATTCTTTTAAGAACAGAAAGAATTGAAATTCTTTTAACCATTTGACTCTCACACCCTGTCCACCAGCATCCTAAATTGTCAACCATGCTAGCAAAGCAAAAACTTAATCCTTTGACCCCTTCACCCTATCCATCAGCATCCTGCAGGAAGCTGGTGGATAGGGTGAGGGAGCCAAAGGGTTAAGTTTTTGTGGTTGGTGGATAGGCTGTGGGAGTAAAAGGGTTAAGGATGGCAAGAACTGAAATTCTTTTAAGGATGTCTTGCACTGAAATTTCCCTTTCTGTCTGTCTCTGTCCATCTCTCTGCCCCTGTCTTTCTCTCTGTCTGTCTGTCTGTCTGTCTGTCTGTCTCTCTCTGTGTGTGTCTCTTTCTTTGATCAAGATGTGATGTCCTGAATATTTTCTTATCATGTAAAACACCAGCATTTAATTTTTGTGTGTGTGTGGAAAATATTGTTGTGTAATCCAACAAGTACTGAAAGTTTTCTGTATAAGATGGCTGGTACTGGATGTTGTCTTCTCCTAAAACTGAACTATAGTGTGGGAAGAACTGAAGTTTCCTTCTTTTTAAAGAATTGAAAGTGAAAACATTTTGTTTTCTCTTGTAGTGTGTGTGACTCATTCAGGGATGAAGGAAAAGAATTCTTTGTTTGCTTTGTTCACTGTAATGTAGAACTGAAAAAAGTTGAACAAGTGATAAAAATCGATTGCAATAGTGCTTTTTTCTCAGTGGGTGTTTTAAAAACATGGCTTATGAAAATACGTGTTGACAACTACCGCGTGGGCTTATCTCAGTGGGTATTTAATAAAAGATGGTTACCATAAGAAATTTTTATTTGAAAATTAACATTGAGTAGCCATTTGGCAAGCTCTTTGAACATTACAACTGTACATTTTTTCTTAGTGGGTGTATGTAAAAATGTTTCATATGAAAATAGGTGTTGACAAGTATTATGTGGGCTTGTCTTGGTGGGTATATGATAAAAAGTTATAACAAGAAAATATATTTGAAAACTAACATTGAGTAGTAGTTTGGCAACCAGATGTCTTGTGATTACAGGAAGGACCTTTAGGGGCCTGTCTTAACCCTTTGACTCCCGCACCCTATACACCAACTGCAAAAATTAACCCTTTGACTCCCTCACCCTATCCACCAACTGCAAAAACTTAACCCTTTGACTCCTCACCCTATTCACCAGCTTCCTGCAGGAAGCTGGTGGATAGGATGAGGGAATCAAAGGGTTAAGTTTTTGCTTTGCTAGCATGGTTGACTATGCAGGATGCTGGTGGACAGGGTGTGGAAGTCAAAGGGTTAAGTTTGACTTGGTTTTGTTTGTTTTACACTGTATGAAATTTGTGTTGAAATTTGGATGTTTGGCTTAACCCTTTGAATCCTGCACCTGTCCACTAGCATCCTGCATTGTCAACCATGCTTGCAAAGCAAAAACTTAACCTTTTGACTCCCTCACCCTATCCACCAGCTTCCTGCAGGAAGTTGATGGATAGGGTGAGGGAGTCAAAGCGTTGAGTTTTTGCAGTCGATGGATAGGGTGCGGGAGTCAAAAGGATTAATGATACACCATATATAACCCCACAAACACTCTATACATGTCTGATTAGTAAAATTTGATGAGTTCTGTGATTATTACAAAGTATTTAGTTGTGTGCAAGTATTTTAGTTGCCTGAACCATCCAGCGTCAGATGTGTGCGTTCATATAAAAAGGTGGTGCTTTTTTGGTGATGAGAAAATAACGACAACAACAGCAACAAACTCCAAAACTGTTGAATGCTTTTGAAAATAATAACACCAAGATTAAAAGTGTCTTATGTGATATATGATGGTGGTATGAAGAGTCAAGAGCCCTTTTTTTTTTTTAGTATACATATTCCTAATTGTAATGCATATACACTATGTGTATGAATTTTGTGCATGGCATAGAAGGGTTAATCGGTTGGCTCCTTCAGTCTGTCCAGCTTTCTGCATTAACAGCCATGATAACAAAACAAAAGCTTAACCCTTTCACTCTTTTATTACCCAAACCACCAGATAAGGTGAATGAATGAAAAGGTCCAGTTTTTGCAGCTGTTGGACAGAGTTAGGGAGCCAAAGGGTTAATCAGATGACACTGGTTTCATGTTTTGTGAATAATACTGTGTTTCTGGAGACGAGTTATACGATAGATACACGTGCAAGAACGGAATTGGACATTGACAAAGGTCTTATCTAGTCGTCACCGTTATCATCATTTGTTTGTTTACAGTTTCCATTTCTTTGTCAGCAGACTGCTTAATAACTTATTTTGGCAGTTGTTGAAAATGTTGAGTATATGTTCTGCCTGCTTAAAGTGAAAGATTTCTGGACACACTTAACTGAAATCTTCAGCTGGTTGGTTTCATACATATATGTGTATATATATTAACATAGTCATCTAGTAGTTGTAATATAAGAGCATTGATTTTTGCATGGCACCTCACTCGCCGTTTTAAGGTTAGTGGACAGACATAGTTTTTATGTTAATTAATTAGAATATATATATCTGTACGTAGTGGTTGTGGTGACGATGATGGTGGTGGTTCACCTTTCCAATAAGTTTGATGCAGGGTCATATCATACTAGTTTTCGTTTTATATAATTCGCCATGGTATTATTGCAACCTTCTTTCATACTTATTCCTTGAAACTTGGAGTACAAATGGTACAAATGTACAAATGCAATAAGGTAAGTTTATAAGTTCCATGAATTAAATAAAATCAAGATCAGATCAGCCTTACAGGTTTATGTCAAGGGTCACAGCTCTTAGTATGGTTGTTTTGGATCACCATCACCTGGCATTTTTATCATTTATGTTGGAGCACGTATAGAATCATCCGTACATTGTTGCATCAATTTGAGCAGACTGAAAACTGATGTGGAAGAGTGAGGGCAAGGTTGGTGTATGGTATGTTTGTGTGAGGAAAGTACAGCCTTGCCATTATGGAAGGGAGCTTCAACCTTCCACAATCATTATACACATTTTACCCTTTGACTCCCACACCCTACCCCCCAATTGCAAAAACTTAACCTTTTTGACTACAGGAAGCTGGCGGAAATAGTGATGGAATCAAAGGTTAAGTTTTTGCTTTGCTAGCATGGTTAGCAATGCGTGATGCTGATGAACAGGTGTGGGAATAAAAGGGTTAATGTTGGCTGACAAAAGTACATGTTTGTAGCCTTCAGTTGAGCCACTGGTGCTAGCTGTTGACGTGTACCTGATCCTCGGTTCTGTTCAATTCATGTTGTTTTAGTCCTTGCTGACCATTGAGGGCTATGTCACTGCTAGCAAGGTGCCTGACCCTGCTTACAGTTGGGGAAGGTAAAGAGTGATAAGGAGTGGCACCTGCCTTCAGAGCAAAAAGAATGACCTTTGCTTATTGAGATCTCTGTCACCTGATTTCTAGTGAATTTAAAAGTTTTGGAGATGGAATAGGGAGAGTAAGGTCTAGATTGTGTTTATTTGTATGTTCAGGTATTCTAAAAACTGTGCAGCAGTTGATCTGATCTGATCAGATATATGATATGATATGATATGATATGATATGATATATGATATGATATGATATGATATGATATGATATATGATATGATATGATATGATATATGATACGATACGATATATGATATATGATATGGTGTGGAATGGTATGGTATGGTATGGTGTGGTATGGCAGTATGGTATGGAATGGTATGGTATGATATTATTTGATGATACGATAAGTGTCATATGGTATGATGTAATGTGGTATAAAAGAAGTTGCCAAAGCACTTCAGTTTCGTTACCAGCACTTGTTAAAGATACAGGCCTTATGTATAGATGCAGCAAAGGATGGTGGTATTATGGGAAACAAAAATTACTGCAGCACCTGAACATCTCTTCACGACTACATTGCATAGTTGAAAAAAGAAAAAGTCCCCAAGCTCTAAGCACTTGATAGTTGATTGTTAACAATTTAGAAAAATTCATGCACAAGCCACACAGGGTTGGGGCAGGGAAGATGGATAGTTTCCCTTTGTATTTAGCTATTCTCTGTTAAATGTGAATGATAGGTTAAACTAGACATCTGGCCAGATGGTTAATTGCTCCATATTGATGTACAGTAAGTGATTGAGTGTCTTTCTACTCAGTTTTTCTTACACACACACACACACACACACACACACGCATGCACACGCACACGCACACACACGCGCACGCACACACACACACACTCACACACACACACACTCGCGCGCGCGCCGCACACACTCGCACGCGCACACGCACGCCCACACGCACACACACACACACACTCTCACACACACACACACACTCACGCACGCACGCACGCACGCACGCACACACACACACCACACACCACACACACACACACACACACACTCACACACACACACACACACACACACACACACACACACACACACACACACACACACACACACACACACTCTCTTGCATTCTTTCCCCATCCCTCTGCATTTGGGTGTTTGTTTTTCTTTTTTTGGGGATGGGTAGGTGTGGTGGGGGGGAAGGAATGTTTGATGGTTACTTTATTTGCTTACTTTCATTTCAGTATAATGATTTTTGTGGTTTTGTTAATCTGTTTTTTTATTTTTTATGTTATATAGTTGAATACAGAGCTTGTTAAAAATACAACTACAAAGTCATTCAATAGAAACCATTAAAGTAACAAACTATCTGAAAAAATGCATGAATATAAGTTGATGTTTATAGAATGTGTTTACTCCTAATCCAGTCTGTTATTTTTTATAAGTTGTGTGTGTGTTTTTTCACATGTGCATGCTCATGAGCACGTGCATGCATGCATGTTTGTATGTGAGAGAGAGCACACATGTTCACTGTCATCTTTAAACCACATATACTTTTGTCTTCATTTTAGATGTTGTCAGCTTCTACCAAGCCACATACTGTTGTTGATCCATTGTTTATTTTGTTGTGAAAATTTTCTTCTTCTTCTCTTTGACAAACCAACATATAAAGTGTGACTGTCAACAATGTTTGCAGCCTTTTTCAGATACACTTTGATGTCAGAAGTATTTTTTTCCACTTCTTTTCTTTGACAAAACCAACATAAAGTGTGGCTGTCAACAATGTTTATAGCCTGTTTCAGATTCACTTTTATGTCAAAAGTATGTTTTTTCTTCTTCTTCTCTTTGACAAACCAACGTAGAGAGCGACAGTCAGCAATGTTTGCAGCCTTTTTCAGACACACTTTGATGTCAAAGTATATTTTATTTATATAAAACAGCATGAAAACACTCTGGGTGATGGGTATTTTATAGTACTGAAGGGTCAGCAGAAGTGACACACACAGAAGAGCATTGTTGATGTCCACCAAAGTAAGCTGACAACAGTGCAATCACCTCTGGTGGGTAACCACGTGGCAGCTTGACATCACTGGCTCCTATGGGATTCCTGGCACTTTAACTTTGATAAACTTGGTTGTGTGTTAACTTTGAATGAACTTGATTGGTGTTGAAAAGCCAGGTTGAGTGGTGTGGAGATCAGTACCACCGAACTCACACAGAAGAGGGGACAGGAAAGAAGAAGAAAGAAGAAAACCAAGGAGAAGAAAAAAAAATTGCACAAGTAATCCCCAGCTGGGTGTGAAATTTCAGGATGTGGTCATTTGTCTTTGAAATGCTTTTTAATTGAATTAAAGTGACAACACACACACAGAGACCTAGTTGTTGCACAGGCAAGCAGTACTTTTGGCAACTGCTCTTTCCCAACATCTTGGTTACTGTCTGGCAGTTGAAAAGACATTTGTCTGCTGACTAAAATCCCAGATGGACGGATGTCATTTGGATGGGAAAAGCGAGACCCCTAGGGAATCGTAACTTAGTGAAGACGGAATTTGTTTGTTACGTTTTGTCTACAAAGTTAAATCCCCATGGAGAGGTGGTATTTTAGATTTGAAAAGTGCTAGTGTAGAAAAACAGAGAGCCAACTTTCATACCAAACCAAGGTAAGTGTGAAATGAAGTCAGTAACTTTCCTGCATCGATCTTAAGTTTGCTCACTTCTGAAATGTGCCCTTTGATTGGTGACCATTACGAAAATGTCCCTTGGAAGTGTTAGAGAATATTCCTGATATACTGCTTGGTTGGCTAATTGTTAGAAATATGCCCTGTATTTGGTTAGCTGTTTAAAGTTGTGCTTTATCATTAGCCAGCCCCCTATAAGGTGCTCTTTCAAACTTGCAATTCTGTTTAGTCTTTTTAAAATATAGAACATGTCTGACTTGTTTTTTGAAATGCACCATTTGATTGACTAGCTTGACTAGCTTTCTGAAGTGCACATCTTGACTGAAATTCTGGCCAAAACAGAGAATAAAGTTAGTTAGAACTGCACTTGATAGAAACAGTAAGTGCTCACAGATCAACATGATTTGAGAAAAAAAAATCCTTGTTTTAGATAGTCTAGATGAAGACATGGCTCTCACTTGGCTGGGTTTAGAACTTGCGATTCACCCTTCCCATTACAGGGATTGCTTATGTGTACTGCATTGTTATTTTGTTGATTATGTCACTAGAAGTGAATGTTGTGATACTTCTATGTCTGCCTTTGTCTGTCTTATTGTTTGTCGCTCCTTTCTCACCTTAAGAAAACAACAACAACAACAACAACAAAAAACGAGAATGTCAGTACAATCTTAAACTGATAAAACGTGACAATAACCTGTGGTTGGTGAAACATTTTTAATTTTTGAGTAGAATTCACCACTTTGCATTGCCAGTACTAACCATACTAACAAACCACACCAGAACTACCATTGTGTCAAATTGTAACCTTTGATGCAGGAATTTGTTTGTGAAAGAATTATTGCTTAACCCTTTCACTCCCTTTCACTTCTTGCAGGAAGCTGTTGGATAAGGTGAGGGAGTGAAAGGGTTAAGTTTTTGTAGCTGGCAGATAGATGAGGAGTAAAAGGTTAGGCTGTGAAAGTGAACCAGAAAGTGAATTGGCACGCATCGTCTTGGGTTGTTCCACTTTGGGAAGGATATCGGGGAGAGAATGGTAGTTTGTAATCAGTCTGCAAATATTTGCAGAAAAATCTGCTGCATAGGCTGTGAAAATGCTTGGCTTATCCAGCTTGAGTTTTTTTTTTTTTTTTTTTTTTCATGAGGAGAATGTTGAATATGTGAATTATTTTTTTTAATGAGGAGAATGTTGAATTTTTTTTCTTTTTGAGGAAAATTAAATAGGTGAATTTTTGTAATGAGGAGAATGTTAACTAGATGACTTTTTTTAATGAGGAGAATGTTGAATAGGTTTTTTTTCTTTTCAAGGAAAATTAAATAGGTGAATTTTTTTTAATGAGGAGAATGTTAAATAGGTTATTTTTTTATGAGGAGAATGTTAAACAGATGATTTTTTTTAATGAGGAGAATGTTAAATAGGTGGAAGTCACCATAACAGATCTATAGTGTACGTTTTCAAAATGCTTGGCTTATCCAGCTTGAGTTTTGTTTTTTGTTTTTTTGTTTTTTGTTTTTTGTTTTTTTTGAGAAGAGAGTTAATTTGGTGGAAGTCACCATAACAAATTTCTTGTGTAGATTTTGAAAATGCTTGGCTTATTCAACTTCGATTGTTGTAGTTTTTGACTGAGAGTAAGAAAGGGATCAAAGTCATTGATGGAAGATGTATTCCTCAGTTTGGTTTGGGCTGTATTCTGGAGAGATTCATAAGGTTCGCCACTCTTGGACAATTCCATATATGTTCTTCATCCAAATCTGCTAACAATTACCTGGCAGACTCAGTGAGCCTGCACAAAGGTGTCTACGCTGGAAATGGGGAGGGGCAAAGGAGATTTATGAAACACTGACATCCCACCTGAATGATTTGGAGCATTCAGATGGCCAGCGAAGATGGCTCTGGCTTACTGCAGATTGGAACTGATCTTGAGATATCCTAGCTTGAGTCTGCAGCTCTTACCTCATGAGCTGTTTTGTTTTGTTTTGTTTAGTCTGTGAAAGTGCATAGTCTGCCCATCTTAGGCTGTAAGTTTTTGATGGAGAATAGGAAAAGAGATGGGAGACATATTTTAGGTGATTCAGGCCTGTTTTTATATATTTTAGTGTCCTTAGTAATGTTTGTATTCAGGTTTGTTTTTTAAAATCCCCTGGTGATAAATAGGAGTGGTCAGTGCCAGGGGCATATCCTTAGATTATATACACAAATGCATTGATATATGTACTTAATTTTGTTTTCCAGTTTTTTTTTCTTTTCTTTTCTTCCAGTGAGGTATGGTGTACTTTTTGGGATGGTCATAGCTCTTATATGGCTCTGGGCAGTTGGCTGGGGTTTAAACAACAATAACCATAACCTGTTTTTGAAAGGCTGTCGATTAATAACACTGAAATGACTGCTTCATACTTTGCATTGGATATTGTTCTTCCATTTTTCAAAGTAATGCCTGTATAATTGTGAAATTGTATACACGCTTTTTTTTTTGTATATGATCTTTTTAAACCATTCTGTAAATGATTTTGTTGCCTGTGAAGTTTTGAGAAAGTTTCTTGACCATTCTTATGTTTGGGCGTCTTGTTGGAGCATCTCTGAAAAGTGTGTTGAAAGAAATCATGCAAGGAAAACAAAAAGCACACCAAACGTGTTTGCGTTTAGAAAGAATTTGAATTTGTTAATCGCCCACCCTGCAATTTGTTAATTCCCCACCCTGCTTCTGAAGTTGACATTTTTTTGTTGTTTTTGTTTTTATTTTGTGTTTGTTTTTAAATGTTATTTTGGTTGTTGTGTTCTGGTTTTAGATGCTTCACTCTTGTGTTGGTGATTATTCATGTTAGAGCGAATGAAGACTACATAATTATATAAATATGAAAGTGATTATAATACACATCTACTTATGTAGACCATGGCAGCATAATTTCACCTTGGTGTGGCATGCATATTACAATTATATAGAGGTCAGTTTTACATTTTCTTCATACTTCTTGGCTGTCTATTGTTCCAGCCCTTTTTTGGTTTCTTGTTGGCATTGCAGAAGATAATTTTCCATGATTTTTTAAAAAATGATATTGATGTGGTTAAGGAATATACACGTCGCAGACTTAATAGTTGAAGTACAGGGTTGGATTCTCTTTTTGGTTGCATTTCTTTGCAATTGTGAAAATTTGGTTCATTTTACCAGGTATACTTATCATTGGTGTGTGGTGGTATGACGTGCATTGAATAAAAGAAATTCATTTCATGATGAATGTGTGCTGTGATTTTTATTGGTGTTTGTGTGTGTGTGTGTGTGTGTGTGTGTGTGTGTGTGTGTGTGTGATGTGTTATTTTATTTTATTTTAGTGATTGTTTATGAATAATTGAACTATAAATTTCACTTAATTGATTCACTGTTGATGTATTTCTGTTTTTGTTCTTTTTGAGGAAGGGAAAAGAGAGATTGCTTCAAATTCATATCAACCGAAGAGAAGTGTGTATCTGTGTATATGTCTGTGACAAAAATGTAACTAGATTTTCTCAGCTCTGTGTTGATGGATCTTTACCAAATTTGGATCAAACCTGTGAATTGTTCAGAATGTTGTAAGTGTTGGAAGTCATGGTGCCAAAGTCAAGATCACACAGACCACTTCCCTCCTACCCATCTTTGGCACAAGCCTTAAGCCTATGCATAAACCCATGAGCTGAGGTCCTACCTAACCTATGTTTTACCTAGCTTACATTTTTAGATGCTAGTATTGTATCAGTCTATCAATAATCTTAATTACATGTAAATGACATGCGTATCTGTGTTTCTTATCTTCAAAGAAAAGAACAGGTAAATAAAACAAATAAGTGATCAAAAGTTTGAATTCACAATCAACTAGTAAATGCTTAAAATGCATATGAACATCTATGTGAAGCAAAAGATACAATCTGAAAGAAAAAAGACAGAGTACAAGGGATATTATCAATAAGTCAGTTTCACATCATATTTCATTAGTACTTGGCAGTATGTGCATCAGAAATGAGTAAACATTGATCTTACATTGTTGACTGGGCTTTAAACAACAATAACAATAATAAATACATTGTGTAAATTCCATGTCAGTTTTGCATTGTATTCTTCTGTGTTATATTTCATGGCAACATATCTTTTGAAAGGGAGTACAGGCATTTGGTAGTCTTTTGAACTTTTCATTCATGAATGTACATTTTTAGAGGTATCGGTTTCAGTACCCCAAGATAATGTTTCCATGCGTATAACAAATTCAAAACGCACTGATGTCACCGATGCCACATAATTGAGATGATCTCAAATGGTCACTGCATGGCATAAGTCTTATGCCTAGCATAAGCCCGATGCATTGACAAGGTCTTAAGGTCCTTCCTATCATATTGGTATCAAAGTGAAATTGTTCGCATTTTGTTGATAGCGGAGGATTTGTGTGTTGACTGGGTGGGGGGGGGGGCTTTCTGTAGTGTGAGAAAAGTTTATGCTGAATGGCTAGTTGTGTTGTGATTCAGACCTTTAATTATTTATTTATTTTATTTATCTGTTTGTTTCTTTGAAGATAAGATACACAAATACACATGTCATTTACATGTAACCAAGATTATTCCAATGATAGACTGAACATACCAGTATAAAAAATATAAGCTAGGTAAAGCATAGGAACTATCTAGGAGGACTTCAGGATCTGGCCAGCTTGGAGGTTTATGTGCAGTTATGTGATGTTAGTGCATATGGAATTCATTTTGAGCTCGCAGTTGTTATCTTGAGAAACTGAAACTGAAAAGTGAAATGTGTTGTTGGGAGATTTCTGTTCACTGACTGGAACAGATGACACAAAAAACATTGAAGAGGAAGACAGGAAGAAGCAAAGAAGCAAGCAAAGCAAAGCAGCAAAGCAAGCAAAAGCAATAGAAAAAAGAACAGATAGATGAGAGGCTGTACATTGTATTATATGACATAGGAATGATATTACCCACACCCCCTGTCTGGGTTCTCTTAATGTTGAGTTTTGTATCATTTATATATATACTGTACTCTTTGGGTGAAGGTTGGACGGTAAAAGAGATTATGCGCGCATGCGTGCGAACACACACACACACACACACACACACACACACACAGCACACACACACACACACACCACACAACACAACTGCACACACGCACACACACACACTTGTCTACACACACACGAACTCACACACACACTCACACACACTCACCACACACTCACACACACACACATCACACACACACACACACACACACACACACACCACACACACACACACACAACACTCACACACATTCACACACTTTGTCTTTCACATGTAGACCACACATGCACGCGTGTACACACACACACACACACACACACACACACACACACACACACACACACACACACCACACGCACATACACAATGCCTCCCCCCTCCCCTTCAGAAAAAAAAATCTGCATCCAAAAGAGTGGTAATCTTGTGAAATCAATTGTTCCACCAAAACTTACAACTGAGTTACAGGAAACAACAATAACATAACAACACACACACATGCACACGCACGATAACAACCACCACCACCACCACCACCAAACAAGTACCCCCAAAAAAACAAAAAACAAAACAAAACAAAAATCGACCATTTAAACAAATAAACGAACAAAGAAACAAACATAAAACAAAGAAAGAAAGAAACAAATAAATAAAACAAAAAAAAACAAACAAAAAACAAAACAAAAAAAACAAAACAAAAACAACAACCAACCAACCAACCAAACCGCTGTTGACGTAGCTGATGTTTCTGTTTATAGTTTGAGCATCCACGACCCACGAAATTGTACCCACTTGAAATTTGGCCCTAGGGAAACTATTGGAGCAATCATCTGATGTCGTTTTGGTAAAACTAAACCTACTCATGGCTAAAACAAACGAACAAACATGTCATGTCTGAAACTTAGTTTCTCGCGTCGGAGTTTGTTTGGAGTTTGCGCATCGCACTTGGGCAATTCCATACACGCTCAATGAAATCTGCCAACAATAACCTCGCAGGCTTCCTATGTGCTGGCAAGGTCTTGAAAGTGATGGAGAGAAGGGATGGGGGGGGGGGGGGGGGGAGAGAGATCAGAAATTGAGCAGACTCTACCAGAACGATTAGGCTATTTAGATGGTCAGCGAACGGGCCAGTTTTTATGTTCATCATCATGTGTCCTGCCTCATAGCATTGGCGATCATAGCTCTCCATACGAATCTATCTTTTGTCATGCAAGTAGCCTACATCTTCCACTCTCTCCGTCCTCAGCCACTCTTCAAGTCCATCAAATATTTTCTGTTTGGGTCTGCCTGGTGCTCTCTATTTCCCTCCAGCTTTCCTCAAATTTCTCTATTTTTTATGTTACAGGCTGGAATTGAATTTAGATATCAACTCTTGAAACAAAACTTTTTTCATAATGAAATAAGTGGGCTTTAAGGCTAAATCAAAAGACAAATGAGAGGATTGTTCTTCTGCATGGTCAGGCCGGTTTTTCCCCCCAGTTCCTGCCAGCTGCCATAGATCTTGGTGATGAGAGGAGTTGTAGGCGGCCATGTGTCCTGTCGCTCCACGTTACTCTGTTGAGATATGCAGGACTCTGCACTGCACCATCCTAAAGCGACCTAAATGGCAGAACTCCTCTCCTGTATGATGCAGATGACCATATAGACATTTGCATTATTTGTATTGAGGCAGCCGAGATGTGGTTTCTCAGAAGAATGTTGAGAGTTCCATGGACAGCAAAGAAAACAAACGAGACAGTCTTGATGGAGGCAGACACAAGTAGATCACTCATAAAGAAGATTAAGAAAAGACAAGCAACATTTATAGGCCATTTTATGAGGAAGGGGGATTTGGAGCACCTGGTCACAACGGGAAAGCTGGAGGGAAAGAGAGCACCAGGTAGACCAGGAAGAGAATACTGGACGGACTTGCAGAGTGGCTGGGGATGAGGAGGGTGGGGGAGATGCTGGGGGCAACGAGAGATAGAGATGGTTGGAAGTCCATGGTCGCCAACGCCATGCGGCAGGGCACCTAATGATGATGATGATGACCATGCATTGTGGAAGGGCGGGAGATGTACTTGCAGCGACAAAGGACAGATTCATATGGAGGGCCATGATCGCCAACGCTATGCAGCAGAGCACATGATGATGGTGACCATGGATTGTTAGAAAGGCGTCTGCAGTCCTGGTACCTCTGATTTCAGCCTTCAGACGAAGGGATGATCAAAAGTACGTAAGTTTGGAGTTTAGAGTTTGTTCAAGAGGGATTCATCGCATCCGGAGAATTCCTTACGCGCTCCATCCAAATCAGCCAAGAATTACCTGGCAGTCTTTCCTGATGTGCTCAAACCCCATGTGCTGCCAAGGTCTTTACTGAAATATACCAGTGGCCATGGAGTAGTGATTAACGCAACGCACTACCGACTGGAAGGTTGTCGGTTCGAATCCCCATCAGTCCCTTCAAACATCATTGTGGGATTTTTCGGCTCTAACCGGCTCCTACCCAGAGTTGGGCGTACTGTGGGCTCATTGGAAGACTGGGATCACACGGTCGAGTTTCATCCACTTCACGGATGCGTCACTGATGGTGTTGCTCAAATCTTCTGACCAGCACCGCAGGCGTCTGTATCTCTCAGTCCTGGTTGACGCCAGGATATATTATGATAGTAAGCGTAGAGTACAGCCCTGTCATGTAGTCTCAATCCTAGATGGAACTCCATCGCATCATGATTTTCGTCCTCATCGATGTCATCCTCATCACATTGTAAAAACTGTTCCAGCTTCTGTGGCAATTAAGGTGGCGTAGAAAATATGGGACGAAAAAAAAAAAGGTGAGCGCAAACGTAACCTCCCAAAGTGCAATGATAAAAAACTACAAAAAAAAAAAAAAAAAAAAAATGTTGACTGATTGGAGTATGAGGGGGTATGACACATACAATGACCCCATCATCATAATGTGAATATTAACATTTTGACTCCCGCACCCGTGTCACCCAGCAAAGCAAAAACTTAATCCCCTGATTCCCCCACCCTATCCATCAGCTCCCGTCAGGAAGCTGGTGGATAGTGTAAGGGAGTCAGAGGGTTCAGATTTTGTACTTGGTGGATTGGGTGAGGGAGTCAAAGGGTTAACATGGGCAGCGAACAGGTCAGCTGTTTAATCAGTGTTGTGGGCCTGGATTGAATTCATGATACTCTATCTTGAGTCCACGGCTTTTATCAAAAGAACCAAACAGAATGGGCTGACCATCCTCAGTTTATTTTTTACTGAACTGTCCATAAAAATGAGACAACACAAACGACCGATTAAACGCGTACCGGACAACATATTTCTTTGTTGTTTCTTTTTTTTGAGCAAAACGAAACAAAAAAGTAAACGAACAAACACACACACACACGCACACGTACCACAAAGAACAGACAGCCTTTTTCGGGTTCTCACACAAAAAAATGTCCTTCACCCTCCACCTTCTCCACCCCCAAATTAGCAACAACACAAACTCACAATCGTAGCATGTGTTTTGCACCTATTTTGATGACGCAATCGTCTAGTCACTTGCTGCACGTGGTAGACAGGCTGATCGCAGACGACATCTTTGTGTTCTCCAAACGATGCAATTAATGTAACAATGGCCTTTTCCTGTCTGCTCAGCGACCTTGTGAGCATTTGTTTTGTGTACTAGGTATGTATCCACTTTGTAACATTTAGAACGTTGTGTTTCAGAGTAGAATTATTTGCAATTGCGTTAAAACTTGTATGAGGTCGGGCTTTGTTTTGAAAGTTAAGATGGCGGGGACGATGTGTGGTACAGCGACAAGCCTGGAGTTTGTAAAGATTGAAGCTGGAGTTTGGGAGATTGTTCAAGAGAGATTCATGACATTAGGTTCGGACAGTTCCGTATGCACGTCACCCAAATCTTCCTGTCATTAGTTTACCGTTCAAACTCCTCTAACCCGCGCAAAAAAAAAAAAAAAAAAAAAAAAGCGGCGTGGTCTTGAAATGGGACCGGGTTGGGTGGGGGGTCGGGGGGTGACGAGGAAAACTTAGCTGAAACACGGACCGCAAACAAAAGCACAACAAAGCGATATGCACTTTTTTTTCTTCTTTTTTCTTATCTCTTCTTTCATTCTTTCTTTTTTTCTTTTTTTTTTCCTTGTGTTGCAATCTGGGATTGAACTCCGAGACATCAAATCTTAAGTCCAGGGCTTGAGAGTGTCACGGCCATTGTTAGAGTTGCGGTTCTAGCCCCATTGCAAATAGGGTTTATGTTGAGCATTTTTCATTCCTTATATCAGATGGCACCATTTGATAAGCATATCAAACCAATTGTCCTTGGTTACCCAGTTTGACTAGAGGTTTCAGTGGTCTTGCCTGCCATTTTGACTGCGTGGGTGTGAATCATGCTAGAGGAGAACGTTGTCCGTGCGGTCTTCAGTCCATCCAGCTGTGAAAGAGTACCTGACCCTGTTCAGGGTAGGGGGAAGGTAAACCAGCGAGGGCTAACCTTGCGTCCTGTCTTTTGGGTCACAGGACCACCAACCGCAGTTTATACTCTTTTAAAGAAATTCAGTTTCAGTTTCTCATGATAACGTCTCCGCGCTCGGAAAAATTCCATATGCACTAACGTCACAGGTGCCATGTGTATTATGATCATGGCACAAGCCTTCAGCCTGCACATAAATCCATGAGCTGGCCAGGTCCTGAGGCCCTACCTAGACTATGTTTTACCAAGTGTATATTTTATATTGTTATTTTATCAGCCTATCACTGGAATAATATAATAATAATAATAATAATGTTTATTTGTATAGCGCATATTCCATATAAAAACATGCTCACCAGCGCTTTACATTTCGCAAGAAAGGCAAAAGGTGATAAAAAATGTTCACTATTACATACACAATAAAATAACAACAAACAATAAAGCTATACAAGTAAGAAGACACATAAGAAACCACAGAATATTAAAATTTAAACACTGACTTATGTAATGAAGAAAGATTAACAGATTTTTCATATGAATAAAGAGGCATACTGTGTTTATATATTGCTGCGTGTGTGTGTGCTTGCGTACGTGTGTGTGTGTGTGTGTACGTGTGTGTGTGTACGTGTGTGTGTGTGTGCGTGTGCGTTGCTGTGCGCGTGTGTGTAAGAATGTGTGTGTGTGTGTGAGTGTGTGTGCGTGCGTGTGCTACGTTTGCATGCGTGTGTGTGTGTTTATGCATGCAATAGTTGTACATAAAATTATATTCAATATTTTGAATGAAGATAAAAACAGAAAAATTTCTAATCCATATACAGGAAAAACATAACTTCAGTATTACAGCATTTACACCTTGACAATCAAAATTACCTCACAAATTATAAACTATTCGCATATCATACATCACAATTTACATACAAAGATTTAAAAAAGTTTCTTAAAGTATTTCAGTCTCTTTCCCACTCAATTTCTCCCCTATCCCCTCCTCAGCTGTACACATACAGTGATACACACACATGCTCACTCAAGCACACACACACACACACACACACACACACACACACACACACACACACACACACACACACACACACCACACACACACACACACACACATGCACGCACACACACACCTTGCTCTATAAGCCCTTATACAAAATACTGTTATACACGCAGGAGAGATTAGTCTGATGACAGACTTACAAACTAAGGCTCTTCAGGTTAGATGAGTTTGAAAGAGGTGGGTTTTCAGGTTGAAGGTTGAGAAACACTTAGTTTTTCTGAGAGACAGTGGTAGAGAGTTCCATACATTTGGGCCAAAGACAGAGAAAGATTTTTTACCAAAGGTGTCTAGAGAGAAGCAAGGAACAGTCAACAGTGAGGTGTCAGAAGAGCGGAGCGGTCGAGGTTTGTAACCCTGCAGGAGGTTGGCAAGATAGGATGGCATGTTCTCGTGATAGATACACTGAAAGCAGAGACAGGCAACTTTATATTGAATCCTAGCCTTTACCGGGAGCCAGTGAAGTGTTCTGAGCAGAGATTTTGCACTCTCACGCCTGGGCTTGCGGAGAACAAGGCGAGCCGCGTGGTTCTGTATGCGCTGAAGTTTAAATAGTTGATTGTCATGGAGACCTGCGAATAGAGAGTTACAATAGTCCAGTCTAGATAGTATGAAAGAGACAGCAAGCTTGTTGGTAGCATCAGTAGAAAGGAAGGAGCGAATCTTACCTATTCTGCGTAGCTGATAGTACAGAGTACGGCACAACTGTTTGACATGGGCTTCCATAGACAGTGTTTCATCCAGGTAGAAGCCAAGGTTTCTAAGAGTTTGTGAGAAAGATACATCACAACCAGAGATAGAAGAAGAAGCAAAAGAAGGAAAGACGATTGAAAAGTGTGGACTGGTTGGTTGGTTTGATAGATCTGTGGTTTTAAGATCTGGTATTTCGAGTTCATTCCCAGGCTGTACATTAAAACCTGACCTGTTCATTTCCTGTCCTTAATGTTTCCATCATTCAGCGTACGTTTCATAGACCCCTCTCACCAGCATCCCCCTTCCTCATTTCAAGACTTTGCCGGCATGTGGGATTTTGCGCAGGCTGGGAGTCTGCCAGACAATTGCTGCCAGATTTGGTTGAAACGCATATGGAATTGTTCGAGTGCGATGAATCCCTCTTGAACAAACTCCAGCCTACATAATCTGGTTTACGTGCGATGCACCCGGTAGAATAAAGATAATTTATTTTATTTTATATCGTTCGTGGCCTGCAACTCTCACCTGCACTCGAATATACTTGTACGATTGGAAATTTACATGCATGTCGGTTTCATTCCGTATCATTGAGGCAGCCATATTCCGCTTTCGGGGGTGTGCACAATAAATTGATTTCATGAGAGTTCTTGAATGTTACATGGAACCGATAATGTTATACGGTTGAGGCGTGGACAGTCAAAGCCAGAACAAGATTAAGCCAGCCGAGATGTGGTTTCTAAGAAGAATATTGCGAGTTCCATAGACAGCAAAGAAAACAAACGAGACAGTTTTGATGGAGGCATACACAAGAAGATAATTTATAAGGAAGATTAGGAAAAGACAGGCAACATTTATAGGCCATTTTATGAGGAAAGGGGAATTAGAACACCTGGTCACAACAGGAAAGTTGGAGGGAAAGAGAGCACCAGGTAGACCCAGGGAGAAAATATTGGACGGACTTGCAGAGTGGCTGAGGACAGAGAGGGTGGAAGATGTGCTTGCGGCAACAAAGGATAGATACATATGGAGGGCCATAATCACCAACGCCATGTGGCAGGGCACCTGATGATGATGATGACCATGCACTGACATTTCCGCCTGTTCGGTAAAGAGTGGAAATTTTCCAATCTCCCATGTCAGAATGAGTGCCAGTGCCTATCCCACTTGGTGTGTATACACACAAAGAATATCAACATTATGGGCTGTAGGTCGTGTCAGTGGCTGGCTTATGAAAACATGAACACACCCACCATACATGCACACCCACCGAAGACGCAGTATGCAGACTGTGTTGTACCATACCGCCTGCACAGTTTCAGTTTCTCTGCACTCGGATTGAATTCCGAATGCACTGACGTCACTGATGCCATGTGATGGAGGAGATCCAACACGTGAAGAAAACAACGTATATACTCGCAGCCTCCCCTCCCCTCCAAAAAACAAAACAAAACAAACCCAATCAAACAAAAAAACAAAACAAAACAAAAAAAAACAAAAAAACAAAAGAAACCCACTCTGTGTGTGTGTGTGTGTGTCTCTGTCTGTTTCTCTGTCTCTTGCACACAGTGGATTTCTGGGATCGGTAGGTAAAAGTCTTAGTCAAAAGAAAAACAAAGACCAACCACCACCCCCTCCAACCCCCCCCCCCCCCGGCTAATTAGCAGTGTCTAAGTCGTGTGTTGTACTAGAAATCGTTAAACGCAACATAGACGCGCGATGAAAGGAAAAAAGTTCATTTGCAAACATTGTTGACCATGTAACCTCTGTCTTTAATCTTCCTCTTTCACTGGTTCATTAGCTCAGTTGTTAGAGTTTCTTGCTCAAGGCACGGGGTTGTGGGTTCAATCCTCAGATGGACTACATTTAACCCTTTGACTCCCGCACCCTGTCTACCAGCATCCTTTATTGTCAACCATGCTAGCCAAGCAAAAACTTATCCCTTTGATGCCCTCACCCTATCCACAAGCTTCCTGTAGGAAGCTGGTGAATAGGGTGAAGGCGTCAAAGGGTTAAGGGTTAGGCCTTTTGCAGTTGGTGGGCAGGGTGTAGGAGTCAAAGGTTAAGTGGCCCATTAGCATAGTTGTCAGAGTGCATTGCTCGTAACTCAAAGGTTGTGCGTTCAATTCTCAGTCGATCCTTTATTTATGCATGCTGCCTGGTTCTTGTGATAAATCTGTGGACTCGAGAATTGGTATCTCAAGTTCAACCCCAGCCCACCACTTTAAAGATCAGCCTGTTGGCTGGCCATTTTTATTGTTTTCTTTTTAATCATTTTTGTGGTATCAGTTTAGTGTTTCGTAAGTCCTTTCTCTTCCCCCCTCATTTCAAGACCTTGCCAGCGCATGGGGTTTTACACTGGTTCGGGAAGTCTGCGAGATAATCGCTGGCAGATTTGAGTGGAGCACATATGGAATTGTCTGAGTGCGATGAATCACTCTTGAACATACTCCAAACTCTAAAAAGGTTGTTTTGTATCTTAGTGGAGGGACATGTGTGTCTGCCTACGAGAAACACTAAGTGAACAAGATTTTGTCATTTCTTTATGGGTGGATCTCGGGCAAAATTGTGGACTGTTGAAGACCACGAAAGCAGATGTTTGATAGGCAAGGCACCAAGGTAAGTTCACAATGACCAGAAAAGGTGTGTAAAATTTGCGCTTTTTCAGGGAAGTCTATGAACAGTATATTCGCAGGAACATCTGATAATACTTAAAAATCGTATTCACTGTTGTGAATAATGGTACAGAAGATTTGATTTGAGCAACACTCTCAGTGACGCATCTGTGAAGTGGATGAGACTCGACTGTGTGGTCCCAGTCTTCCCAATGAGCCCATAGCACACTCAACTCTGGGTAGGAGCCAGTTGGGTCTGAAAAATCCCACAATCATTTTTGAAGGGATTGATGTGGATTCGAACCCACAGCCTTCCAGTCGGTGGTCTGTTGCGCTGATGACTACATCACTGCGAATAGTGAAAAGTAAGTATCTATGGGCAAGAGAAATTAGAAAAGGAAATCTGGATGGAAAAGACCACCAGGTAGACCTAGGGAGAAAATATTGGACGGACTTGCAAAGTGGATGAAGACGGACAGCAAAGTGGATGAAGACGGACTTGCAAAGTGGATGAAGACGGACAGGGTGGGAGAAGTACTTGCAGCGACAAGGGACAGATTCATATGGAGGGCCATGATCGTCAAGATCATTTTCAAACTTCGAAAATATGATTTTTGATGTTATTGTCCGTTTACAGTCATCAGATGTTACATATAGTTTTCCTGCAGGAAGCTGGTGGATAGGGTGAGGGAATCAAAAGGTTAAGTTTTTGCAGTTGGTGAATAGGGTGAGGGAGTCAAAGGGTTAAAAATCTGCTGCTGACATAGCTCCACTCAAAATCGCTATATTTGAATAGTCAACAAGTAATTCAATTGTGGAATCGGTGAGCGAAGTTCGTGGCATGTAGCCACGTTTTGCAGAGCTCCGAGTTTTTCACGTTAACTGAGCTGTCTTGTTCAGTGTGTGCAATACCGGTATCCTCTTGTCTGCTTAACTTTAAACACTGGCAGACCCAGTGACACCTGGTTTTCATAAAAGAAATGTCTCTAGCAGCGGAAAGAATACTTGGACAGGTTACAATCATTGGAGCATAAGAAATTCGCGGCCTGTGGAGGATTTAACCTGCGACAGTAGAAGCACGTAAGGAACTCTTAACTCAAAAGTATGAGAGTGCGAGATGTCGTGTTACATGTCTATGATACAAAAACGTTTCTGCTTCGTGATGACTCGGGATTAACCCGTTGACTCCCTCACCCTATCCACAACTGCAAAAATTTAACCATTTGACTCTCACCCTGTCCACCAGCTTCCCGCAGGAAGCTGGTAGATAGGGTGAGGGAGTCAAAGAGTTAAGTTTTGCTTTGCTAGCATGATTGAAAATGCAGGATGCTGGTAGACAGGGTGCGGGAGTCAAAGAGTTGACACAGAAACAGAGCTCGCTCTAGTAAAGATAAGGTGTGAAATTCGCTCCAAGAGCCAGTGACTTGGGGCAATAAACTGTCCACAGATTTTTAGCTGGATGACGGTTTGTGTACGTCACAAGTCCCATCACCTCATTAGAAAAATCGCTGAAAGTAAACATCTTTACTGCAAAGGTGTACCACAAGGAGCAGCAGTCCTTTGCAAAAACGCCGGTATGCTCCTACTGCCTTGAGTCTGGACACCTCAGATCACAATGTGAAAAAAAAAAGTGGTATGCAGACAATGCAAAAAGCCGGGACACATTCAATCTGACCCAATGTGTGACATGTCCACAATTGTTGACCCCCACCTCCTTTCCCATACCACCAAGATCAGCCAACCTGAAAAGGACATGACAAGGTCAGTCCTACGGGACAGAAGGAAGACAAGTAATAATAATAATAATAATAATTACAATATTTATATAGCGCAAAATCTTGATAAAATCAAATCTAAGCGCTGAAGCAGACACACACGCAGGCACGCACGCTCGCACACACACGCACGCACACATACAGACACACACACACACACACACACACACACACACACACACACACACACACCCACACACACGCATGGCTATAAATGGGGAGAAAGAATAAAAGCAATAAAAGCAAGAATAAAAGCAATGGAAAATTATAGAGAGCATAGCATACAATTATATATTATAACCATGTGATTCCCTCCGAGCGGAGACAGGCTGCAGAGGGGAGGGTTGAGTGAGGTTAGGATTTTATGCAGGAGAGAAAAGGTGAGTTTTGAGAGCGGACTTGAAGGAGACAAAAGTAGGTTGCTGACGGACTGAGAGAGGAAGTTTGTTCCAGGAGAGTGGACCAGAAACAGAGAAGGCTCGTGGACCATAGGTATTGAGCTTAGTGCGTGGAAAGCGAAGAGTCAGAGGATCAGAGGCAGAGCGGAGGGTACGTGAGGGAACATAGATCTCAAGTAGGCTTGACAGGTAATCGGGGGCTGCGTTATTGAGGCTTTTGTAGCACATGGTGTCTAGTTTGTACTGTATGCGCTTTGATACAGGGAGCCAGTGAATTTGTGCCAGGAGAGGAGATATGTGGTCAGCTTTTTTCTTTTTGAGTACAAGGCGTGCAGCATTGTTTTGAATGCGCTGTAGGATGTGAATGGTGGAGGCAGGAAGACCAGACAGGAGTGAATTGCAATAGTCAATGCGAGACATTATGAAGGAGAGAACGAGTTTTGCAGTTGTTTCGACAGAGAGATACTTCCTGATCAGCTTTATACGATGGAGATGATAGTAGCAGGATCTGGCAGTTTGAGAAACAAAGTTGTTCATGGAGAGGGTAGAGTCAATGCAGACACCAAGGTTTTTAGCTGAATCAGAAATTGGGACTGATGTGTTACATAATGGGAGAGAAAGAGGAGGCAGCTGAGAAAGTTTCTGACGGGTGCCAATGAGGATAGCTTCTGTTTTGTCGTCATTAAGCTGAAGTCTATTGTGTGTCATCCAGTTCTTAATGTCCGAGTAACACTCAGTGGTGCGAGTCAACAGGCGCTGTATATTATCAGGTGAGTCACTGTCTTGAAGTTGGGTGTCATCAGCATAGAAGTGGTGTTTTATAGAATGGGAGTTGGTGATGGTGGACAGGGGGGAGGTGTAAAGAGTGAAAAGAACAGGGCCAAGGACAGATCCTTGTGGAACACCACAGGTCAGGTATGCAGGTTGAGAGTCACAAACAGGCCGTCCCACAGGGCATCAGTCCATTCCGAGTCCGTCGTTGACGCGAGCTGTTCAGCGTAATCGCTGTCGCCGCGAGATTCCGAAACGTCGACGTTCCGGGAACAAAGAGAACCCTGTCTCTCTGAAACAAGCCAAACTGTCACTAGTGACTGACAGTGAGACGACCCCTAACATAGATGTCATGGATGACGACTCTCCGGCCGCAATATGGGATCGAGACAATGGTGGTTTGACTTCGTTGTTGAAATCATGCCTGCTTGGACTTTCCGATGACTTAACCCCTTAATTGTACATGATGGTTACTTTAAAAGTTGCCTTTCTAAGCGTTCGAGGACTGAGAGATAAAAGTGAAAGAAAATAATCAGACACCACAAAGAAAAGAAGTATGATATTATCAAGAATCTTGCATTAGTAGTTCAATAAGTAATGCACTGAAAACAAGTGGGGAGGAAATCTAATTGATCAGATCGGCACTAATCACAGCAAGGATCGCGTAATTTTGTTGATAAAAGGTCTTCCTTATAATTGACATAACAAAATACAATTAGTGTGTCTACAGAAATAGGCGAACTTCGTATATTTAATGTACAAATAATGTCACAGAGAAAATTCAGATGTTCAATTTTCTCTAAAACACAATAAATGAAATGGAGTGTGAAAATGTATTAGGTTGCGGTAACTTTTAACTCCGTACTCAGTAACGATTCAGACATAATTGGTAGTGAAAAGCACGCTGACGATGTTGTTCATTCATTTAATTCATTCGTTTAATCATTTTAGGAATGTATATGGACTAAATCATTCATGGAGAACGTTCTATCCTTCGGAGAAGGAATTTTCCTGGTCTAAAAAAACAAACAAACAAAAACAAAACAAACAAACAAAAAAACACCTTTATACATGTATCTAGAACTACTATGTTTTCTCGAGTGAATGCATCTTCGATAGCACACCTGAATGCAGTATGTAGTTAGTTCCATGTTTTGACCACAGATGTGTCTATGCTGTTATCACGTGTTCAAATATTCAGAGAGGTCCAGGAAACTGGAAGTTTAACGACAGTTTATTAAAGGAAATAAATTTCGTTCAAAAGATGAACGAGACAACATATGGCTTTTTAGCACAACACAGTGAACTGCATTCTCACACGAAAGGGGAATTCCTGAAATTACGAATGAAAGAAACTAGTATACAGTACAGTAAAATAAAGCAATAAAGGGAAAGAATGAAAACATTTCCATCTATGATGACTTAAATCATTGTGACACTATTCTTAGTCTTGACCCGTTGAGCGAGCTTAGTGAGAGAGAAAGAAAAAACGTTATTGTATCAGATTAAAGCTTAAACTGATTGAAAGAGAAAAATCACGAAGTGCAATAACAAGTGCGAGTGTAAAATGGATTGAGGAGGGTGAGAAGAATACTAAATTCTTTCTTAATTTAGAGACAAGAAGAGCAATTTCAAAACTGTAACTAAACCGGAATTAGACAATGGTGAAGTGTTGACTGATCAGCGTGACATTCTCCGAGCACAAAAAGATTAGTATGAAAATTTACACAAAACGAAAATACAATCAAATGAGCTTCCAGAGAGAATAGATACATTTTTTACGAGGATATGAGGTTCCCAAGCTTAACGAAGAAGAAAAAGAAATTTCTGAAGGCTTTATATCAGTTTAACAAAGCAACTTTAGCTCCAAAAGAACTAACTAATGGTCTAGATGGACTCACATCAGAAGTTATTAAATATTTCTGGGCAAGGATCTGTGAACTTCTTGTAGATTCATTCAATATGAAAAAGGGAAATTATCATATACCCAGCCAGCAGCGCTTGTCACTTTAATACACAAAAGGAAAAATCTGCCAAGATCTAAACTGTACATTAAAGTGACAGGTGCTTCTGATTGGGTGTATAATAACCTCCCTTTGTCATATGCCATATTGAATGAACCTGCAAGAAGTTTACAAATCCTTTTCCGGAAACATTTAGTAAATTCAGTTGTGAATCCGTCAAGGCCAGGTGATGACCCATTATTGAGTTCTTTTAGAGCTTAAAGTTGCTTCATTTACTGATATAAGGACTTCACAAATTTCTTTCTCTTCTTCGTTAAGCATAGGAACCTAACATCCCGTAAACTGTATCTATTCCCTCTGGAAGCTTATTTGATGATAACGTTTTAGTCTTCTTGTGCTGGGACATTGTCATGCTGATTAGTCGTTACTTCACCATTGCTTCATTCCAATTTGGTTATCAGCCTTGAATTAGCTCTGTTTGTCTCTGGATCAAGAAAAAATGTGTGTTTTTCTCACACTCCTTAATTCATTTTACCCTCGCCCTTGTCGCTGCATATTGTGTTTTTTCCTTTTCAGTTAATTACGGAATCACGTTTTTTTTAAAAATTTGATCATTCAGTGGTACTAAACTAAGAGTAGAGTCACAATTAGATTGGTCAAGACTAAGAACAGTCACTTTGATTTAAGTCAACAGAAAGGGAAACATTTTTATTCTTTCCCATTACTGCTTTGTGTTTACTGCACTGTATACTGGTTTCTTTTATTCGCAATTTTAAGAATTCCCATTTCATTGATAATCTAGTTCATTACATTCTGTTAAAAAGCAAACTATTGTCTCGTTCAGTTTTTGATCGAAATTAATATCCTTTAATCAATTATTGTTAAACTTCCAGTATTCTTGACTTCTCTGGATATTTAAATACGTGATCATAGTATAGCCACATCTGTGATTAGAACATGGAACTGAATACATATTGAATTCAGCTGTGGTGTTGAAGGTGCATTCACTCGAGAAGATATAATCAGTTCTCCTTGTTATAAGTTTCTTTTTATATCAGGAAAATTCTTTCTCCGAAGGATAGAACGTTCTCCATGTATCATTTAGTCCACATACATTGCTAAAATAATTAAACGAATGAAATAAACGAATGAATTACATTGTGAAGGTGCTTTTCCGTACTAATTATGTCTGAATCGTTACTGAGTACGGAGGTAAGTCACCGCAACCTATACATTTTCACACTCCCATTTCATTTTTTGTGTTTTAGAGAAAATTGAACAACTGACTTTTCTCTGTGACATTATTTATACAGTAAACATGCAAAGGTCAGCTGTTTCTGTTGACTCACTAATCGCCATAACTGTATCAGTTTGTATTTTGATATGTCAATTATAAGGAAGACCTTTTCTCAACAAAATTAAGTGACCCTTCCTGTGATTAGTGCCGACCTGATAAATCAGATTTCCTCCCCACTCTGTTTTCCTTGTATTAGTAATTGAACCGCTAATGGAAAACTCTTGAATACAGATAATTTTGTATTTCTTTGAGGTGTCTAAATAATCCTTTTCTTGTACATTTATCTCTTAATCCTCGAATATTTAGAGAGACAGCTTTAAAAGTGGCCATCAATAACACACAAGTAACAATTAAGGAATTAAGACATCGGAAAGTCCATTAGGAAAAGTATGATTGTAAGCAATGAAATCAAGAAATTGTCGTCTCATTCCCAGATTGAGGCGGGAAAATCGTCATCCATGACATCCGTGTTTGGCATCGTCTCATTGTTTGTCACGGTCACTGATGACAGTTTGGCCCGTTTCTGAGAAACAGTTCTTTCTTGACCCCGGAACGCCGACGTTTTGGAGTCTCAGACGGCAGTGTATACGTTGAACTGCTCGCTTTAACCCTTTGACTCCCGCACTTTATCCACCAACTGCAAAAAAATTAACCCCGTGACTCCCTCACCTTAGCCATCACTTCTTGCAGGAAACTAGTGGATAGGGTTAGGGAGTCGAAGGGTTAACTTTTTGCTTTGCTAGCATTGTTGACAATGCAGAATGCTGGTGGACAGTGTGCGAGAGTCAAAGGGTTAATGATGGATTTTGAGTAACGTCCTGTGGGTTGGCCTCTCTGTGATTTGACTTTCGTTAGTTGGATAGTCCTTATCACCATTGTCTTGTGGTTGGCTAGTATCATTCTTTTTTTGGTGACCTGGGAGAAGGGGAGGGGTCGACACCTATGGACATGTCACATACTGGGGCAGACTGATTGTGTCCGTTTCTTTTGGCATTGTGACTTGTGATGTCCAGATTCAAGGTAGTTTGAGCATACTGGCGATTTTGATATATATATATATATATAAATATATATATATGTATATATATATATATAATATATATATGTATATATATAATATATATATGTATATATATATAATATATATATATGTATATGTATATATATATATATATGTGTGTATAACATATATATATATATGCACACATAGTTATATGTGGATGTGTATGTATATTTTTCCTGGTCCTTTTGGTATATCTTTGCAGTAAAGATATTTACCGTCAGTGATTTTTCAAATGGGGTGGTAGGAGTTGTGATGTAAACAAATCTTCGGCCAGTTAAAAATCTGGTCAATTTATTATCGGAATACCTAGCTGTCTGTTGTTTGACCTCTTGAGCGCAGTTCGCATACACTGTGAAAGAGGAAGCTCGATTTTTGAGTCTGCAACGGAGATCGGGATGTTGTCTAACCAGGCCTTTGTACTGAGCTTTTCTCACCTCTAGTCATCTCGAAGCCGAGTGAGGTTCATATAATAAACATGCAACGTAACATCTGGCACTCTCATACCTTTCAATAATAATTCTTTACGTGCCCTCACTCTCACTGAATATACCCTCCAGAGGGCGGGGATTTATTGAGAGCCTATGTTTATATCCTTTCTGTAGTTAGATATATTTTCTGGTACGGAGATACGTTTTCAGTCCATTTCTCACACTGGACGAGACAGCAGGGAAATTTTATTCTTTTTTCCCCTAATTTTTATATTTGGTGTTTGTTCGTTTGTGATCTTATATTTTACGCTTGACAAAGGCCAGTTGCGAAAATTTGTGCCTGTCTTGTCTGGTTGTATTAAATACACGTTTTAATTCTATTTTCGTGTTTTTCTGGTGCCGGAGATACGTTTGTTCTTGCCATTTGAAAAGTCTGTTTTGTGGAAACAGGTGTTACTCTGTCACCATTGTTGTGGTTCAGTGGCTTAAGCAGACAAGTACAAATGGTATCGTATACGCTGAACAAAATAGTCCGGAAAAGTGAAAAATCCAGACTTCTACAGAACGTGACCGCACACTGCGAGGTTCGCCAACCGAAATCAAATTACGAACTTTTGACAAGTTGAGAACGCCATAGGTCGTTTTTTCTGTTTGTTACGTGAGTACAGTGTTGTAAAAAGTGCGGTCTCTGCATGTCTGTCAAAGAACCCATAGTATACGAATATTCGGGCCATCATCATCATCACCATGTGCCCTGCCGCATGGCGTTGGCGATCATGGCCCTCCATACGAATCTATCCCTTGTCGCTGGAAGCGCATCTCCCACCCCCCTCTGTCCTCAGCCACTCTGCAAGTCCGTCCAGTATTTTCTCCCTGGGTCTGCCAGGTGTTCTTTTTCTATCCAGCTTTCCGGAGGTATTACTCATATGCATACATAGAAAACACTCATACACGCACTCACATACAGACGAGAGAGAGAGAGAGAGAGAGAGAGAGAGAGAGAGAGAGAGAGAGAGAGAGAGAGAGAGGAACCAACCAAAACTTACGCTAGGTTTACATGAGTGCAGACCTGATGGTGACTGTTGTTATTATTAATACTATTATCATTATCATTATTGTTATTATTATTAAGGCCCGGCCGACTGTGTAGAGCCATATCAGGGTGTGACCATCTAAAAACGTACATAATACTTAACAGGGAAAAGAAAAGGAAATGAAAATCAAGTACATATATCAATGCTTTCGCGCACATAATCTAAGGATACGCCCTTGGTGTCGGCCACTCCGTCCAATTTATAACAAAGGTAATTTGGAAAAAACATACCTGAACACAAATGTAAACGTAAATAAGGACACTACAACATATATATATAAACGGACCTAAAGTACCTAAAACTGCTTCCACATATCACATTTCCCTAGAGCCAGAAATGCACTTAATACATGTACCCAATACCTAAAACTGCTTCCACATATCACATTTCCCTAGAGCCAGAAATGCACTTAATACATGTACCCAATACCTAAAACTGCTTCCATAGAACACATTTCCCAGAGCCAGAAATGCACTTAATACATGTACCCAATACCTAAAACTGCTTCCACATAACACATTTCCCAGAGCCAGAAATGCACTTAATACATGTACCCAATACCTAAAACTGCTTCCATATAACACATTTCCCAGAGCCAGAAATGCACTTAATATATGTACCCAATACCTAAAACTGCTTCCACATAACACATTTCCCTAGAGCCAGAAATGCACTTAATACATGTACCCAATACTTAAAACTGCTTCCACATAACACATTTCCCTAGAGCCAGAAATGCACTTAATACATGTACCCAATACTTAAAACTGCTTCCACATAACACATTTCCCTAGAGCCAGAAATGCACTTGATACATGTACCCAATTATCAATCCTAAGAGAAAGTGCGTAAGAGGGGAGTGGGAGGTATGATATTACGTTCACCGCACGACATGAGGCAACATGAGCACGTACAGCCTGTTTCTTTGCTTTCCCTGGGAAGAGCACGGTGCCACATTATGGCGCCATCCTTCGACCCCCCCTCCCCCCCGCCGTTTTGCGTTTTTCCTGTGTGCATGTATTTTTGTTTACATATGGTATTGCCAAGGACAGTTTTTATTGCCGTGGGACCTTCAGTGTGCGCTAGGTGCGTGCAGCACACGGCAACTCCTTTCATCCGAAAGACTAGCACACAGACCACCACTCGAGGTCTGGTGAAAGTCAACCCCCGTGGGGATTCTGGAGGCTCTTTCAGTATAAACAGTATCCCCACCTTCCGGAAATTCTGTGCTAGAAATTGCCTCTTGTCTGTCACTGTCTTTGTTTCTGCCTTGTTCCTTTGCTTTTCTGTCATTTCTTCCTGTCATTTTCTGCCTTGCTGGTCCATTCACTGTATGTTCGATAAAGTCTTGCATCCTTTCTCTTTGCATTGATAATTTGGTACATGTGTTAAGTGCATTTTTGGCTCAAGGGAAATAAGACATGCGGAAGCAATTTTAGATAATTTAGGCCTGCTTTTTATGTTTTAGAGTCCTTAGTTATGTTTCAATTTGTTTTTAGATATGTTTTTTAAATCCCTGTGTGATAAATTGGAGGGTGTGGTCAACGCCAGAGGCACCTCCTTAGATTATGTGTGCGAATGCATTGATGTATGCACTTAATTTTCTTTTCCTTATTCTTCCCGTTGAATCGGTATGTCTTCAAACAGTTATAGCCCTGATATAGCTCTGCGCAGTCGGCTGGGTTTTAAACAGAAATAACAGTAATAACAGTAACGGTGGCAAAGAAGAGGGCGGGGGAGAAATAGCCTTGTATGAGGGGGGAAACGAACCCGGGTTTCTAGAAACCTAGGAGAGTTCTTTATCCACTTAGCCACACGACACGAAACGACTCAGTGAGGCAACATGTGCAGTACATCCCGTTTGCTTGTTTTTGCTTCAGTGGCACCAAGTACAGGTCAAGTGCTGTGACGAAGATGATGTGCAGCGGACTGAGCCACCGTCCATCTTTCATCCATGAAGGAGGGAAAAAAACAAACAAACACAAGTGCAGTTCCAAGGAAAGAAGTAAGTGTATGTAACGTGTGTTGGTGTACGTGTCATATCCCACATGTTTTATTGTTTGAGCCTTCAAGAGTTGAGTGCGTGTTACTGACTATTGTGAAAACACACACACAGACACACACACAGACACACACACACAGACACAGACACACACAGACGCACATAGACACAGACACACACAGACACAGACACACACACACAGACACACACACACACACACACACACACACAGACACACACACACAGACAGACAGACAGGCACACACACACACATTTTCCTGTTCTCCCATCTATTTATGTCTTTTTACTCTGTCTCCCCTCTGCCCCAATCCAACCCGCTTAACTATCGTTCTACATT